>CM042848.1:78503127-78691014 GCA_023653725.1 Bungarus multicinctus | reverse complement strand
CTGGAAAATGATGCCAAGACCTTTTCAATCCCGTTTGAAATTTGGCTGGCCTTTTTGGCAAAATCAGCCTGAGAGGGAGAACCAAGGCTACAAATCCCCCAAAAGTGTCACAGAAGTTGGAATAACAGAGTTGGAAGGATCCCTTGAGATCTCCTAGTCCAACCCCCAGCTCAGGAAGGAGAGAGACCCTATGCCTATACCATTTCAGACAAAAGTGGCTGCCCAGTCTCTTCTCAAAAACTTCCAGGAATGGATGTCCCAAAAGTCCTGTTTTTTTTTTCCAAGAGGCCACTGGACTTTCTTGCTTTTTCTTTGGAAGGTGTTTCGCTTCTCATTCGAGAAGTTTCTTCAGCTCTGGCTTGGATGGTGGGGAATGGAAGGATTGATACTCCTTGAAGACAGCTGGTCATTTGCATCCTTTTAGAAGGTCATTGAGGCCGCTTGGAGGTTTATCTGTGTGTCCTCAGGGTCACCTGAGTAATGCAAATGGTTCCTGCAGTTTTTTTTTCCCTCTGGAAATCCATTCCTACTCCTGAGAATCTCTACAAACTCCAGTGTTGGATCTACAGCTTCTGGAGGGAAGTCATTCCACCAATGTTCGTTCTCACTGTCAGGAAAATTTCTCCTTAGTTCTAAGTTGCTTCTCTCCTTGATGAGTTTCCATCCATTGCTTCTTGTCCTGCCCTCAGGTGCTTTGGAGAATAGCTTGACCCCCCCTCTTCTTTGTGGCAACCTCTCAAGGATTGGAAGACTGCCATCATGTCACCCCTGGGCCTTCTTTTCACTAGACTAGATATACCTAGTTCCCTCAATCCTGCGTCATGCTATCTAACCTCCAATGCTTTTATTGTTTTGAACAAGACTGAAAACGCCTGTTAATAAAAATAAATAAATGTTAGTGCAAACATTTACTCACCTTTCCCCCCCCCCCTCTTTTGGAAGAAAAATATTTAAAAAGATCAGCTTCAAACAGAGAGGGAGGGAAGAAGGGAAGAGAATGAGGAGAGGAAGGAAAGGGAGGGAGGGAGGGAGGGAAGAAAGGGAGCAGAAGAAAAGAGAAGTGGAAAGGAAGAGGGAGGGTAAGGAAGGGAAGAGAGAAATGGGACGGAAAGAAGGGATGGGAGAGGAAAGGAAGGAGAGAGAAAAGGAAGGAAAATAAGAGGAATAGGACAGAAGGAAGGAAAAAAAGGAAGGAAGGAAAAGAAAAGGAAGGTAAGTAATATAAGCTTCAAACACAGAGGAAGGGAAGAGAATGAGGAAAGGACATACTCAATTCCAGCAACTGTTCATCATATATTTTAGCCTCCAGTCCCTTAATCCTCTTTAAAATTTTCAAGAATTCCTATTGATGTGGTCCCTGGGAGTCAAAAACAACCTGATGGCACATAATCAATCAATCAATCAATCAATCTGTAGTTGTAACTATATTGTGCGCTGTAATGCAACTGTAAGCAGATCATCCTGTCCAGCAGCAGCCTGCGGAGATGGTAGCAGAGTTGGACATGGACCAGTCCGGGAATCTGTGGAGGACTCGGACGAGGGTCCTGTATCCAATACAGCGATGGGGGCAGGACCATCTGGGAGTGGTGTGTTGACTCTGGAGTCTCCAGAATCTGGCAGCAGTGAGGCAGAGGAACAAGGGGAGCCTGTTCCCAATGCACGCATGCGCAGAGCTGCCAGAAGGCAAGAGCAGTTAAGACAAAAGGGGCGACTCGGAAGTAAGGCTTGGAGGTGATTGACCCTCCATAGGACATAAAGGAGGAGCAAAGGGACATTAGCCTTTGCAGGAAGCAACGTTTGTTCGGATTAAACCTTGAAGCTCCGCGTGGATTTTGTACTCTGGCTTTTTATAGTTAATTTGGCACTTTAATTTTTTTTCAGCAATTCAAAGGAGAGAAAGGTGGGTGCTTATCTCGAGAAACTGTTTGGGACTCATTGTGGGCTGGGAATGAACATAATTCCCAGCCATTGAAATAAAAAAGAGGGTTGTTTGGACTAAGTGTATGATTAATTACGGTCTCAGAAAGCCTTGGTCAGAACACTTATTTAATTGACAGTACAGGTGGTCCTCGACTTACAACAGTTCATTTAGTGATCGTTCGAAGTCACAACAGCACTGAAAAAAGGGACTTATGACCATTCTTCACATTTACAACCATTACAACATCCCTTTGGTCACGTGATCAAAATTCAGACCCTTGGCAATTGACTCATATTTACAATGGGGTCACGCGATCCCCTTCTGACAAGCCAAGTCAACGGGGAAGCCAGATTAACTTAACAACCATAGGACTGACTTAATAACTGCAGTGATTCACTTAACGACTGCAGCCAAGAAGGTCACAAAACAGGGCAAAACTCATTGAACAGGTGTCTCGCTTAGCGACAAAAATTTGGGGCTCCCTGACAGTCGTAAATCAAGGATGGCCTGTATTTCTGTCTGCCGTTGTGTGGAACACAGCTGCCGTTCTGATCCTGATGGGAAGCAAGAATTCCCTCTGAAACGCAACGGGCTTCCCAGGAGGCCCACCCAAGATTTTGCTGTGAAAAATCTAGACGAATCCGCGAGCAGGAAATTATACAACAGGGTTGTTCTGTGGAGGGGTAAGAGCATCCCATCTGTTCTGCCTCTTCCGATGCTAAAACTGACATTTCTATTTCAGCTCCTGTGTGAAAGCGGTCTATATCAAGGTTTATTTTTATTTATTTATTTTACCATTACTCGGGAGGGATTTGACCGGTTCAGACCAGTTCGGGCGAAGTGTGAGAGATCACCGAACCGGTTGTTAAACACTGGTTGAATGGCACCACGGCCATTACTGTCTTCAAAACTGAGGGACCGGAGGTTAAAACATATTGTCAATCCCGAAATTGACAGATGCGTAGCCATTTTATTTAGCCTTATTATATATTCCTTTTCTTTCTTTCTCTTTGCTGGTTATGGGGGGAAAGGGTTTCGGGCTTGCCACATTCCTAAGGTGGGAGGAATGAGATAGAGAGAGTTGTTTAGGCTAGGTGGTTCTTCTTCCCGTGGGAACAAAAGCTGACCCTGCTTAGACCTGAAGGTGGAGATTGATGACACCAGGCAAGCGTTGATTTACTTCTATTGGGGAATGTGACTGTTCAGGGGTGGGATTCAACCGCCTTTACGTTTTGCACGTGCGTGCTGTCTGGAGAATTCTGGGAGTTGAAGTCCACAAGTCTTAAAGTGGCCAAGGTTGGAGACCCCTGATCTAGAACAACCTTTTTTTGAACAGATAAATTCTTGTGCCGTTTTTCCTTTGCTGAAGCGTAGCTCAAACCCTCCTACTAAATTTTCTACTGGATCCCTGGAATCTGGTTGCCTTGCTTAATATTCTTCTTGTCGTCTAGGCTTACTCAGCGGGAATCAACTGATCGCCTTCTCGTTTGACCTTATATCTCTTAAACATGAGTGGGATACCTTCTCTTCTATTTTATTATTGATATGTAAGCTAACCTGGAATCTGGAAGATAGCAATGCTTTAAAAAAATGAACCTCTTGAACCAAGAATGTTTGGTGCACATTTTTCTTTCTTTCTTGCCAGTGACTGGTGGAAAATTCAACTACAACACTCCTCCTCCTCCTCCTGTACTTCTTTTCCTTCATTCTCTTTTTCCTCTCCTCCTCCCCTTCTCAGCCTCCTCCTTTTCTCTTCCTCCTCCTCCTCCTCTTCTTCTCTTCCTCCTCCTTTTCCTCCTCCTCTTTTTCTTCTCCTTCCCTTCTCCTCCTTCTCTCCTCCTCTCTTCCTCTTCTTCCTCCTCCTCCTCTTCTCCTCCTTTTTCCTCCTCCTCCTTTTCTTCTTCTTCTCCTTCTTTCTCCTCCTTTTTTTCTTCTCCTCCCCTTCTCAGCTGCCTCCTTTTCTCCTCTTCCTCCTCCTCGTTCTTCTCCTTCCTCCTCCTTTCTTCTTCTCCTCTTTCTTCTCCTTTTCCTCCTCCTCTTTTCCTCCTCCTCTTCTCCTCCTTCGCTCCTCCACCTCTTCTTCTTCTTCTTCTTCTTCTTCTTCTTCTTCTTCATCTTCTTCTTTTCTTCTTCTTCTTCTTCTTCTCGTTCTTCTCTCTCCTCCTCCTCCTGTTCTTCTTTTCCTTCTTCCTCCTCTTTTTCTTCTTCTCCCCTTCTCAGCCTCCTCCTCTTCTCCTCCTCCTGTTCTTCTCCTTCCTCTTCCTCTTCTTCTCTTCTTCCTCCTTCTTTTTCTCTTTTTCTTCTCCTCCTCCTCCTCTCCTGCTCCTGCTCCTTTTCCTCTTCCTCTTCCTTTTCTTCTCCTTCTCCCTCTCCCTCCTCCTCCTCCTCTTCCTCTTCCTCCTCTTTTTTTTCTTCTCCATCTCTAGATTGTATTCTAACAGCAGTGGCTGCAAATGCCACTATGGACTTTTTCCTTGTGGTCGTGTAAAACCTTAACCTGCCTTTCAGGCGTTCTGAATTATCCTTTCACAGATTCCCTTCAGCAGTGAGACATCACAGCTTGCCTCCCATTCTTTTCTTCTTTAATTGTTGCTATTTTTAAATTTCCCCATTAGACCTACAGCCGATGAAAACACCTTCCCTCCAATGCACATGCACACACATACACAAAGAGGCATCCACAAACACATTTGCATGTTTGTTTTGGCACTGTTGATAGCAGCTGCAACCACATGAATGTCTGTGTATTACATTAAGGCGAAGGACCGATGGCTGGTTTGTTGACTGAGCTAAGAAAGGCCCCAGTGCTTGCAGGAACTTCAGAGCAAATGGGACAATGATTTCCTACCCGTTAATCCTTGACTTACAACCACAATTCAGCCCCAACATTTCTATTGCTAAGTGAGAACATTTTGTTCAGGGTTTGTTTTGGGGGGGTTTTGCCCCATTTTAAGACCTTTTTTTAATCACAGTTGTTAAGTTAGAAACTTTCAAGGAAAGATTCAACCTGGAAATAAGGAGAAACTTTCTGATAGGGAGAACAATCAACCCATGGAACAGAAGTTGCCTTTAGAAGTTGTGGGAGTGCCATCACTTGAGACTTGCAAGAAGAGATTGGACTCCCATCTGTCAGAAATGGTGTAGGGTCTCCCGCTTGGGCAGGGGGTTGGACTAGATGACCTACAAGGTCCCTTCCAACTCTGATTATCTGTTATCTATCTGTTAGTAATACGGTTGTTAAATTAATCTGGCTTTGTCATTGACTTTGCCTGTCAGGAAATCACAAAAAGGGATCACACATGACTCCAGGATACGACCACTGTCATAAATACAGGTAATCCTCGACTTACGACTGCAACTGAGCCCCGAATTTATGTCGTTGAGCGAAACATTTTGTTAAGTGGGTTTTGCCCCATTTTGCAACCTTTCCTTGCCACCATTTGGGAAGCGAATCATTGCAATGGTTAGGTTAGTAACACGATTTTTAAGTGAGAAAATTTGTTTTTTCAGAAGGTCACAAAAGGCAATCAAGAGGTCTTGGGGCACCCGTCATGAATACGAGTCAGTTGCCAGGTGTCTGAATTTTGATCCCATGACCACGGGGGTTGCTGCGCCGGTTGTAAGTGTGAAAATCTCTGGGCTTGATGCTAACATATGACTGGCTGTTTTCATAGTCAGTTTCTAGATAGACAGACACACACACAAAATAGAGACAGGCAGATATATAAAGAGAGAGGTATAGTTAGAGACAGAGAGACACAGAAACAGACAGAGAGAGAAATAGAGAGCAAGTGATTAGATGAGAGAGAGAGAGAGATAATAAAACTAGGAAGTTGTTAATAACAGATAATAAAAATAGGAAGACACACAAACACACACACAGAGGTAGATGAACAGAAAGATAGGATAGAAAAGAAGAGAGAGAGAGAGAGGAGAGACACAGAGAGAGATTGGTAGACAGAGAGACATAGAGAGCAAGTGATTAGATGAGAGAGAGAGAGAGGTAGACAGACAGATAGACAGACAGACAGACAGGTAGCCAGATAATAAAAATAGAGAGAGGGGGAGAGATAAACAGAAAGATAGGATAGAAAAGAAGAGAGAGAGGCTGACAGAGAGAAATAGATGAACAGATGTATAGATAGATGATAGAGACAGAAAGAGAGAGAAAGAGAGAGGTAGATAAATAG
The DNA here is from genome assembly GCA_023653725.1 of Bungarus multicinctus. Classification (NCBI taxonomy): domain Eukaryota; kingdom Metazoa; phylum Chordata; class Lepidosauria; order Squamata; family Elapidae; genus Bungarus; species Bungarus multicinctus. Next base: position 78,684,903 of record CM042848.1, on the reverse strand, counting down.
AAAGACAGGAGAGAAAAGGAGAGGGGGGGGCTGACAGAAATAGATGAACAGATGGATAGACAGATGAGAGAGAGAGAGAACTAGAGGGAGGGAGAGAGAGAGAGAGAGAGAGGACTGAGAGAAAGAGGTAGGAGAGAGGGGTGGGGGAAGAGAGGGAGAGAGAGAGAGAGCAGAGCAATTTAAGGAATTTTCCAGGATGACAGAGAGCTGATGTTCAGCAAAGGTCCACGTGGCAGCTGCATTGAACCTGGAAGGCTTCCAGGCCATGACTGAGCATATTCCGGCTGGAAGGAAGGCTCGTTTCACCTTCCTTACCAGTCCTTCCCTACCCCCAAAGCTGAAGCTGATGCAACGACCGGCCGGGCAGCGGCTCCCTCCCCGCCCCGCGCTCTGCTCTTCTCTGCTCCGCTCCCCTCCGCTCTGCCTCCGTGGCTCCTGCGTCACCGTCTCAGGCAGGGGCATCAGCACCAACCTCGCCCTTCGCCTATAATATATAAAGGGAGCGGGGTTTGGCTCCCGGGTGGACAGCAGGCTGGGAATAAACGCATCCCTATTTTGAGGGATGGAATCGGGTTGATGCGTGCGTCTCTGTCTCTCTCTCTGTGTGTGTGTGTGTGTGTCTCTGTCTTTCTGTCTCTGTCTTTCTGTCCCTGTCTCTCTCTCTCTCTCTCTCTCTGAGTCTCTCTCTCTGTCACTCTCTCTCTCTCTCTCTCTGTGTCTCTCTCTCTGTCTTTCTGTCTATCTCTGTCTTTCTGTCTCTGTCTCTCTGTGTGTGTCTCTGTGTGTGTGTGTCTCTCTCTGTGTGTGTCTCTCTCTCTGCGTGTTTCTCTCTCTGTGTGTGTGTTTCTGTCTCTGTCTTACTGTCTCTGTCTCTCTTTCTCTCTCTGTCTCTGTCTCTCTCTGTCTCTCTGTGTGTGTCTCTCTGACTCTCTCTCTCTGCGTGTTTCTCTCTCTCTCTCTGTGTTTCTGTCTCTGTCTTTCTGTCGCTGTCTCTCTTTCTCTGTCTGTGTGTGTGTGTCTCTCTCTGTGTGTCTCTGTCTCTGTCTCTGTCTCTCTCTCTGTGTGTTTCTGTCTCTCTCTGTCTTTCTGTCTGTCTCTCTGTCTCTTTGTGTGTCTCTCTCTCTGTGTCTCTCTTTCTGTCTTTCTGTCTCTCTCTCTCTGTGTGTGTGTCTCTCTCTCTCTCTCTCTATATATATATATATATATCTGTCTCTCTTTCTCTGTGTGTGTCTCTCTCTGTGTCTCTCTTTCTGTCTTTCTGTCTCTGTCTCTCTCTGTGTGTGTCTCTCTGTCTCTCTCTGTGTGTGTCTCTGTGTGTGTGTGTCTGTGTCTGTCTCTGTCTCTCTCTTTAGGAAGGAAAAGAAAGGGAGGGAGGGAGAGAGGAAGGAAGGAAGAAAGGAGGGAGAAGGAAAGAAGGGAGGGAGAGAAGAAGGAAGGCAGAAAGAGGGGCAGGAAGGAAAGGAAGGAAAGGAAGAAAGAAAGGAAAGGAAGGAAAGAAGAGGAAAAAGAATGAGGGAGGGAAGGAAAAGCAAGGAAAAAGAAAAGGAAGAAAGAAGAAGAGAAAGGAAAAAAAAAGAAGAAAGAAGAGAAAGAAAAAGAAAGGGAAAGAAAAAAAAAGAAGAAAGAGAGGGGAAGAATTGGGGAAGAAAGGGGAAAGGATAAAGAAGGGAAAGGAAAGAGAAAGGAAAAAAGGGAAAGAAAGGACGAAAGAAAGAGAAAGAAAAGAGAGAAAGAAAGAAAGAAAAAAGAAAGAAGAAGAGAAAGAAAGAAGAAAGAAAAGAGAAGAGAATGGAAGAGGAGAGAAAGGAAAGGAAAGAAGAGAAAGAAAGAGAAAGAAAGGAAGAAAAGAAAGGAGAAAAAGAGGGAGGAAAGAAAAAGAGAAGAGAAAAAGAAAGAAAGAAAGAAAGAGGAAACGAAAGAAGAAAGAAAGATAGAAAGGAGAATATAAACAAAGAAAGAAAAAAATAAAAAAACAAAAAAAAAAAAAAATAAACAATAAAATAAAAAAAAAAAAATAAAAAAAAAGAAAAAAAAAAAAGAAAAGGAAAGAAAGAACGAAAAGAAAGAACAAAGAAAAGAAAGAAAGAAAGAAAGAAAGAAATAAAGCCACCCACTTTTTAAAAATTAAACTTATCACGCTGGCTGTAAAATTTGCAGCTCTATTTTCTTCTCCATTCTTCTGTTTCTGTTACCCTTTTCATCTTGCCTGTTTAGCAGAGTCCAACCAAAAATTTCTTTTTTTTTTTTTTAAATGTTTCCCAACTTTTTCCTGACAAAGGCGCCAAGATTTGAGGTTGGTGCCTTCGGCTGGTGCCAGTTTCAGACACTCCCTCTGTTCCTGGTCTCCTGATAGACATCTCGAGAGGAAACAGTCAAACAATAAATAAATAAAGCAACAATAAAGCAAAATTCTGTCTTGTTGGATCCAGGATTTCATAATCAGAAGACAAACTTCGGGCTCAGTTGTACTTCCGTTAGGTTTTATAGCGTCATAGCCTCTGGTTGAAGAAAGAGACAGTTTAATATACAGAAAAGTGACTTAAGACACCAGCCTAGAAACCAGCAGGCAGTGAGTTCGAGTCTTACCATGAAGTCAACTGGGTGACATTGGGCCAGCCATTTTTTCTCTGCCCTCGGAAGGGAGCAGGGACAACTCATTTTTTGAAAAATGTTGCCCAAAAAAATTGCAAGAATCAATCCAGGCACTCGCTAGGAGCCAAGGCTGACTTGAAGACTGCAGGAAAATCTGAGTTCTATTCAAACCAAATATAAGCCTTTGAAAATAATTTACTTTTGCTATGACAGGTAGCTCGTGACATACAACATTTTCATTTAGTGACCACTAGCTCGATATCCATGCTTCACTACGAAACTATGTGGTTGGGCTTACTTTTGGGGGATGAAAATAAGGGAGATAAAAATTCTGCCTCTGGCTACCAGCATCCATCGGTATTCATCCGGCTAGCATCCTGTCAGTGTGTGAGAGAGTTGAGGGCGGTTTGGAAAGTGAAAGAGTATTTGCTGTGTGAGCAAGAAGGAGACAGCAAGGAGCCTGGGCGTGGCTTAGATCAACTATTCTGTACTAAAACTGCTTGGTGCTGTGAAACTGAAACTCCTCTGCTTGTGTTTGGAAGAGATTTCTTTTCAGGTGGAGAGGGGGAGTCGAACTCCTTAGCATCAGAGCATGTTAATAATAATATATATAGGAAATACTCTAAATGCTCTGATGGTCATTTGGAAAAATCCTTTCTTAGTGAGCCCCTAGAATCCAAGAGGAACGTATGTGCCAAATTTCAAGTTTGTAGGCTTTACAGTTCTGGAGATTTTGTGATGATGCATGAGTAGTATTTCGCTTATATATATAAAGATTTGAAATTACAACAGCATGGTTAAAAAAAGTGACTTATGATCATTGTTCACAGTTATAACATCCCAATGGCCCATGCGATCAAAATTCAGTTAAACAAGGACAAAATTCAATTAACAACCATCTCACTCGGCTACTGGGCTCAATTGGGGTCGTAATTCGAGGACTTCCTGCATAGGCGTCCGTTCAAAGCAAAAATTAACCTTTGGAAATAATTTGTGGGTTTTTTTTTTTTTTGCTATCGTTTTAACTCCTTTGAGTTTCTTCAACTTGACTGCAGTTATTATCATTATTTATTTATTTGTTTGTCGGATTTATTACGGCTGCCCGTTTCACGAAAAGTGGACCGTCGTTGAGGGGAACCATAAACCATCGTGATTAAAAAATACGAAACAATCGTTATTTAAGTATTAAAAGGGTTTGTCTTCCTTTTCAGTACAATGGACAATCCCGTCTTACAAATTATCCTTCCCGTTCAAGGAAACTATAGACTTTTCTTTAGCAAGTTTCTTTCCTAGCCGAAGTTTTTAACCACCCGTCTGTAATCCTTGTGGGTTTATTTTTATTTTTTTTAAAGAAAACTGACCTGGGTTTGTTGGCTCACTAATCAGGAGCTCCATTGGGGGGGAGGCCCAAAAAAAAGATGGCAGCCTACGTGTAAAAAAAAGGGGAGATGAGGCCGGGTTGAGGGTGCCGCCATCTTGTCTTTTTGGATCTCCTCCTTGTAGGCACTCCGGTCGCTTGCTTGTTGATTGAATTATAATAGAATAGCAGAGTTGGAAGGGGTCTTGGAGGTTTTCTAGTCCAACCCCCTTCTCTCTTTTTTTAAAAAATAAATTTTATTAAGTTTTCAAATTTTTAAAAATATAAAACAAAACTTGGCAGGAACTGGGGAAGGGAAGGGAGGAGCAGAGGAGAAGAGAAGAGAGGAGAGAGGAGAAGAGAGAAAAGGAATTGGAATGGAATGGAACTGAACAGAACAGAATAGAATAAAATTAGAATAGAATAGAATTAATAGAATAGAATAGGCATATAGAATGAAATGAAATAGAATAGGAATATAGGGAGGAATAGAATAGAATAAGAATAGAATAGGCATAGAAATAGAAATAAGAGTAAGAATAGGAACAGAATAGAATGGAATGGAATGGAATGAATAGAACAGAATAGAATAGGAATATAGGGAGGAATAGAATAGAACGAATAGAATAGAATAGGCATATAGAATGGAATAGAATAGAATGGAATAGAAATAGAAATAAGAGTAGGAATAGGAACAGAATAGAATATAGAATAGAATAGAAGAATTGGAAGGGACCTTGGAGGTCTTCTAGTCCAACCCCCTGCTTAGGCTGGAAACTCTACACCACTTCAGACAAAGGGTTATCCAATCTCTTCTTAAAAACTTCCAGTGTTGGGAGTATTTACAACTTCTGGAGGGAAGTTGTTCTAAGTGTAAGGAATTTTCTACTTAGTTCTAGGTTGCTTCTGCTGAATTAGTTTCCATCCATTGGAAGCTCCTTTTCCTTGCCTTCAGGTGCCTTTGACCCCCTCTTCTCTGTGGCAGCCCCTCAAGTATTGGAAGACTGCTATCATGTCACCCCCGTGTCTAGTTTAATGGGGGGGAAAGGACTAGGGATGATATGATAGAAGTTTTCCAGTATCTCAGAGGATGCCACAAAAAAAACCATTCTCCAAATTGGAAACTCGTCAAGGAGAGAAGCAATCTTAGAACTAAGGAGGAATTTTCTGACTGGAACCATTAGCCAGTGGAGCAACTTGCCTCCAGAAGTTGTGAATGCTCCATCACTGGAGGTTTCTGAGAAGAGATTGGACAGCCGTTGGTTTGAAATTGTATGTTTTCCTTGCCTGAGCAGGGGGTTGGACTAGAAGACCTCAAAGGTCCCTCCCAACTCTGTTATTCTGTCAAGCAGGAGACCTTATAGTACCATTTCAGGCAAGTGGCTGTCCAATTTTGTTATATCCTGCCTTTCATTATTTTTATAAATAACTTAAAAGGGGGCGAACCCACTCCTTTCTCCTCCTGTTCCCCCCCCCCACCCCAGAACAATCCTCCTACGAGGTGGGTTGGGCAGAGAGAGGGAGGGAGGGAGGGAGGGAGGGACTCCAGGTCTCTGGCCTTAGCCCACTTTTGTCTGCCTTCCAGAAAGCCACAGGAACAATTTGTGTTTTTGCTTCTTTGCGTGGTTTTGTTTCTGTCCCAAAAAGAGAAGAAGAAGAGATACCTCTGAATTCAGAAGAATGGAAGCATTATCCAACTGGCCAGGATGCTATATTAGTGTCCCTGTTTGTGTGTGTGTCTGTGTGTGTGTTTGCCCTTTTTCTAAAGCAGGGAAACTGGTCTTGGGAGAGTTACGCTGATAAATTAATGCAACTGGTTCATGGCTTTGCTTTTTCTGTGCCTTGTCTGCATTGCTGACTCATTCAGCTGTTTCTTTTTCCTCCCTGCCTCTCATTCTCTCCCTTCCTCTCTCTCTCTCTCTCTCTTTCTCTCTCTCTCTCTCTCTCCTTCTCTCTCTCTGCTCTCTCTGTCTCCTCTCTCTGTGTCTTCTCTTTCTCTCTGTATGTGTCTCTCTCTGTGTGTCTACTCTCTCTGTCTATTTCTGTCTCCTTCTCTCTCTCTGTGCGTGTGTCTCCTTCTCTTTCTCTCTCTGTCTCCTTCTCTCTCTCTCTGTCTCCTCTTTCTGTCTCCCCTCTCTCTGTGTTTCTTTCTGTCTCTCTCCTCCTCTCTCTCTCTCTCGTTTCCTTCTCTCTCTGTCTCTGTCTCCTTCTCCCTCTCTGTCTCTCTCTGTCTCCTTCTCTCTCTCTCCTCTCTCTGTCTCTCTGTCTCCTCTCTCTGTCTCTCTCTGTCTGTCTCCTTCTCCCTCTCTCTTTCTCTCTCTGTCTGTCTCCTTCTCTCTCTGTGTCTCTTTCTGTCTGTCTCTGTCTCCTTCTCTCTCTCTCCTCTCTCTGTCCTCTCTCTCTGTCTCATTTCCTTCTCTCTCTCTATCTCCTCTCTGTCTCTCTCCTCCTCTCTCTCTTGTTTCCTTCTCTCTCCGTCTCTCTGTCTCCTTCTCTCTCTCTCTCTCTCTGTCTCCTTCTCTCTGTCTGTCTGTCTCTGTCTCCTTCTCTCTCTCTCTCCTCTCTGTCCTCTCTCTCTGTCTCATTTCCTTCTCTCTCTCTCTCTCTGACTTCTCTCTGTCTCTCTCTTGTTTCCTTCTTTCTGTGCCTCTGTCTCCTTCTCCCTCTCTTTCTCTCTCTGTCTGTCTCCTTCTCTCTGTGTGTCTGTCTCTGTCTCCTTCTCTCTCTCTCCTCTCTCTGTCCCCTCTCTCTGTCTCATTTCCTTCTCTCTCTCTGCCTCCTTCTCTCTCTCTGCCTCCTTCTCTCTCTCTCCTCTCTCTCTCTCTGTCTCTCTCCTTCTCTCTGTCTCTCTCTCTCTCTCTCTCCTTTCTTCCCTCCAGCCCCGCTGTTTCTCAGTCTGCCTTCCACCTCTGATTAACCTCCGATCCTGTTACCAAACAGAAGTAGACAACACATCCCAGAGTTGTTATTTCAGCATTGGTGACCCTGTAAACAAGCACCAAGGTAACAGGAATGCCCGTCTGCTGGCTGAACTCTTCCGCTGGTGTTCCTTTTCGTTCTTGGAAGCCCTGGCACACAAACACACACACACACACGAACACAGATTTAGCAATCCAAGAGAAGGGAAATCCTTATTTGGAGTCGACGGAGGAAAATAGGAAGATTGTTTTCGTGGGAGAGGGTGTATGTGTGTTTGTGTGCATGCACTTCAAATCAGGCTTGGATCCTGGCAACTCCCGTTGCAATCCTCGACTTATAACTGTTTCGTTTCAGTATCTAACTTCCAACGGCCCTGAGGAAAAGGGGCTTATGACCATTTTTCGCACTTAGCGACCGTCGCAGCATCCCCACAATCGCAGGATCAGAATTCAGACGCTTGGCAACTGGTTGCAGTGTCCCAGGGCCACGTGATTCCCTTTTTGCGACCTTCGGACAATGGGGAGAGTTCCAGATTCACTTAACGACCATGTTACTAACTTAAGAACGGAAGCGACTCACTTAACAATGGTGTCAAGGAAAAGTTGTAAAATGTGGCCGTGACTCAGGACTCGTGTCGGGGGGGTACCTGTGGTGGCCCAGTGCTAATGCAGGACTTCCCTGAGATCCTCCCTCCCTCTCATTATATCCTTCCTTCCTTCCCTTCCTGCTTTCTTTCTTTCTTTCCTTCCTGCCCTTCCTTCCTTCCTTCCTTCCTTCTTTTTCCTTCCCTCTTCCTTCTTTCTTCCTCCTTCTCCTCTTTTCCTTATTTTCCCTTCCTTGTTTTCTATCCATCTTTCCATCTTTTTCTTTGCCTTTCCTCTTTCCCTTCCTCCTTTCCTTGCATGCTCAAATGCACAGGGTGAAACATTTATCCCTTTTGTTTCGTTTTTAATTTTGTTTTGCTAGCCCTCTGCCAGCAAAAACGAAGCTTGGGAGCGGGCTACTGCAGCCCACGGTGCCCTGTTTTCACTGGCAGGGGGCTACAAGAGGCCGTTGCGGCCGAAAACGGGATGGGGTGGGGCACGCATAGGCTGGAACTGGCCCCCCGGGCCTTGAGTTTGACACCCATGCTCAATTCGGTTAAAAAGGAAGGCAAATGGAAACCTATTTAGAAGAACAGCCTTGTCATTTCAAATTGCTTGCAGGATTCATCCCGAGTCTAGCAATTTCTATTATTATACATTGTTCTATTTTGAGAATTCGGGATGGAGAGATGGAGAGCAAGGGGGTGCTGGAAATATCTGCCATGTTATTCTTGCACCTAACTCTGCTGGAAAATACAACCCCTCGCATTATAATTTGGTTTCCCCATGAAGCATTCCCTTTAAAATAATGGGTATTTTAAAGAGGCATCTGGAAACCTTGCCAAATATCTACACTTATGTAACATATAGGGCTGTGAAAATATTTACAGGCCTCTCACATCCTGGATATAAACTGTTTCTACTCCCTAACCCTAACCCTCAAAATGACTGCACACCAGAATAATTAGACACAAGGACAGTTTTTCCCCAAATGCCATCCCTCTGCTAAACAAATAATTCTCTCAACACTGTCCAACTATTTACTAAGCCTGCACTGCTATTACTATTAATCTTCTCATCATTCCTGATCACCCATCCCCTCCCACTTGTGACTGTAGGACTGTAACTTTGTCGCTTGTATCCTTACGATTTATATTGACTGCTTCCTAGTATAATTTGATTGCTATCATTAAGTGTTGGACCTGATGATTCTTGACTCTTGACGAATGTCTCTTTTCTTTTATGTACACTGAGAGCATTTGCACCAAGACAAATTCCTTGTGGGTCCAACCGCACTTGGCCAATAAAGAATTCTATTCTATTTGGTTTGGGGATCATTACAGGAAGTTGATCGTGGGAATAATATATTTTGGCTTCAGCAGAGCGTGTGGACCAAAAATTAATCTGTGGAACAACTTGCCTCCAGAAGTTGTGGTTGCTCCAACACTGGAGATTTTTAAGAAGAAAGTGGACAGCCCTTTGTCTGAGATGGTGTATAGTTTCCTGTGTGAGCAGGGAGGGATGAGATAGAAGACCTTTAAGGTCTCTTCCAACTCTGTTATTCTGTTAATACCATCCTGATCAATTACTAAGGGAAATAGATATGATTAGTTTAAGACTAAGAGAAGGACTGGGGTGGCATGATAGCAGTATTCCAATATTTGAGGGGCTGCCACAGAGAAGAGGGAGTCAAGCTATTATCCAAAGTCCCTGAAGGCAGGACAAGAAGCAATGGGTGGAAACTAATCAAGTTGTGAAGCAACCTAGAACTAAGGAGAAATTTCCTGACAGTGAGAACAATTAATCAATGGAATGATTTGCCTCCAGAAGTTGTAAATGCTCCAACACTGGAAGTTTTTAAGAAGAGATTGGACGGTCTAAAATGGTATAGGGTTTCCTGTCTGAGCAAGGGGTTGGACTAGAAGATCTCCAAGACCCCTTCCAACTCTGTTTATTCTGTTTCTCTGAATGCTTCTCAACCTCAACAGCTCGAAGATGCATGGCCTTCAATTCCCAGAATTCCCCAGCCAGTATGACTATTTGAAAATGTGCGGACTTCAACTCCCAGAATTCCCCAGCCAGCAGGGCTGCTTCAAGATGCATGGCCTTCAACTCCCAGAATTCCCCAGGCAACATGGCTGCTTGAAGATGCGCGGCCTTCAACTCCCAGAATTCCCCAGGCAACATGGCTGCTTGAAGATGCGCAGCCTTCAACTCCCAGAATTCCCCAGCCAGCCAAATCCATGCATCTTCAAGCTGCTAACATTGATAAACACTGGTCTGGAATTTCCAGCAAACCTCAATATTTAATTTGAATAGCTTCAATCATCTCTATTGGGCAAAAAGCATGACAGTAAATTCGGACCCCATAACCAGCTGGAAATGAGCTGGATGGCATGATGATACAGTTGATGCAAAAATGGCTGAAAAAATTCAGACTGAATAATGAATCCTCAATGGTTCCCATCAGGAAAAGTGAGAAAATTCCGATGGAGGAGGAGGTGATTCAGAAAATAATGGAATGTGCAGAAAGGTTAACATTAGCAATTAGAGAACAAGAAGAAAGAGAGTATTATAAGATTAGGGATTTATTTTATGGATGGTTAGAAAGTAGAGTAAGAAATTTAAGGATACTGTAATAGTGATATACTGTAATAGATTATTTTGAATAAGTTATAACATGAATATAATTCAGTGAGATTTGGGATTTGCTTTCAAGGATAGCTGGAAACTGAAACAAAAAAAACCTAATGAGATGGTAATAATGATATAACGTGATGTATAATATTGATTAGATTATAATATGAATGTAAATTTAACAAGAAATGTATACAAATATTATTATGTGCACAAGATATATGTACCCAACTGACACACTGTATAATTGAAAGGTTTTATTTGTTGTTTTTGTTACAAAAAAACCCCTTTTTTAAAAAAAATGGTTCCCATCAGGCCAGGAGAGAGATCTCATATAGGCAGTGTTACTGTGTCAGATTATTATTTATTTTTATTATTAAGGTGGATGGGAAGCTTTTCACATTTGTGACTGACCCAAATCTAGGTGAGACAGCTTATATAATATAAAATAAAAATAAATTTATGATCTGGACAGTTTGGAGAAATGGGCTGATAGTAGCAGCCTGAAATGTTAACAGAGACCAAGTTCTTTTGTTCTTTTTTTTCTCCTAGAACCTAAGCATTAAATGCAGAGAACTTTAGTGAGAAATATCTGGTGTTGGGATACAGAATAATTTCCTTCCCTTCCCTTCCTCCCCGCCCTTTCTCTTTTTCCTTGCATCTTTCCTCCCTCTCTTCCTTCTTCCTGCTCTTTCCTTTCTTCCCTCATCCCTCTTCCTTTCTTCTTCTTTCTCCCCCTTTCCTCCCTTCTTTCTTTCCCTTTCCCTCCCAACCTACAGATTACAGATTAACAGAGTTGGAAGGGACCTTGGAGGTCCTCTAGTCCAACCCCCTGCCCTACCCAAGCGGGAGATCCTACGCTATTTTTGACAAATGGCAGTCCAATCTCTTCTTGAAAGCCTCCAGGGATGAAACTCCCACGACTTCCGAAGGCAAACTTCTGCTCCATGGGTTGATGGTTCTCACTGCCAGAAAGTTTCTCCTTATTTCCAGGTTGAATCTCTCCTGGTTCAGTTTCCATCCATTATTCCTTGTCTGACCTTTGGATGCTTTGGAGAATAGCTTGACCCCTTCCTTTCTGTGGCAGCCCTTCAAATATTGGAAAACTGCTCTCCTGTCTCCCCAGGTCCTTCTCTTCACTGGACTAGCCAGGCCCAGCTCCTGAATCCTCTTTTATTTCTCTTCTCTGCACTCTTTCCAGAATCTCAACATCTTTTATAGTGTGGTGACCAAAACTGGATGCAGGATTCTAGTTGTGGCCTCCTTCCTCCTTCCCCTCCCTCCCTCCCTCCCTCCCTCCCTCCCTTCCTTCCTTCCTTCCTTCCTTCCTTCCTTCCTCCTTCCCTTTCCATTTCCTTCCCTTTCCATTTCCTTCCCTGCCTGCCTGCTTGTCTCCCTCTTTCTCTCCCTCTTTCCTTTCTTTCTTCCCTCCTTTCTTTCCTTCCCCCTCTCTCCCTCCCTCTCATCCACCCATCGTTCCTTCCTTCCTTCCTTCTTTCTTCTCCCTTTCCCTTCCTTCCTTGTTTTCTTCTCCTTTCCTTTCTGCTTGCCTCTCTCCCTTCTTCTCCTCTGCATTTGGCTAATCCGGAAAGCCAGACAAGGCTGCCCCAATCCATCTCTCCAGCTTTGGTGCTGAGTCCTTGTCCCCACTCCCCTCTTCCTCCCTCTGACAGATATACTCATCCATCCTCCAGCCAGGGGATTCCTAGCCCCTCCTTTGCCCAAAATAACCCTGTGCATTTCTTTCTTTCTTTCTTTCTCCCCTCCTCTAATAGAAGCGGGATCATCCCTCTCTCCCTTCGCCCCCGGAAGGAAGGCTGGAATTCTTCTCTCTTTGGCTGCCGGCCTTTTTTTTGCTTCACTTTGCATTCCTCCTCCTCCCCCTTCCTCCCCCCCCTTCTCTAATCTTGTGACCAAGTCATTTTCTGAAATGACACAGCAGAACTGAAGAAAAGAGGAGGAGGAGGAGGTGGTTGGAGCAGTGCAGGTAGAAAGCAGGATCTGATGATGACTCCAAGGCATAATTGACTCCGATGGAGGGTTTTTGAAGCCTCGTCTTCCTCCACCCCATCCCCCAAAGGCGGGGGGGGGGGAGGGAGGGGAGAGGAGGAGAGAGAGAAACAAGAGCAGACAACGCATAAGCAACTGTGAAGCCCCGTTAGCTTTATTTCCAAGGAAGAGCTGAGTAGGCATCTACTGGGGGTAATTTGTTCTGCGCAGCCTTCCTTTATGTAAGGAAAACGGAGAGAACAGCGAGTCCCTTCCGACGAAGAGAACGGCCTTTACGTGCAAGGCAATCTACGGCACGTTTGCTCGGCGGTGCCCCAGCACGATGGGGTTGCATTCGTACAATATAGATTGCACCCCCGGAGGCGTCATGAATCGCCCCGTTTTCGAAGTTTGCACCCCGGGGGGGGGAGGGGGAGCGGGGGGGGGAACGCTAAACTGGGGGAAGGAATGAACAGAAACAGATCAACGAGCTAAAGGAAAAAAAAAAAGAAGAATTAGGGGTGACATGATAGCAGCGTCCCAGTATTGGAACGGCTGCCATCAAGAAGAGGTGGGGTGGGGTTCAACTTATTCTCCAAAGCCCCTGAAGGCAGGATAAGAAGCAACGGTTGGAAACTGATCAAGGAGAGAAGCAACCTGGAATTAAGGAGAAACTTCCTAACAGTGAGGACAATTAACCAGTGGAACAGCTTGCCACCAGAGATTATGGGTGCTTCATCACTGCATGTTTTTAAGAAGAGTCTGGAGTCCAGTCACCTGAAATGGTATAGGTTCTCCTGCTTGAGCAGGGGGCTGGACTAGAAGACCTCCAAGGTCCCTTCCAACTCTGTTATTCTATTCTACTCTATTCTACTATTCTATTCTATTCCACTTTATTCTATTCTATTCTACTCTACTCTGTAATTCTATTCTATTCTGTAATTCTATTCCATTCTACTCTCCAATTCTATTCTATTCTACTCTGTAATTCTATTCTATTTTACTCTACTATTCTATTCTATGCTATTCTACTCTGTAAATCTATTCTACTCTGTAATTCTATTCTACTCTACTCTACAATTCTATTCTACTCTGTAATTCTATTCTATTCTACTTTACTCTCCAATTCTATTCTATTCTATTCTGCAATTCTATTCTATTCTGTAATTCTATTCTACTCTACAATTCTATTCTGTTCTACTCTATTCTATAATTCTACTCTATTCTATTCTACTCTACAATTCTATTCTATTCTACTCTACTCTACTCTGTAATTCTATTCTATTCTATTCTATTCTATTCTATTCTATGCAATTGGACTTTCTTGGGTTTCCCCCCATTTTCTTTAAAGACATTTGGCTTCTCATCCAGATGAAGAACAGTTGCAGAAATTGAGTATGGCTAGTTTAGTAAAAAGGAGGACTGGGATGACATGATAGAAGTGTTCCAATATTTGAGGGGCTGCCTGAAGAACCCTTGAGGGACAGACCTCCCTCCATGAATTTCGGAATGCTGGCTGGGGAATTCTGGAAGTTGAAGTCCAATCAATCAAGAGACTGATTCTAGACAAACCCTTATCTGAAATAGTATAGGTTCTCCTGCTTCAGCAGGGGGCTGGACTAGAAGACCTCCGAGGTCCCTTCCAGCTCATTCATTCAACCAGAGCTGCCTCAGTATTTGCTTCACTTCTAACTTCCTCCAGTGCTATTTGCTAGTTTTTTGTACTTTCACAGCTCTTCCTTCTTCTCTTCCTCTCTCCTATTCTTTTTTCTCCCCCTAAACATTAAAGAACATTTCTGACTTTTTGATTCCAAACAATACAGGCACTCCTCAACTTACAACCACAGTGGTGCCAGAAATGTCTGTTGCTAAGCAAGACATTCGTTAAGTGAGTTTTGCTCTCGTTTGATGACTTTCCTTGCCATGGTTCTTAAGCGAATCGCTGCAGGGGCCAAGTTAGTCACAACGGTCGTTAAGTGAATCAGGCTTCCCTATCGACTTTTGCTTGCCCGAAGAACGTCAAAGGGGACAAGCGCATGAACTCTTGCAATCGTCATAAATATGAGTCGGTTGCCAAGCATCTGAATTTTGACCACATGATCCCGAGGAAGTCACGACGGTCGTAAGTGTGAAAAGCAAGCCCCTTTTTCTCAGTGCCATTGTAACTTTGGACAGCCACTAAATGAACGGTTGTGAGTCCGAAGAGTCACCACACTATAGAAAAGATGTTGAGACACTAGAAAAAGTGCAGAGAAGAGCAACCAGGATGATTAGGGGACTGGAGATTAAAACATATGAAGAACGGTTGCAGGAACTGGGCCTGGCTAGTCTAGGGAAGAGAAGGACCAGGGGAGACAGGATAACAGTCTTCCAATATTTGAGGGGCTGCCACAGAGAGGAGGAAGGGGTCTTAAGCTATTTTCCAAGGCACCCAAAGGTCAGACAAAGAATAATGGATGGAAACTGACCAAGGAGAGATTCAACCTAGAAATAAAAGAGAAATTTTCTGACAGGGAGAACAATCAACCAATGGAACAATTTTGACTTCAGAAGTTGTGGGAACTTCATCACTTGAAGCACTAACAGGGGGATACAGTCAAGATCAAGAGAGGTACTAATACCACTCTATAAAGCCTTAGTAAGACCACACCTGGAGTCCTGCATCTAATTTTTGTGACCACACTATAAAAAAGATGTTGAGACTTTAGAAAACGTGCAGAGAAGAACAACCAGGAGGATTAGGGGACTGGAGGCTAAAACATACAATGAACGGTTGCAGGAACTGGGCTTGGCTAGTCTAGGGAAGAGAAGGACCAGGGGAAACATGAGAGCAGTCTTCCAATATTTGAGGGGCTGCCACAGAGAGGAAGGAGTCAAGCTATTTTCTAAAGCTCCTGTAGGCCAGACAAAGATTAATGGATGGAAACTGACCAAGGACAGATTTAAGCTAGAAATAAGGAGAAATTTTCTGACAGTGAGAACAATCAACCCATGGAGCAGAAGTTGCCTTTGGAAGTTGTGGGAGCGTCATCACTGGAGACTTGCAAGAAGAGATTGGACTCCCATCTGTCAGAAATGGTGTAGGGTCTCCCGCTTGGGCTGCGGGGTTGGACTAAATGACCTACAAGGACCCTTCCAACTCTGATTATCTGTTAAACATCTGTATATGCACAGCATTAGTTAGAGCTCTTACGATAACATCCTAAGAGGGGAGTTCCACAAATGGGGCAGCCCCATCTCCCTGGAGGATAAATATCCGTTCAGATTTAAAAACACCACACAAAAAACCCACCACCTTTTTGTAACCGCATCCAGGATGCCAAGATCTAAATAAAAAGGGTATTTCCTTTTCTTGACAGAACCGAGCGGCGGAAAGACGCTGCAATACCCAGAAAGTACCTTCTGTCTTTACTGTCCTGCCCTGCCAGATGAAATTATGAAAGTAGGTTGCACAATAAAACAGATTTCTCTCTCTCTCTTCTAATCAGATATATCAATGCTAGGCTCTGCTGCTTGATGGGGCTGCCAAAAGGTATACATTTTTCATAGCTGAAGGGGGAAACCAACAACAACAATGTGATGCTATCAGAAGGAACCACTGCGGGGGTTCGGCAGCGTAAGGATGACAGGCTGTTCTCCACGTTGCATTTGGGGCTGCTGGGAGAGTGTGTTACGTGTGATATTCCCAGCTGTGGCACCAGCTACTCAATAGATGCTAAATGTGGCATTAGCAGTTTTCTTTTTTGCTTTTTTTGCCCAGAAAAGAGGATTGAAGCTATTCAGATCGAAGATGTGGTTTATTGGAAAGTCCAGACCAGTGTTTTTCAACCTTGGCAGCTTGAAGAGGCATGGACTTCAACTCCCAGAATTCCCAAGCCAGCCTTGGGGAATTCTGGGAGTTGAAGTCCACACGTCTTCAAGCAGCCGTGCTGGCTGGGGAATTCTAGGAGTTGAAATCCACGCATCTTTAAGCAGACTTGCTGACTGGGGAATTCTGGGAATTGAAGTCCACGCATCTTCAAGCAGCCATGTTGCCTGGGGAATTCTGGGAGTTGAAGTCCATGCATCATTGAGCAGGCATGCTGACTGGGGAATTCTGGGAGTTGAAGTCCACGCATCTTCAAGCAGCCGTGGTGGCTGGGGAATTCTGGGAGTTGAAGTCCACACATCTTCAAGCTACCAAGGTTGAGAAGCACTTAGAATAACAGAATAACAGAGTTGGAAGCCAGTGGGAAGCATCTAGAGGAGTGAAGTGTTAGTATCACTTTATAATGCCTTGATAAGGCCACACTTTGAATACTGGGAGGTATTCTAGTCCAACCCCCTTCTCAAATAGGAGACCCTAGATCATTTCAGACTAATGGCTGACCAGTCTCTTCTTTAAAATCTCCAATGATGGAGCATCCACAACTTCTGGAGGGGCCTTGGTGGTGCAGGCTGTTAATCATCTAGCACTTAGCTCAATTGCCTGCAATTAGTGCAGGTTCGAATCCCACCAGGCTCAAGGTTGACTCAGCCTTCCATCCTCTCGGGGTAGGTAAATTGAGGACCCAAGATTGTTGGAGGCAATAAACTGACTTTGTAAAAATGCCGCTTGGGGGGGCCAGAAAAAGCCCTAGTAATAAGCAGGCATATACAATGGAATGAAGGCTATTGCCGAGCACTTAGCATGGTGCTCCATAGACTGCAAGCCACCCTGAGTCTCCGGAGAAGGGCGGCATATAAATTAAAATATAATTAAAAAAAAAAGTCATTCCACTGATTAATTGTTCTCATTGTCAGGAAAGTTCTAGGTTGCTTCTCTCCTGGATTAGTTTCCATCCATTGCTTCTTGTCCTGTCTTCAGGGGCTTTGGACAATAGATTGACTCCCTCTTCTTCGTGGCAGCCCCTGAGATATTGGAAGACTGCTATCGTATCTCCCTAAGTCCTTCTTTTCATTAAACTAGACCTACCCAATTCCTGCAACTGTTCTTCATATGTTTTAGACTCCAGTCCTCTAATCATCCTTCTTGCTCTTCTCTGCTCTCTTTCCAGAATCTCAACATCTTGTTTTACATCATGGCGAACAAAACAGGATGCAGAATTCCAAGCATGGCCTTGCCCCAAGACATTATAGCGTGGTATCAACACGTCACTCCTCTAGATGCTTCTCGCTGGCTTCTCTTCCCCCCCCCCCCCCCCCCAACTTTCCAACTTTCTTCCGAAATGGATCAACACAAAGGGGACGGAGAGAGCGAAGGAGGCAGATGCACAGACCGGGCTTAAAATACAGATCGTGGTTTCTTCTGCGCCGGCAATACTGAAAATGCAACCAGGTTCACTGGCTTCAGCACTACCGTTGGAACAGCAACAAGGGAAGGAAAAGCTTGGCTCCAATTGGAAGACCCCTTCGGCGAGACGGATTTCAGCAAGTCGGATTCTACATGCGCCGCTCCCAAATTTTGCCTACCTGGAGAAAGGGATGGAAGGTAAGCCTTGCTTAAAGCTAATCTACTCAGCCGGATTGTTTTGGGTCTCCCTTCAAATGATGACTAGGTTCATTATTATGGTTCGTTGCCCCGTCAGCCAGATAATCCCAAAGGTCCTTTTTTCAAAAGGTAAACTGGACTTCGTTTTTATTTTATTTCTTTATTTCTTTATTTTGTCAATCACTTACAAGATAATAGGTGTAAGTATATACATAGTTATGAATGCATGGAATGGGTACATGTAAGAAAAATAAAAGAAACAATAGGTACTACAGTAGAGGTACAGAATAATAAAAACATGGACAAATAGTCTGAAAAGCAACTTCTATCCCAGTAACTCAATTGGATTCTAATGTATAGTGCAATATTAATGTAATATCGGGGTTTCAATTCAATGTATAGGATGAAGGATTTATGTTTGTGTTTATTTTCATAATCATACACCGAAGATGGTATTTAATTTCGTACGAGGTGCAGTGACAATAAAGTAAAGGAAGATTCAGAAATTCCTCAGAATTTCTGCCTTTCTGCTGAAGCAGATACTCAAACTGCAGACACCAATTGAGGCTTTTCAGTATCATTCTCATAATCTTAGAGCAGCATTAATCTACTACCTTGTTCCCCAACATGCAAAAAATCTTTTTTATTATTATTATTTGTCAATTTGTCAATTGCTTACAAGATAATAGGTATAAGTAAAAACATAGTTATGAATACATGGATACATATAAGAAAAAAAAAAACCAATAGGACAGGGACGGTAGGCATGTTGGTGCGCTTATGCATGACCCCTACAGACCTCTTAGGAAAGGAGTGAGGTCAATAGTAGAGAGTCTAAGCTTAAAGTTTTTGGGGTTTGGGAATAGATAGATAGATGGATGGATGGATGGATGGATGGATGGATGGATGGATGGATGGATGGATGAATGGATGGATGGATAGACAGACAAGATAGATGATAGATAGACTTATTTATTTTTATTTATTTATTGGTCAAGCAATTATAAGATAACAGGTATAAGTATAAACATAGTTATGAATACATGAAATGGATACATATAAGAAAAATAAAAAGAAACAATAGGACAGGGATGGTAGACATGTTGGTGCACTTATGCACGCCCCCTACAGACCTCTTAGGAAAGGAGTGAGGTCAATAGTAGACAGTCTAAGGTTAAAGTTTTTGGGATTTGGGGAAGAAACCACAGAGTCAGGTAGAGTATTCCAGACAATGACTGCTCCGTTGCTGAAGTCGTATTTCCTGCAATCAAGTTTGGTGCGATTAACCTTGAGTTTGTATCTATTGTTTGCTCTTGTGTTGTTATGGTTGAAGCTGAAGTATTCATTGACAGATAGGACATTGCAATGTATGATTTTATATACTATACTTAGATCGGACCGAAGGCGGCATAGTTCTAGGTTTTCAAGGTCTAGAATTTCGAGTCTGGTGGCATAAGGTATTCTGCAACGAATAGAAGAATGAGGAACTCTTCTTGTAAAATATTTCTGGACTTTCTCAACTGTGTTAATATCCGATACGTAATGTGGGTTCCAGACTGATGAGCTGTATTCAAGTATTGGTCTAGCAAATGTTTTGTATGGTCTAGTTAGTAGTGTGATATTACCAGAGAAAAAGCTACGTAGGATTAGGTTAACAGCTCTTAGCGCTTTTTTGGCTATGTAGTTACAGTGGGCTCTAGCACTTAGGTCATTTGAGATGTTGTGTTTCTTCTTCTTCTTCTTCTTCTTCTTCTTCTTCTTCTTCTTCTTCTTCTTCTTCTTCTTCTTCTTCTTCTTCTTCTTCTTCTTCTTCTTCTTCTTCTTCTTCTTCTTCTCCTCCTCCTCCTCCTCCTCCTCCTCCTCCTCCTCTTCTCCTCCTCCTCCTCCTCCTCCTCCTCCTCCTCCTCCTCCTCCTCCTTCTTGTTATTTAATCTTTAGTGAGATTCACAGCCTTTGGGGGTGGTTGGTAGCTCAACAGCTCGAGTCCTAACCAGGGACTTAGGGACTGTTCAGATAGCATCTGAGGATATAAGCTGTTCCAAGTAGGGTGGGTTTTTTTGTAGAATCAGGGTATTCAAGTCTGATAAATTCAGGATTTCCAAATAGCGAGACAGCCCTTTAAGTATTGCTCCAGGGGCTCCAGTTACAATTAGGATAACATATGATTTCTTTTTCCAAAGTCACTCAATCTCAATTTGTAAGTCCCAAATCAGTGCTAGAACGGAATGTGTTTTGCTCTCTCTCTTTTTAAAAAGCGTGACAACAAAGTCCACACCCTTCTAGCACTGATGAGGTTACCTAGTTGGGTCATGAAATGTCTGCAAGAAAACCACCAAGCTCAGAGAGCACCAAGGACCCCACAGTTCAACCCTGAGCTACAATATTCTCTTCTATTGGGACGGTATTATTATTTCTTCACATGAGAAATTATACTGTCCTGGGGCCTGTTATTCAATGGGATATTGTCATTATTATCCTAATGGATTCAACATGGATTCAAGGCTGTGAGCTCCAAGAAAATAATTTATTAGAACAGTTTTTCTTCAGTGTTTGCTTCCCAGATGTGCTAGGACATGATGAACTCATCCGACTGTACAACTTCCAAGTTATTATTATTTTTTTAAAATCATGGGAGAAATGCGTGGTTCAGATTTGCCTCTATTATAGAGGTGGCAACTCTGGCCCCTTTACAACCTGTTGGACTTCAATTCCCAGAATTCCTGAGCCACCCCATCTCTACTAGGCCTACACTGCAAGATGATTGTGAAAAGGAGAGAAAGGGTAAGTATTTTCGTCTATCTTAAATATCTGACTTTTTCTTGTTTCTTTTTAAATCTTGATGGATCATTTTGCTTTCTGTTTCCGCTCAGTGCTAGACTAATACATTATTATTACTATTACAGGTACTATTATTATTAATCGCACAGTCAGCCAGCTGTTCAGCCTGGGTTTGGCATTTCTGTCTACCTATCGAATCTTTACCAAGGACCTGGGATAGGCAAATCTGAATATTGGTATTATTATTATTTCTTGTATTCATTATATATTAAATTCAGTCAACTGAACATTTAAAAATGCATCACAAATATCATTGACTAGTGCTGATGGTTGATATGGGTTGCTGCCAGCATCCTAGATATCAACCAAGTTGTGTTTCTTCTTCTTCTTCTTCTTCTTCTTCTTCTTCTTCTTTTTTCTTTTTCTTCTTCTTCTTCTTCTTCCTCCTCCTCCTCTTCCTCTTCCTCCTCCTCCTCTTCCTCCTTCTCCTCTTCTTCCTCCTCTTCCTCCTCCTCCTCTTCTTCTTCCTCCTCCTCCTATCAACCAAGTTTTCTTCATCTTCTTCCTCCTCCTTTCTCTTCTTCTTCCTCCTCCTCCTCCTCCTCCTCTTCTTCCTCCTTTTCCTCTTCTTCTTCCTCCTCCTCCTATCAACCAAGTTTTCTTCATCTTCTTTTTCCTCCTCTTTCTCCTCTTCTTCTTCCTCCTCCTCCTCCTCTTCTTCTTCCTCTTCCTCCTCCTCCTATGTTTGTATATATCATTTCTTTTTTGATGTTTTTGTATTTTTTAAAAGTCTAACCCATTCCCTAATAAATCATTTTGAAGTTGGGCAGCCCTTAAATCTAATGTAATAAATACTTCAATAAATATACAGCTGTATCCTTTATCTTTCCATTCTATTTATTTGTGTCCCGAACCGTAAAATAAATGAATTTATGGTTCTCTATCTTGCAGAAACGACCTCACCCTACCCCATCCTGTCTTGGCACCCAAGACAGAGCAAGCTTTGAAATGGTTTGCTGCTCGGTTACAATATTTGAGTATTGATTACGCTTGCTTAATCGGGATTTAGGCTCAAGCATCCCAAGCCAATTCAGTTATACACAGTAGTTTTATAAAGGATCTGGCATGTACCTATTAGTCATAAATAAGACAAAACGCAGGAAAAAAGATGATAGAGAGACTAATCATTTGGTAGTTCAGTCTCCCCGACCTTCAAGGAAATTACTTCAAAATAAGCAGATTTTATCTGCGATTCCAAAGAGTGTATGTATATGTATATCCATATGTACATTATAGGTAGATGCATATGTATGGAGGCTTACAAAGAACATTATGGGAACAAGTTTATGCAAGGATTTATTTCATAGAATGCTTTGTCTGAAAGGACTTTGAGGTCATAGAGTCTGACCTCCTTCAGGGCTAGCATCCAAATTAAAGAGTACTGGACAGATGGCTGCTCATCTTGGGCTTAAATGCATCCTATTAAAGGGGCAGCAGAAATCCCCACTGTTCCTAAATGGGATTTGGAACAATATAAGGCATTCTGATTAGAATATGGAAACTAGACTTTGGTTGATGCAGCTTAAAATCGCATTTGGTTCAGTTGCTGCTACCGAACAGGGCTGAGTCGTGCTCAATTGCCATTCTAGGTTCTTTTTCCAGGTAATTTACTGAGACAGGTTTTCCTCATCCTAAACCCCAGTATTTGATTCCTGTTCCCTAAAGGAACAACATTATTTTTGCTTTTGTTACATTTCCTTAAGCTCTTATATCTATTCCGTAATTCCCCTTTACTATGCCATCATGGGTTTCTGTCTAAAATACGGCCAACAAACTTTTAAAGGTGCCTGGATCATTTCTTTATCTGGCATTTTGACCCACCGAAATAAAGTGATCCAGTAGAGATCTAAACTCTTGTGGCACGCACCATAAACTAGCAGGGTACTCGTGCTTCGCTGTGACGCTATGTGATCGGGCAAGTTTTTGGGGAGGAAAATAAGGGGGAGGGATTCTTCCTCTTGCCTACCAGCATCCATCAGTATTCATCTGGCTAGCGCCCTGTCAGTGTCTGAGAGAGTTGAAGGCTGTTTGGAAACTGAAACAGTATTTGCTGTGTGAGCAAGGAGACAGCAAGGAGCCTGGGCGTGGCTTAGCTCAACTGTTCTGTACTAAAGCTGCTTGGTGCTGTGAAACTGAAACTGAAACTCCTCTCCTCTGCTTGGGTTTTGCATGTGGAAGAGATTTCTTTTCAGGTAGAGAGTAGAACTCCTTAGCATCAGAGCGTGTTAATAATAATAATAATATATGAAATAGTAATGCTTTGATGGTCATTTGGAAAAAATCTTTTCTTAGTGAGCACCTAGAAGCCAAGATTTTAAGTTTGTAGGCTTTACGGTTCTGGAGCTTTTGTGATGATGCATGAGTGTTATTTCGTTTTTGTATATATACAGAAGGATTCTTAAGTGTTTTCCTTTCCTCAGAGGGATCTCGCTTTTAGGTCTTCTTTCCTTTTACTTTATTTGAGGGGACTGTCACAGAGAAGTGGTGGGTCAACTTGCTCTCCAAAGCACCTGAGGGCAGGAGAAGAGGTAACAGGTGTTGAGCTCATGAAAGAGACATCCAGAAATCAGGAGAAATGCTCTGTCAATGCAAACAATTAATCAAGTGGAATGGCTTGGTTCAGTCGTTGTGGATGCTTCATCAATGGAGGTTTACAAAAACTAGACTGGACAATCCTTTGACCGAGATGGTATAAGGCAGAGGTTTGCAAACTTGGCAACTTTTAAGACTTGTGGACTTCAATTCCCAGAATTCTCCAGCCAGCATAGAAGTCCACAGTTGCCAAGTTTGGGGACCCCTGGTATTAAGGTCTTCTGCCTTGAGCAGGGGGTTGGACTAGAAGACCTCTGAAGTCCCTTCCAGCCCTGATTCTCTGTTTAATTCTTCCCCTTTCAAATGAAGCTATGGGCCAAGGAACAGCCCTTCTGCCAATCTGACAGTTCGCACACAAAACTCAACCCTCCCCGCATCCTGACCCAAAAATTTTCCCCTGGGCTCTTTGTTTTTATTTATTTTTAATTTTTAAATATTTTTTGGGGTTAACAGAGTTGGAAGGGACCTCGTAGGTCATCTAGTCCAACCCCCCACCCAAGCAGATAACAAGATAATCAGAGTTGGAAGGGATCTTCTAGGTCATCTAGTCCAACCCCCTGCCCAAGCAGGAGACCCTACACCATTTCTGACCAATGGCAGTCCAGTCTTTTCTTGAAAGCCTCCAGTGATGAAGCTCCCACAACTTCCAAAGGCAACTTCTGCTGCAGTGGTTGATGGTTCTCACTGTCAGAAAGTTTCTCCTTATTTCTAGCTTAAATCTCTCCTTGATCAGTTTCCATCCATTATTCCTTGTCTGGCCTTTGAATGCTTTAGTAAAAACTTGACCCTTTCCTCCACTCTGTGGCAGCCCCTCAAATATTGGAAGACTGCTCTCATGTCTCCCCTGGTCCTTCTCTTCACCAGACTAGCCAGGCCCAGTTCCTGCAACTGTTCATTGTATGTTTTAGCCTCCAGTCCCCTCATCATCCTGGTGGCTCTTCTCTGCACTCCTTCCAGAGTCTCAACATCTTTTTTTATAGTGTGGTGACCAAAACTGGATGCAGTACTCTAGGTGTGGTCTTATTGAGGCTTTATATACAGTGGTATTAGGACCTCCCTTGATCTCTACTACCCCACTTCTGATAAAACGGCAGTCTCAGCCCCACACTCCCTGCAAAGGCCTAGTATCGAAGCTGCAGGAAAGCTAAACTGTTCTCCCTCCGCTCACCTCTCTTCCTCTTCCCTCCCAGAGTGGCAGCATCTCCTCGCCAGCCAGCGCAGAGAGATGGAGATGCTGTGAGAGGCTGGCACTTTGGAGTCTGAGCCTCAGCCGCTTGGTTTCTCCCTCTCCCTCTTTGCAATGCCAACAACCCCCCCCTCCCGCCCGCCTCTTTAATTGTCTCTTCGGTGATCTGGTGATTCTTCCCCGCCCCTTGCACCGGCGAAAAGTCAGCCAAGACCTACTTCTGGGATCTTCAACTCGCCAACTCTTCGCTGCAGGAGCCTCCTGCCCCCCCCCCCCCCCCCCGGCCACTTCACCCCCTCCAGCCCTGGCAAGGGCGCTGGCCTTTTACACCAAAGATGGTGCAGTCACATTTCTTTCTTTCTATTCCCCCCACACAATAATCTCTCTCCCCCCCCCCCCCCCCCGCACCCCAGGGACTTTTTATAAATTTGGGCTTGCAGTCACATTTCCTTCTCTCTATTCCCCCCCCAAAACAATCCCTCCCCTCCGGATTTTTAAAAAATAAATCTGGAGCTTTGCCCTGGGTACTGCAGGAATCCACGGCCAGTGACTCCTTGCACCAGCTTGGTAAGGAGAATTTTAGTTATTTATTGAGCGTATGGCATCTTGGGAGGTCATGCCAAGGCTGGAAATAACAACCCTAATAAAACACATGGTTACATACAGGCGCCGATGGGAAGTTCAAGGAAACATTGGCAAAAATGTGTGTGTGTGAGAGAGAGAGAGAGAGTGTATGGGAATGGGAAGTTCAATGAAACATCCTGTATATACAGACATATATATTTTTGCATGTTTCATTGAACTTCTCCTTCCCTTCCTTCCTTTTTCTTCCCTTCCTTTCTTCTCTTCCTTCCCTCTTCTTCTCTCTTCCTTCCTTTATTCCTTTCCTTCCTTTTTCTTCCCTTCCTTCCCTTATTCCCTTCCTTCCCTCTTCTTCCTTCCCTTATTTCCTTCTTCCTTTCCTTCCCTCTTCTTTCTTCCCTTCCTTTCTTCCCCTCCGTCCTTTTTCTTCCCTCCCTTCCCTCTTCTTCCTTCCCTCCCTCCCTTTTTCTTTCCTTCCTTCCTTCTCTTCCTTCCCTCTTCTTCCTTCATTCCTTTCCTTCCTTTTTCTTCCCTCCCTTCCCTCTTCTTCCTTCCCTCCCTCCTTTTTTCTCTTTCTTTCCTTCCTTCCTTTATTCTTTTCCTTCCCTCTTCTTCCTACCCCTATTTCCTTCCTTCCCTCTTCTTCCTTCCCTTCCTTTCTTCCTTCCCCTCCTTCCTTTTTCTTCCCTCCCTTCCCTCTTCTTCCTTCCCTCCCTCCTTCTTTCCTTCCTTCCTTCCTTCCTTCTTCTTCCTTCCTTTATTCTCTTCCTTCCCTTTTCTTCCTTCCCTTATTTCCTTTCCTTCCCTCTCCTTCCTTCCCTTCCTTTCTTCCTTCCCCTCCTTCCTTTTTCTTCCCTCCCTTCCCCCTTCTTCCTCCTTCCCTCCCTCCTTTTTTCTTTCTTTCCTTCCTTCCTTCTCTTCCTTCCCTCTTCTTCCTTCCCTTATTTCCTTCCTTTCCTTCCCTCTTCTTCCTTTCCTTCCTTTTTCTTCCCTTCCTTCCCTCTTCTTCCTTCCTTTTTCTTCCTTCCCTCCCTCCCTCCCTTCCTTTTTCTTTCCTTCTTCCCTTCCTTCCACACACACGTACACGTATAAAAGGAAAGGAATACCCCAATATACGAAACGAAAGATGAAATGAAGGGGAAACCATGATAAAACCGCCAGGGCTGGGGAAATGGGGCTTCTTTGCAACGATATAAGCTGGGAAGGGGCTGGGGTATCCCATTCGGGGTGGAGGTGGGGTGGGGTATCCCGCGGCGGCGGATCTCCGGAATCCGCGTCTCCTTCGGCTTTTTTCCCTCTTTCGCTTCTCCGCCGCCGCCGCTGTGGAGTCACGTGGGAGTCCCCGAAGTTTCCATAGCGAGGCCTCCGGGCGTCACATGATGGCCACGATATAACGAAACAACATTGGTAGCGAGAGAGAGGAGCATTGGCGGAGCGCAGCGCGGTGCGCGGGCGGGCAGCGCGCAAGGAACTTCAGGCGCGGGGTCGGGACTGCTGCGCTTTTTTTTTTGTTTTGCTCCTGGGCCGGGCAACCTGCGCAGGATCGGTAGGAAAGAGAGAGAAGGGGGGCGGGGGGGTTGTAGAAGAAGGAGACCCCCAACTTTCGGACCACCCCTCCCCTCCTTCAGTTCCCTGCGATTCCTCTTCTCCAGCCTCGGAAGGGCTGGCCCAGCGCAACCAAATCTGCGTGGGAATTGCACCTGTTTTCCACGCGGGTCTCTTTTCTTTTCCCACCCACTCCTCCCTCCAACGTCGCCCTCCGACTTCCTTTGGATGGGGTTTTTTTTGGGGGTGGGGTGGGGGGGGGGGCACGGGAGATAGAAAGCAGCAGAGAAGATTTCGGGGATCCGGGAAGAACACGATCGATCTCCCGGGGGGGGGGTGGGGGGGAGAAAGGTTTTTTTTTTTTTTGTGATTTCTGGACACGCGGGACGTTTCGCCACTTTTTTTTTTGGGGGGGGGGGGGGAGAGCCGAGAAGGAAAAAGCACGGCGCGCCGCGAAGTGCGGACACAGGACACGCAGGTAAGTTCTTTCTCCTTGTTGGAAATAACTCAAATTAGCCGAATGGGAAAGGGATCCCCGCAGGTCATCTAGTCCAACCCCCCCCCCTCCCCCCATTTGCGGAAACCTTTTTAAAGCATCTTATAATACCATTTTTATTTTCGAATGTCCTTATTTCTGACATTCTTATGGGGGGGGGGGGGGAAAGAGATGCTGAGATGCTTTTGAGTGGGCGCGAGTGGGGGAGGGAGGGGAAAGAGGGGCGTGATCTCTCCTTTTTAACCCACCCATCCCTCCTCTTTCCGGACGATCTCGATTTTTTCGGTTGTTTTTAATGGCTCGGTCTTGGGAAGGGAGTCCCGGACGGCTCAGGAAGGTCTCCTTAGCGGGGGATGGATGGGGGAGTGAGGGGGGGGGGTCTCTTACAGCCTCCCGGGGGGAGGGAGACTCGCTTTGCAAGCGATTGCGCCGCGGCGAGGTGGCGGAGGAGCAGCCGCGGCGGGCGGGCGGGCGAGCGAGCTGCTGTTGCCCCGCTGGCCGCCTGTCTCGGCGGGAGCTCCCGCGCGCGGCTCCCTCTGGGGCTGCGTGTGCGCGTCGCTCCTTCCACCCCGCCTCTGATGTCCGCATTCCAGCTAATGTTGCGCAGATAAAATTCAAACTCGAGGTAAACAGACGGGGAAGAGGAGGAGGAGGAGGAGGAGCAGCGGCAGCGGCGGCCGAGGAAGTCAAAACCCGCTCGCCGGCCTCCCGATCCCACCTCCTGCCCGAAGGAGAGACCCTGCCTCTTCTTTTTAAGTCAGGGGGGGTCTTGGCTTGGGCTTGGGCTTCGCGCCGCCCCGGAACCCATCCTCCGCAGCCAGTCCGGGATCGGACATCTAACCGGGACACGCGACGCTTCGCTCCGGCTCGGAATATGGGGGCGGGGGGAGACGGCGAGATGGAGCCGGTGGAAGCTGCGACTCCTCTTCCTCCTTCTTCCTCACCCGGAGCGTCTTCCTCTCTCCGGAGTCCGCCGGCCGTGGCGTCCTTTCCCCGACCGCTTCAGGTGCCCGAGAGCCTCGGAGATCCGGCCTCCGGTTTGGACGCCTTCCAAGGACATGATGACGACTGTAGATCTCTCTCTGCCTCTCTCTCTTTCTCTCTCTTTATATATATAATTTCCTAATTTTTTTTCCCACGGTTGGTTTTTTTTTTTTTTGCTTTGCTTTGGGTACCAAAAAGGCTCGGAGCGGCCGCAGGTATTGAGCCACTTTTGTCTTAAGGGTTTGGAAGGTGAGTAGATCGGGTCCGCCCCAGCAAAGTTTCAGGATGTGATGGCTAGTGGTCAGAGCAACCGGGAGGTTTTTTTTGGGTGGGGTGGGGTGTAGACTGAAGAAACAGTTTGGCTGACCCCGATTCCTTCCCCTTTTTACGGTCGGTCCCTTTCATAATCCCCGGCCGTGTTTTATTTACATAAGAGACTTTAAAACCCTGGCAGCTTTGCCGCCAGTTACCCTTCTAACACGACAACCCTGCGAGGTAGGCCACATGAGACTGACCGATGTTTCCCGAGGTTAGAACGTCTTTTGGAACATTTAGGGGGGGAGTTTTGAGAACCGTCCCCTAAGCTAGGAAAAAGGAGAGAAACTCGGGAGGTCTGGCGAGTTCCCCAAGCAGAGGCGGAGGGGATGTTCGCCTCTTTAGATGAGAATAATGTGTTTTAGATGAAAGAAGAAAGTGGCCAGAATGTTCTTCTTCTCCATCTTCACCCCCAGAAGACGACTCCTCCTCCTCTTCCTCCTTCTCTTCCTCCTCCTCCAAAGAGGAGATCCAACTGGAGGGGATGGCGGCTTAAGAAAAGGGCAGGAGGAAGGCTGATTCATTTTGGCTTCTGTCCAGCCAGGAAAAGAGCTTTTAAGGCAGGTGCAATTTTCATACCTTTGCCCCAGCAGGGATTGGCCAGCTTCCCTTTGGCTCTAGCGGGGAGGGGAGAGGAGGGGAGGGGAGGGAGGGCTGTTGCTGAAATCCCCTTCCCCTCCCCAGCTCTAAAATGCAAAAGAGAAGTGTCTTAAGCTTTCCCCCCCCCTTTTTTTTTTTTTAGGATGAGTATGAGGGTCAGCTGCTGCGTTGAGACAGGACTGTCACGGCTCTGCAGTGTTGCTTGGGGTGAAGGGGAGAAGGAAAAGTTGGGGGTCAGAAGTGACTGCCTTGCCCCCCCCCCTCCATGGCTGCCCTGCCCAGCTGTTTTAGGGGCTTTGATGAGGAGGTTGGAGAGAGTGTCTCCCTTTGGTCGGAGCCGGTCGAGGTCTCCCCGTTGACAAAAGCCAGGATTTCCATGTCTGCCGATCCAGTCTTGAGTTTCAGAAAGACATAATATGGGAGTTTGTGCACTCTGCCAAGGGAAGCAATTAGTTAACTGCAGGTGGAGAATGGAAGGAAGGGTATCGGGGAGCGGAACTGTAGATGTTATTTTTTATTTATTGTCAGATTGGATGTCCAGCTGCTCCTCCCAAGCTTGCAGGGAGGGGAGGGGTTTAACAGAAGCAATAATTAATAACGGCACCGTAATCCAAAGTAATAACAGGGAGAAAAAACAGACAGACATTCCTTGACTTACGGCCCAAACTTTCCATGGCTAAACTGGATCGTTTTAAGCAAGCGTTTGCCCCATTTTACAATATTTCTGGCCACAGTCGTTAAGTGAATCACTGCTGTTGTTCAGTTTATAGCACGGTTATTGAATCCGGCTCCCTCATTGACTTGGCTTGTTTGAGGAGTTGCAAAAGAGGATCACGTTGATGTCAGTTTGCCAAGCGCCTGAATTTTAATCGTGTTACCGGGGTGTGTGTGTTGCAACAGTCGTTAAGAGTGAAAAACAGTTGGACAGTCGCTTAATGAACCGTTAAGTCGAGGACTACCCGCATATAATGGGTCAGTGTAAAGCCAGAGTGACTGACTAAAGGCCAGCGTAAACAAATACCTTCTTCGGTTCTTTTCCAAGGTTTGTGCACACTTCTAAACTTGTTTCTTGTTGACTTGGGTTTCCTGTGCAGTTTTGCAGCTCCCGTAGCATTTGACCATTTTCGAAATTAATAGGTTTAGCTTTTCTTCAGGAGAGGTTTTGGCTGTGATGGCCTAAAGACTCGGGTCTGTTAGTGGCAAGCCAGACAAAATATGTCTTCTGGGTTTGTATATAAACAGAAAGAGAGAAGGGTTGAGGGAACGCAGAAAGTAAAGTACGTTATTAAATTTTTGGCTCTCCCTTTGCCTAGAATTATGACGCAGACTTTCTATATTTATGCACATGCTCTACACTTATACTACATCATTCACCTTCAATAATATTTATAAGTATCCTTAGGTATTCGGCTCCCTAAAAGTGATAGTAGGTAACTGGTTATCATTAAAAAGGAATAGTGAAAAAATTGGAGAAGCAGCTGATTGGATTTTTTTTAAAAGGTCAGAAAGATGCTTTTCCAGTATCATTATATTTTAATAGAGATAAATTGATTTATTTTTTCCAAAATGGAGAAAATCATGTATTAAACTTTTCTCTAAATATTAGCACTGGGTTTTGCCGTCCTCATTTTCCTTAAAAGGAATTGGAATTCATTTTAGGTTTCTGCGTATCCGATCGAAGATAAGAAAACATGTAGTCAGAAAAGCTGATGAATGTATTTAGGATGAAGAAAGGAGTTGCATGCGGCTGTATTCATATAATCGTGAAACTCCTTCAAGATTTAAAGCAAGTACTACTATCCCGGCTTTGATAGCTTTGGAAAACAGCCTTCCAAAACCCCGATTCAACTTTTTAATTTTTCATCTACGTCAGATAAGTTCTCTTCCTGTAAGAGGGGTGCTATGGAGCATAACAAGCCAGCTAACAAGGACAAGTTTTTTTTTAATTTGCATCTAGTGTAACAGTAAAAAAAAACACACACAGAGAGAGAAGGTGCCAGTACTCTTGTGTCACCGAGAACGTACCGCAGATACCGTGTTCTAGAATGTTCTTCTCAGTTTGGGTGTTTTGCAGATGTAAACCAACTCTTGTAATTCTCAAGGAATTTGGAAGGCACTTCGTTAGGGATGGGCAGTTTTAAGAATCGGTGGTGTTTGGGTCCAGAATAATCTTGTGAGCAGAGGCATTTGTTTTCGGATGAAGGGATTAGCTTGAACTGAGGAGCCCAATGTGAATGGAATTCATCATTGCATTCTACCTCACAGGCATCTTGATTTGTTAGGATTAGTTTTGTAACCCAGCTGCTGACTCACTAAGAGAATTAAAACTGTGGGCCAGTCTTGTAAATCCAGTTCTGGGGACGAATGAAAGAATGACCTCATACTGATTCTTAAAGCAAAAATAAGGGGGTACCCAGCACCTTTAAACGTCCTGCGGCTGTGCCCAATGTGACTTGATAAAGCTTTAAGGAGCCAAATCAAAGCACGCAGCATACTTTAGGGAGAGAGATTTAGCCTCATAGATGTGGTCCCTAGAGGAACATGTCTTAAATTGGGATGACGAGATGCGAGATCACATCCCCTTAGCCACGTTGCTTCCTGCCCTGTTCCTCTAGCTGCAAGTTAGCGAGCTTGGTGCAAGCTTATGTAAGAAATGAGGAATGGTAATTGCATTCTAACATAAAAAAAGCCATCTGTAGCTGGGCTGGATTAAAAGAACAGAAGTTAAACAGTGCGCATACGTCATGGCATTTGCGTGAGGGATTTTATTACGGAATGCAGGGTTTTGATGGCAAAAGAGGTTTGTTTTAGCAAGGGGTGTGTGTCGAATCGATCACAGGATCCGATAGGATCCATTCTAGTTCAGTTTGGAATGAAATTGTAGGCTGGACACATGGTTGAAGAGTTCAGGTTGGTCACAAGCAGTGGCGATATACAGAGATAGTACAGAGCATCTGACTATGGTAGAGAATGCAGTTAAGAATAATGTTGGTTTTTGAGTACCTGTGAGAATTCTCCAAAGACAGACATCCCCAAAACACATAGATTATACCTCCGTATTAAGCAGGTTATGTAGAGAGATTGTTGCAAAGTAGGGCATTAAGGGAACTGACAACATACATTAATTTCTTACTGTCTCCTAGGAAGACAGTAAGTTTCTCAGACCATGGTCCTTGGATAGTGTTTCCTTATTCTGTTGGCACAGAAGGTGTTGATTTCCTGAGCAAGCAAGCATTGGAGCCTAGAATTGACAATATGGCCCTTTCTTTGTAGCTAGGTGGGAATGTGTTTATACATCTCTCTCTATATATATATCTTCTTCAGGGTGATCTGTCTCCAATCTGGTTTTTCTAAGCTATATATACACATACCTGGAGGGTACTAGATGCTCTCTGAGCTTGGTTGTTTTCTTGCTGATGTTTCATGACCCAAGTAGGCAACCACATCAGTGCTAACAAGAAGGGTTCTCAATTTATATTCTAGTGACTTGTCTTGGGAGTCGTCTTGGAGGTTCTTCAAGGAACTGCCAAACCAAGCTAACAGTAAATAGCCCAACGAAACAACCTCCAAGACGGACAGACAGGGCAAGCCACTAGAATATAAATTTGAGAGCGAATGCCATTCCCTTTTAGCATTGATGACATTACCTAGTTGGGTCGTGAAAGGTCTGCAAGAAAACAACCAAGCCCAGAGAGCACCGAGGAGGAGTCCACAGTTCAACTCTGAGCTACAAATATTTTCCTTTATTGGGACTCCATTTCTATACCAAAAAACCTGCTTTTAACTCAGACGTTTTCATATTTCTTGGGAGGAGGAACCTTGCCCGAGTTATCCAGTTTTATTTAGGCATTTATTTATTTATTTTGCAGAGAGGCGGACAGTCCTGTTCCTGAAGTTGTTTGGCTGGAAGGGGCTTGTCCCTCTGACTCACCCCTGTGATGTGGGATGCTTGGCTCAAGGGCTTGTGTGCCTTGGCCAAGAAACCATGTTTTTGGGCTGGGGATATTTTCGTGGCGAGCCGGAGTTGCTTTCCAAGGAGGAAGGGAAGGAGGTTGGGTAGTTGGCGGCTCAGCCTGTTGAGCCCACCCTGCGTTGAGGGTGGTAAACCAGGATTTGTGGTTTAAGCTTGGGCAAGCCAAGTTCTTTTGGGGGGGTGGGGGGGTGCAGGCAGCTTGCTTTCCGGGCAGTGGAAGACTCCGTTCTTCCAAACCCGACTAAAGCCAAGCCCCGCGCAGGATTCGCACGGGTGACCGGCGGAGGTGGGGGGGGGGGGGAAGAGAGGCAGGAGGCAGAGGAGGGCGCGCGTGCCGGCCCGGGAACAGCCGCGCGAGGTTTGTTTTGACAGCCGGGTTCCTCCTCTTCTCCACCCCCCCCTCCCCCTCCGGATCCTGACTCCAGGCCCCGCCTCCTATCAGCCAATAGAAACGCGGCTCGAGCCAAACAAGCGGCGGCCCGGCCGGGCCCGGCCCCTCCCTCCGCGGCTCGAGCCAATCGCCGTCTCCCGATTCTCTCCGGGCCTCGCTACGCCCTTCCCTCCCTTCACCCCCTCCCTCCCTCCCTTCCCAGGGTTTGTTATGGTCCGGCCTCGTGCCGCCGGCTGCCTTCGTCACGCGGCTGGGCCTCGCGCCGCCCCTTCCCGCTCGTCTCACCCCCTCCTCCCTCCCTCCCTCCCTCGGCCTCGTGCTTCTTCCTCCCCCGCCCACTCGTCCGCGCGCGCCCTTGCAGGCAGGCTTCTGAGTGGCTGGCGGGAAGAGGCGCCCTGCGTTCTCTCCCCCCCCCCCCCCCCCGCTTTCCCTCATTACTTTTCCCTTCAGGCCTTTTGATCCTCGGCTGAGGCGAAGGAAAAAAAAAAAAAATCCTTTTTCTATGAAGGGATAAAACCGGCCCGTGGCGGGTTGCCGAGGTCAACCTTGGCTTCTTGGTAGGCCGCTGAAAAACCCAAGCCCTTCGTCGACCCCTCGCGGGTCACTTGAAAGGCCGGACTCACGGACCCATATAAGCCGCAGCCGTTCAGGGCGCCAGGGGGAAGGAAGAGAACTTCCCTGAGGCCCCCAGAACAGTTGGCCGTAGGACAGGCTGCAGTTCCACAGAGAAAGGGTTCGCAGGGCTGGCGGGTGAGGTTAGGAGAGCTGGCAGCTGCCAGACTTCTGCCTGTCAAGGAGAGGCAGCTAATAAGAGTTTTAGCACGGATTTTCCTAATAATGTTTTAATCTGGGTCGTTGGAACGTTTTAATTATTATTTACTTGTATAACTTGTAAGTTGTCAGAGATACCTTGTAGGAGAGAAGATGGGTGACAATAATAATAATAATAATAATAATAATAATAATAATAATAATAATAATAACTTAAAAATTGAAGTTGAGCTACTTCAGAAAAAGAAATCGTGTGTTATCCCAGTTGTGATTGGAGCCCTTGGAGCAATACCTAAAGGGCTGCCTCACTATTTGGAAATTCTGAATATATCAGACTTGAATACTCTGATTCTACAAAAAACCACCCTATTTGGAACAGCTTATATTCTCCGACGCTATCTGAACAGTTCCTAGATCCTTAGTTAGGATTCGAGCTGTTGAGCTACCAACCAGCCCCAAAGGCTGTGAATCTCACCAAAGATTGACCACAATAATAATAATCATCATCATCATCATCATCATCACCAGTCAATGGTATTTATGATACATTTTTAAATGTTCAGTTGGCAGAGTTTCATGTTTAATGAATAAAAGAGATAATATAACGATAACAAAATATGGGTTGGGGACAGCAGGGGGGGAACCACAGCCAGGTGACTTTGGCAAATGTTGAAAAAAACATTAAGAGTTGGGCTTGTGTTGCATTGGGATGGAAAGACCACTTGGAGATCACAGTTGGGGGGGGGGGGAAGGTCCCTCCTGGATCAGGGCAGTAAAGGAGTTGGTGTTATTTGTAAGAAAGCATGAGTGTGTCCAGAAGGTCATCAGGAAAGAGAACCTAGCAAGGTAGCGCAGTGATTAGAGTACTGTCCTGCAGGCCACTTCTGCTAACTACCTGTTGCCTGCAATTTGGCAGTTCAAATCCCACCAGGCTCAAGGTTGACCCATCTTTCCCAAAATGAGGGTAAAATGAGGACCCAGATTGTTGGGGGCAAGAAGCTGACTCTTAGAGAGGGCTGTAAAGCACTATAAAGCAGTATATACTGTAAGTCTTATTGCTATTGTGGCAGGGCTTTCCAACTTTGTTTTAACACGAAGCTGGTTAGGAAAGCATTACTGTTAGCAAAATAGGCTGTCAGAAACCCCTGGGCTGTAGGCTAGTATGTGAAGTCAGAACATGTCCTGGAAGAAGATGGTGACAGATAATTTCCGTTGATTTTTCAAGAAAACATCGTGGGTGTAAGTAGGAAGTCAGCGGGAGTTGCTCTCACTGCAGGAGAAGTGTTAGAAAAAAACCTTGGTTTACCTGAAGGAAATATAACTTCTTTGCTTGTGCAATAAGAATGCTTCACTGACAACAGTGGGAGTTAATGGGTAAGTTACCGCTTGTAGAGTGACCTGTTGCAAAAATCCAATGACAAGAGGCTTTAAGGAGATCCTTTTGCTGCCATCTTGTGGTGTTTGGACTTTTGCTGTCCAGCTCTTTAAATTAGCCCTTCGTTTCAGATATCTTTCACAACTACAGTGGGATCTTTATTGCAGAAAATATAAAAACATGTTACTTTTGCTACTAGGGGAATTCTTACTATTTTCAATATATGCACTTTTTCCCCTTCCAGAGTAAACCATTTTTTTAAAAAAAGAGTATCTGGTTGGTGCATATTTGGTGACAGGCATGCCGATGGACTGATCCTGAGGAAAATAAAGGCTCATCTGCACCTTTACCAACAGTTGGGAAGAGGGCAGTTTGGCAGATGAGATCGTTAAGAAGTTGGACATCCTGTTCAGAAGTTGGATCAGGACTGTAGATCTTGTAAATTTGTAGAAGTCCATGATAG
Source organism: Bungarus multicinctus (assembly GCA_023653725.1). NCBI lineage: Eukaryota > Metazoa > Chordata > Lepidosauria > Squamata > Elapidae > Bungarus > Bungarus multicinctus. The sequence continues at coordinate 78,649,244 of CM042848.1, read as the reverse complement.
GTAATGCAATCCTATATATTCCTATCAGAATATGCAAATAGGCTGTCATAAGTACTTTTCTTAAAAATAATATTTTCGGAATTTAGGTAGGCTCCCCTGATTTTCCATGGGAGAAGAATGCTTCAGTTTTGACGACATTGCAATTTTTTTTCTTGATATATCCAGTCTGTTAGCTTTAAGGTGGTATAGAAAATTAGTTTTAGGAAGCACTTGATTGTGGATAAATTCTTGGCAAGATGGTGCTGTTTTTTCTTTCTCTTCTAAAGGCACTTAAAAGCTAATATTTGCAGTTGTTTTGGCCAGCTCCTTTTTGACTTAAGTAATGACAAGTCCATCAAGACATTTGTTTTTTTGTATTGTCCTGCTCAGTTACTGCTGTTAATATTTTTATTCATTAAGAAATATTTTTTAAAAAAAACTTGCCAGCTTTTGAAGTAGTTAGGGTTTTCTGCTATAATGGGTATCACAATACATAATGTACCAGATTATAGCACCTTCATGATTATGATGATTGGATTATTAAAGGGCCATAACAGCTATTGTGCTGTTTGTGAAATTATGCACATATTTATCAATCTACTTACATAACAAATGCCTGTGGTTTCATTTTGAGGAACTAAGTGCCTGCCAAGTTTTAAGAATGTTAAAATAATAAACCAAAATTGTTTTGTTTTGCTTCATTTTAAATGAATTCCAATGTCAGCTATCAGAGATGTGGGCTGCAAAATCCAGGTGAACAGTGAATTCAGAAAGTTAAGTTTTCCCTGTGATTATCCATGTTTTTGCAGCCCAGATTTGGTAATCATCTAAAATGCAACTTGAAGGTAATGGTCCTTTACTTTTATGCTGTAAGGTAATCAGAATGTCCAATAATATGAGAACTACAGTATAATTCATTGATACCGAGAAAACCTTCACCAAAAAGTCTGATTAACAAATAAATGCTTGCCGCAATATATAGTTCATCAGAGTTAAAAGTTTAAGATTTGCAAATTACACTGAGGATGAAGGCTCCAGCTGTGGTTGTTTAGAAAGCTGTCAATACAACCCTGTGCCTTCTAAATCACAGCATCTAAAAGCTGACATAAAGCAATTTTCTCTTTTAAAGTTTGGTTTAATATCCAAATAATTATATACGTATGAAAGTAAAACACTTGATCCCACAGCAGTGTAAATCTGAAAAAACTAGTTGTGTTGATTAGATCCTTACAACAGCATAGATTTATATAGCAAACAATACATTTGTTAAGTGTCACATCTGAAAAGTTCTGTAAGATTAGTAACTGACATTGGTTGTATTGCAGTAAAACAATGCAGACTACTGGTTCTAGGTCCTGAAGTCCATATATCTGGAGGCTACAGAGATTGGGGAAGAATGAATGAACCAGGCCATAGAAATTGGATTGAAACCCAGATATTGAAAGCTACTGTCTTAAGCTAATGTCAGGACAATGTCAATTGCACAATGGCAGATAGGACAGCACTTCAGAGGGTTAACGTCATTCCCCAGAAGTTCATTAGTTGCCCTCTCACCTCTTTGGAAGAACTTTATAGCTCCCGCTGCCTTAAGAAAGTTCAAAACATTCTCAAAGATCCATCTCATCCTGGGCACCCTTTTTTTTAAACTATTACCATCTGGCAGAGGTACAGAATAATAAAAACATGGACAAATAGTCTGAAAAACAACTTCTATCCCAGTAACTCAATTGGATTCTAATGTATAGTGCAATATTAATGTAATATCGGGGTTTCAATTCAATGTATAGGATGAAGGATTTATGTTTGTGTTTATTTTCATAATCATACACCGAAGATGGTATTTAATTTCGTACGAGGTGCAGTGACAATAAAGTAAAGGAAGATTCAGAAATTCCTCAGAATTTCTGCCTTTCTGCTGAAGCAGATACTCAAACTGCAGACATCAATTGAGGCTTTTCAGTATCATTGTCATAATCTTAGAGCAGCATTAATCTACTACCTTGTTCCCCAACATGCAAAAAATCTTTTTTATTATTATTATTTGTCAATTTGTCAATTGCTTACAAGATAATAGGTATAAGTAAAACATAGTTATGAATACATGGATACATATAAGAAAAAAAAAAACAATAGGACAGGGACGGTAGGCACGTTGGTGCGCTTATGCACGCCCCCTACAGACCTCTTAGGAAAGGAGTGAGGTCAATAGTAGACAGTCTAAGGTTAAAGTTTTTGGGATTTGGGGAAGAAACCACAGAGTCAGGTAGAGTATTCCAGACATTGACTACTCTTGCTGAAGTCGTATTTCCTGCAATCAAGTTTGGTGCGATTAACCTTGAGTTTGTATCTATTGTTTGCTCTTGTGATGTTATGTTTGAAGCTGAAATATTCATTGACAGGACATTGCAATGTATGATTTTATATACTCTCCTTAGATCGGACCGAAGGGGGCGTAGTTCTAGGTTTTCTAGGTCTAGAATTTGGAGTGGTGGCATAAGGTCTTCTGCAACGAGTAGAGGAGTGGAGAACTCTTCTTGTGAAATATTTCTGGACTTTCTCAACTGTTAATATCAGATACATAATGTGGATTCCAGACTGATGAGCTGTATTCGAGTATCATCTTCACTGATGTGTTAGCTTGGGGGGAGGGTGGGGGAATGGGAGACAAGAAACTAATGCTTACTGAAAAGTAAAAATGATCTATTTTACCCCAGTAGCCATTGGATTCCTGGGAGCCTTCCTTCTAAGCTATTTGTTTGTTTGTTTGTCAATTGCTTACAAGATAATAGGTATAAGTAAAAAACATAGTTATGAATACATGGATACATATAAGAAAAATAAAAAAAGAATATAAAAGAAACAATAGGACAGGGACGATAGGCACGTTGGTGCACTTATGCACGCCCTCTACAATTCATTATTATATATACTATATATATACTATATGCTATATATATGCTATATATATATATATATATGCTATATATGCTATATATATATATATATATATATATATATATATATATATATATATATATATATATATATATATATATATAATATACCATATTAACAATTCATTGAATCTGCAACTGAGATCAGACTAGGGTGGTTTTCAGGAGAATGCCAAAAACAGTTATTTCCAGAGAAATGAGGGGAATTCTCATAATTTAAGCCAAGAACCATTTTATACTTTTTACTCTGCTTTCATTTGTTGTTTGTGCCTGGTTTTCAACAGGATGTTTTACAGCATTCTTATTTTTAATGCGCTTGGGTGTGTTTATAAATGTAAATAAATAACACATAGCCTTAGAAGTCCAGTGAGTTCTGTTCTGGATATACAGTATTAGATAGGAGTTTATCATCAATTCTGTGGAGAGAGGCTACAAAGGTGTTTTCTTTCTTTTTTTCTTTTTTCATCAGCAGGGATAAAAATCTTCAGCAGTAGATTTCACCCTGTTATGTAGCTGTTGGTGATAAGAGTCTTGTTCTGCCTTAAAAAAACAAAACAGCTGAAGTTGTTAACTCACTGGCTAGTCCTTTAAGGAAGTAGGGCAAAGCACAGAGGCCCGGTATGGGATAACTGAGAACTTAGTCATGTAAGTAGAAGGGGAATTTACCTATTAGGAATAGAATGTTCTGTACATCTTTCTCTGATGTTTACGCAGATGCTGTGATCACCCCCACAGCAGAGGAAACCACAATCTTTAATGTGTCAAATTGCTTAGAAACCGACATCTTAATCCATTGGACTGAATTATATACGAATAAAAGTCCAGTTCTAAAATCGGAATCGTCAGATGCACAAGGAGAAATATTAGGAAATCTGTGGATCCAACCAATTTGGATTAAAAGATCTGTGGATCCAACTAAGTACCATAGAATCCTGCAGCTTGTTTCCAGCTATGTTCCACTGAACCATTTTGGAAGCATCACTGGACTCCTTGGTACTCTGTGGGTTTGCACAACCTGCTATTAATAAGGTAAAATTGATTAGAATGCTAGTTTATGATTGTGTTGTGGAAACTATCAGCAATATATTGTGTGAGCCAGCTCTTCAAATATAGCCATTAATCGTTTGGAGAATCATGTTTTGTGAACACAGCAATTTTGTTTTCTTAACTTGGATTAACACATTTATATGAACCTAATCTTACTGATTCTGATAGTTTCTTTTAGATATCTTTAGAGCTTCCTCTGTTTCCTCATGCATTGAATGACCTTTTTGGGGATTATGCCATCCTTTTTCAAGAGGGAAGTTCAAGGTTTAGAATTATGAAGAGTCTGGTAACACCATTTCTGATTAGCACATTTGATTAAAAGGCATAAGCATTTGTCTAAAATTCAGCTTGAAGCTTATGCCTTTTGTGGTAAAATTTGTTAATCAGAAAAGTTTGTATATTTTAATAAAAAGCTTACATATTTTAATAAATGGTTAGTTGGAAAAGCTGCCAGACTCCTGATTTTTTTCTTTCTCCTATAGACTATCACAGCTCTAATGGTACAGGTTTGTAGAAATACCAAAACAGTAAACCATTTAATTTAAAAAAATCCTAAAAGGGCAGAAAAGCCAAGAGGTCCAAAATGGACTGGTACATTGCTTTGTGATCAATGATAGCTTAGTATTTGTTATTAGGTAGGAAGTGTTGAGGGAGAGAGAAGAGAGTCGTCATAATGGAAATAATTGATCTGCTTCATTTTGTTGAAGTCCACAGTGTTCATTGCCAATAGACATAGATTTGTCTCTTCTTGTTTTACAATAAAGCAATATTCAACTTTTGCAAACAGAATGATGTGTCTTTTTACATTTATACATTTGAAAATTCTGACAATAAAAGTGAAATGGAGAGGCTAATCCAGTGCCCCATGTCTGAGATCCAGTAAAATTCATTTACCATATCTGATTTTTTTTTATTTACCTTAGGAGTAAAAGTATTTTCTATCAAGGGCGGATGCTTTCTTGGAGTTTGCAAGGAATTGTTTTCATCAGAATGTGTGCCACAGATTGAATGGGAGGTAACCCCTCCTATACAGTTGCCAGTTAAATGTATTCACAAATGTGAAACCAATTTAATGTGTGATTTGTTCATGAACAATCAAATTAAGGGGGTGGGGACAATAGCATCGTTATAGATTCAAAAGGATGCATACCTAACATCCTATTAACCTGTTCACTTAACCAAATCAGATCAGATCACTTAACTATTCACAGGACAAGCTAAACCTCATTAATCTTAATTTTGGATTGCTTTTTAAAATTCAGAATGCTGTGAGGATCTGGTTCAGAATTTAAAGCCCATCAAGTTTGCTTAATTGAATAACCAAATTTAATCCGGCAGTAGTATTTCATGTCCTGTTAAAGAAAGGACATTTAATGACAGCTGTTCAATTATACAACCTGTTTAGGCCTATGGTATGTTCTCAGTGGATTCCCCAAGGGATCAACAACTTGTGAGTGTACAGGTGGGGCACAATTCACTCAAATTCTGTGTGAGTGTTTTGAAAATAAATAACCAAGCCAGTTCCGTATATTAGATCAATTTTATGTGGGCTTCGCCGTGCTTACATCAAAGCCACAGTCTCCTCAAACAAACCTTGGCTCTGGGTAGAAGAGGAAGTGTGAAACTTGATTGAAATTCAGAGGGCAGGAAAGAGCCAACCAGCCAACAATCCAGAGAGCATCCTTTTGATTGTCAAATAACAATTTTGGTGCCAAAATCAACTTGGGCGACCAGATGCAAAGATGAACAGAGCTCTTGTTCTTTTGGACTTGTTCTGTTAGGAGGCAGTCATTCTGCATGTTTAATTTGCTATGTGCTATGTGTGTGTATTTGTTTAGAAAGGGATAATTTGCTAATACTCTTTTTTTTCTTGTAACAGTTAGTAACAGGTAAAAAGATTCCTCTAGGCTTCCCGAGAAGCAAATGTATTGCTAGGAATATTGTTTGTCTTGAGTTAATAAAGATGCTTCTTTTTCATCCTTCTGTTCTGTCCCTCCTCCCTTGCCCACATCGATAGGCAGACAATGCCATGCAAAGAAATGTTTCTCCAAACAGTTGCTTTATTATTGCATTGTACCGTCTGTGCCGTTGCTGAAAAGTCCAAAGTATCTAGTGGTGCTGAATTAATTAATGCTGTGAAGACGGAGTGTCTTTTATATTTCTGTTATTAACTTTTTGTATTTCTAGACTGGCTTTATCTTTATCCATTGATTAGGTTTATTCTTTGGCACCCTTACTGACCAATCCTTTAAGAAGCATCAGTTTGCCGCTTGAGATTTCTTCAAGGTGCGTTTTTCTGTGTTGAATTTGTGGCAGGTTTGTGTAAAAGTTCATATAACTGCTTGGAGTAATGTTATTGTAATGATGCTCTAAACCAGGCCTGTCAAACTCCCGGCCCGTGGGCCGAATGCGTCACACGCTGGCCACGCCCATGCCTGGTTTAGCGAAGGGGGGGGGAAAGTTCCAATACGTCATGTGACATTGCTGTGACGAGCTGAATTTGACACTCCTGCTCTAAACCGATGGTATCTTTTTAAGAAAAATCCTACTCACTGCTATAGTTTTAATAAGGCTGTGTCACAAGCGGGAAAAGATAACATTTTGCTTCTCAGTTTGTGTATTAGTGTTTTAAAAACAGTTTCTCATGTAAGCTGATTTGAAAATTATAAAAGCAGGTGTAAATACAGTATATTTTGTTTTTTGTTTTAAATATGCCTGGTCATTTGGTCCCGGCAGATGGTGCACTTGGCAGGCCGTGTCTGGATTCAGCGGTGCAGCAGGATCAGATCTGGATAGGAGTTTAATGGGAGACCACTGGAAATCCCAAACTGTAAGCTAGACTGGGAAATTGAAAAACCATCCATACAAGGTGCAGTTGCAAACCACATGTTTAGGAGGAGTTGATTCAAAGGAGAATTTATACGGTTTACGAACATATAGATAAAATTGGGATTTTAGCACATGAATACAGATTTAGTAATAAATGAATACATGGGAGCAAATGGCAGTACAAATACTTCTCAACTTACAACAGTTTATTTAGTGACTATTCGAAGTTACAACAGCACTGAAAAAAGTGACTTATGACCATTTTTCACACTTATTTATTTTATTTATTTATTTAATTAAACTTTTATACCGCTCCCTCTCCCAAAAAGGGACTCGGGGCGGTGTACAGCCTACTAAAAACACATAATAAATACTCAATAAATACAATTAAAATAAATTAAACCAAATTGATCCGGCTGTCTAACCCAAAAATAGAGTTAAAAATTAAAAACTAATAAAACCCCGATTAAAATTAAGTTAAAAAACTAAAAATACAGTTACTGGGCCAGGCCAGCCTGTTGAAAAAATAGGGTTTTCACTGCGCGCCGGAAGGTCAGAATATCCGTCATAGCCCGTATCTCCGGGGGGAGATCATTCCAAAGGGAGGGGGCTCCCACAGAGAAAGCCCGAACCCTCGGGGCCGTCAACCGACAACGGCCGGGCGGCGGTACCCCGAGGAGGGCAACCCTGTGGGAGCGTACTGGGCGGCGGGAGGTTGATGATGGCAGCAGGCGGTCCCGTAAGTACCCAGGTCCCGAGCCATGGAGCACTTTAAATACTGTCAGTACCACCTTGAATCGAATCCGGAAGGCCACAGGAAGCCAGTGCAGCCTGCGGAGAAGCGGTGTAACGTGGGAGCTCCGAGGAGCACCCACGATCACCCGCGCGGCTGCATTCTGGACCAGCTGCAGCCTCCGGAGACTCTTCAAGGGGAGCCCCATGTAGAGAGCATTGCAATAATCCAGGCGGGAGATGACGAGGGCGGAAGTGACTGTGCGAAGTGCGCCCAGATCCAGAAACTTACGACCATTGCAGCATCCCCAGGGTCACATCATCAAAATTTGGATGTCTGGCAACTGGTTCATATTTATGACAGTTGCAGTGCCATGGGGTCATGTGATCACCTTCTGACAAGCAAAGTCAATGGGGAAGCCAGATTCATTTTACCACCGGGTCACTAACTTAACAACTGCAGTGATTCACTTAACTGTAGCAAGAATGGTCATTAAAGGAGGCAAAATTCACTTAATAATTGCCTTGCTTAGCAACAGAAACGTAGGACTCTTGTGGTGGTAAGTTGAGGATTTCTGTAGCTCCTCGTTCTCTGGGGTTAAGAAATAGGCAGGCTTGGATCTGGTTGGTACTTAGAAGGAAGACCACTAGGAGATACCAGGTCTGAAACTTCTATTGCTTAATCAGAAGATATTTCCAGTCAATGGTAAATTGCTTGGTTTCGTTGCCAAGAAAGTTAAAAGAATGGACCAATGAAGTGACCAGAAGCGGAGTGTGACATGTGCCCTTTTTTATAATATCCATTGGTATCTATTTTAGGGTCCACCCTGAACAGGAACAAAGGAAATGATTTTATATTGCATTGCACCACAGATCCAAAGCTTTCTCCTAATATTTATACTGGAGTGGCCAGTGGATTCCAGTCTGTTACCTTGAGTATTAGGCATTCATGAAATTTTGTTACTTTGTTATAATTATTTATAATATTTATATAAATATTATATAACTTACAGCTGGACAACTAACTACAGTACTTAATGGCTTTTCCCCCTGATAATATTACATGTATAATTTTTGACATTGTCACTGTTATGGATGCTGTTGACTAGCAGTTAACAAATATAAAATATTTACTATTGGAATAAAATTCGGTATCTTGGTGATGTTGTGCACCGACCTCACACTTCCAAGAAGTTTTCATTTATTTTTGCTTTATAGATTCATACCACTTAAAAAGATAACAGCTTAATTGCCTCCATTTGGAAACATTTTCAAGCATCATGTTTATGTGTTCCAAAATGTGTCTTAAATTCAACGGGCCATTTTCCAAAAATCTGATGGCAAAAAGACAAAAGCAATCGTTCGATTTACAGCAACTATAGTTAGCATAGGGCAAATATTTTTTAAATTTCTTTTTGTTTTGTGGAAACAGTTTTTTTAATAACAATTAATTCCTGGCTATCTTCAGTGTGGTAGTTTTTTATACACCTGAAGATTGATATTATGTCTTCTCTAAGTCTTTTTTTTAAAACTCCAGATTGAATATATACCAAGTCCTTCAACTACCCTCAAGCCCCTTTATGTGAATCTATTCTAACCTGTCATTATTCTTCTGAAAATGTGCTGTACATAAAAGAAAAATGTAGTAACATTGTTTTTTACAAAAGACTCAGTAAATAAATAAATGGATAATTAAGACTGCAGAAAGAATAACTGCAACCAGCCTGCTTTCCACAGAAGACTGTAGGTCAGAAGGAAGGCTGGGAAGACATCTGCAGAACCCTCACATCCTGGATATAAACTGTTTCAATTCCTCCCCTTGAGATGGCACTATAGGGCATTGAAGGCCAAAAGAATTAGACAGGGATAGTTTTTTCCCCTCTTGGGCCTTCAATCTACTGAGCACCTAATTTTCACAGTGCTGTCTATGCATATTTATCCATGTATTATGGCTGTATGTTTACCTTTATTATCTTTACTACTCCCTCTTGTTGATATGATGATAATGATGATGGTTGTCATTATTCTGTGGCTTTGCATGTACATGGAGAACTTCTGCACCAGAGACAAATTTCTTACGTGTCTAATCACACTTGGCCGAATAAAGTATTTGATTCTGTTCTGTTCTGTTCTACTCATACTCCAAAACATAATAGGTACTTCAGAATTGAAACCCCTAAGGGCCAAATAGGGACTAAAACAGCATTGCTTCATGGAAGTACAGCATTTACTTCTGGCAGTAAAGGGTTCCAAAGAGAGTATCCAGACAAGGGATTCTGAAGCTGTTCTTGGTTATGCCCCTTGCATCTTTAAATATGAACAAAGATCTCTGAAGCTTTCAGGGGAAAGTTCATTCTTTACCCTTATACAGGGGTGGGTTTCTACCAGTTCTGTCCACCTCTGTAGAACCAGTTGCTCCGAAGAGCAGCAGATATAGAACTGGTTCTATGTCTGCTGCTGTTGTGGCCCATCCGCCTGCCCAGGCTCTTACCTGACTTTTATTTCCTGCTTTTTCAACTGCAGCTGCTTTGTGCAACACAGCTGCAATTGAAAAAGCAGGAAAAAAGGGCTTTTCCAACTGCTGCGCACTTGCACGCAGCGCTGCTCAGCTGTCCGGGCAGCTCAGCAGCCTGTAAATTGCACTCGCGCGACTCGTGCATGCGCGCACGATGCTAATAGACAGAACCGGTAGTTATACCAGTCGGATCCCATCCCTGCCCTTATATAATAGCATTTATTCTCTCTTGGTTTGTTTTGATTAAGATTCCTTCACTTGGACAGACGGCCTTTCTGCAATAGAAGTCACTGTTGATTTTCTATCTGAAACAGCTGTTTAAGTTCTACATTCAAAATATGGCTACTGTGCCCTCTCCTGTCTTTCCAATATTCTTTCCTCTCCAGTTATGGTTGTCACACTCCATAAATCTTGGATTTATAAGTGGAATACTCACCTTCATGTGACTGCTTTGGAATGTCGAGTCAACTCTGAGTCAGTGCATTAAATATTAGAGCAATGTTAAAACAAATGAAGTCTTTAACATACTAGGTTTGGTTGAAGGTCTAAGGTTCCATTGTGAGCTTCAACTCTCCGTTTCTCTCTTAGGATATTTGACATAAAGGAGATCCGAAAAACAAAACTAAGATGAACAGTGATGTTAAATTGTTCCTTGAGAGCCAACATGAGGTTTGCTATGTTTTGTCTATGTGTGTGATGTAGATCCAGATATTCAATTATGATCCAGTCACATAGAGATGGCCAATTGTACTTTATTCAATGAACCATGGATAAATCATGCCTGGAACTGGTGCATTATGCAAATCCAGACTTTGCAACTAGTGAGTTGCCTGAAGTTATATATATTATCGAAAAGAGGGTAAGGCAGAAAGACATGTTTTAACGGTGCTCTTCTCCCTATTTTCCTTAGTATTTCTATGACAATCTATCACTGTAACTTGAATCAACTCCTGTTCTTTCATCTTTTATGGTCAAAGAATTTCTAAGATCCCACTCATTGAGGTCATTAAATAGCTTGATTCTTAGGTATTTCTAAGCTCTAGAATTTCCTTGTGTAGGAAGCTCATTCTTACTTCCTTAGCCTTCCTTAATTTTTGGAAGGTATGACAGCTTTCTCTTTTAAGTAATCCATTAATGCACACCTTGTTGCAGTTGCTATTTTGGCTTTTTAAATATAATTTTTAATTGAAAGTTTTAAAAGCAGTAATAAGAATTAATATGAACTAAATAAAAACAGAAAACAAGAAAGAAAGAAATAACTGAAAAAATTAGAAGTGCAATAAGAAAACAGAGAAAGATATAAGGGTATAAAGAAATAGCTTCCAATATTCTTTACGGTAGTTATAAGTACAGCTATATTTTAACCTTTTTCTCTAAACTTGCATCATGACTCTCTTCTTTTTATCATCTAGCCTTTCTAATTGCCAAAACCATAAATCACCAGCTCATTTTTTTCAGTTTTACACAAAAAGTCCGCCAGAGGTTTACATCTACCAATAAATAATAGGTATTGTCTTTTCTCTAATCAGTTTGTTCACTCCATCCAGTTCGCCCCACTCTACCCCAAACGGGGACTACAGGATTATAAAAAGGAAGGTTTTTTAAAATACAGTAGTTACCTTGGTGATGGCAGTTATTTGCTGTTGGGTGCTCTCTTCTGGAATACGGTATTTGTCCATGCTCCTTGCCTAGCCTGCAACTCTGGGTTTTCCTTATGCTCTTCCATTCATGCACTGTACTGTAATTGGCTTGGGAGACTGTTGGGAGGAAGAGCCGCAGCCCAGAAAATGGCCTGATAAGAGAAATCAGAGTCCAAAGGAGGGATGAGAGTGGACAAATTGCCTCAGAAGGGGCTCGCTCCAATTCTCTAGAAAGTAAAGGCATGGGAGGGAGAGGAAGAACTTTCAGACTTGCAAAATTTTGTTACTGTAAAAACCAGCATTGGTATTTATGGTTTTAGTTTCCTCTCTGGCGTATCTTGAAAAGCTGACAAGCACTAACCCCAAGTGCAGTCCTGCTTAGTTTTTTATTTTTTGCTATTGGCTAAGTCTTCTAGATCCTGCTACATGGTTGCAGTGAAAATTCACTTTTGCGTTGAGCTTTACTGTACATTGACATAAAAACTAATACCAAGCCTTGGTTGATAACGGAAAGTCCCTTTTCCAGCTCAGTTCCACGTAAATTCGTGCCAGCCTCTGGCAGCAGTTCAAAATCGGTTTGCCACTTATCTACTTTTGGTATGCTTTTTGACTTCTACTTCTTGTTCACAACAATGTTGTTGCGTAGAGGCTAATCAGGATGATTCTATTTAGCCTGCGAGGAAAGAAAACGTCAAACAGATATTACCAACTGTTGAAATGTCAGCTTCCTTCCAGACAGGACGTGAAGAACATCATTAGCGAACATACATTGAGGGGTGGTGTCTTATTATATTTGAGATCCGAGTTGCTTAGGCAGTCTGATGGGTGAGATTTTCTGAGCTGCTTTCCATCGTTTTGCACCTAAGTGGAATGCAAGAAGACTCCTTGGGTAAATTAGGAAGCAGTTCCTAAATTAGAGTGATCACATGTGTTGCTGTGTCGAGCACATCATATTGTTTGTGTAAGGATCACATAGAACTAAACAGTTGATTAGTAAAATAAAGTACATTTGAAGAATGATGGGTTGTTAGATTAGAGCAGCCTTTCTCAACTGGATTTTTGCTAGACTTGAGTGTCCTGCAAGAGGTTGTAATTGCAAAAAAATAAACATTACTTTTGAACTGAGATAATTAATATTCTCTCTGAGCGACTGGGAACCGAACAAAAAGGATTGCCTAAGATGATAAAAAATAAACATCCACAGAAAAAGTTGCTCTCTTTTCAAAAGAGCATCGACAATTATTATCGGATTATTATATGCACATTTTACTGATTGTATTTTAAGAGGTCATCTGGGGTACAAAGGTTGAAAAGGTTTAGAAGGTAATTTAAATACCATTAAAGGTTTAGAAGGTAATTTAAATACCATTAAATACAAAGCTGCAGTGTTAAGTACCTATCGCTAGATGGATGCAGAGACCACAATGTAATGCAGTTTCATTGTCCCTTCTGCCTCCTTCCATCCACTCTTCATTTTTAAACCTACTTCATAGACACCTGGAGAAAGGTGCAGTTTGCTGCGCTTGTGAAAGCAGCATAAACTTTGTTGTGATGATATTATAGTCCTTGGGGAATATGATCTGGTAAATGTTAATAATATAACTACTTAAAATGATAGCCTGCTTCCATGTGAACTGGTTCAGTCCATCTTTGGACGTGATGTTCTGATACATTATGTGAATTTCGTTGTATGTATACTGTGTATATACGTACAATAATAGTAAAGAATTCAATTCATTAGGGATACAGTATCATGCCTGGGCTTCATTAATCCAGATGATCACCTGGATCAGGGGTTCTTAATCCATGTTTCTGTGAGGTTGAGTAGGAAAAAATGACAACTTCGTTTTCACTAACCTTTGATGGAAATGTAGCTCTTCATTCAATAATGTATATAGGTAGCACAGTTATTTATATCTTTCAATAAATCTCTAAGTCTAAAATTATTATACCCTAAAATAAGGTATTGCTATTAATTTAATGGGATAATAGATATATTCTTTTACTGTTACATGTGATATATTTTAGTATTTTGATAACTGTATTTGAGGATAATTGATGTACTTTGTAAGATAATCCACATGCATTTTATTTATGCATTTAAATATATTCCTTATTAAACACGGGTTCCTTAGATTTCACGATTCTCTGAAGAGGTCCATAGCATAAATAGCTTAAGAACTCCTGACCTAGCATGACAATTACATTTTTCTGTATCACTGTTGCCATCTAGTGATTATTTGGATATTTGCAACTCAGATCTAATAGCTTGTGATTTGCCATTTTCAGAGGTGAGGTGCCTTTTTTATGGCAGGTTGTATAAACAAGTCTCTATCCTTAAAGGAACTGTCCATCATCTATTTTTTAAATCCCCAGAAATGATCTTTTCTTCAGTTATTAATAATGTTGCTATCCATTCAGTTGTGTCTTGGCAGTTCTGTGGACCAACTCTTTTCTATTTTATCTTCCTTTCAGTTGTTTTATGCTGTGGCTGGTGTTGGTTTTGATGGTGTCTAGGCACCGTGTTTTTTGATGACCATATTCCCTTTGCTACTGATCACTCTGAGCATAACCAAACATAACTGCTTTTCCAGTGAGTTTGTTCTCATGACATGGCTAAAATAAGCAAGATGGAATTTTTAAATGTTGCCTTTCAGTAATATGTCTAGTTTTATATGCTCCAGTACTGGCTTTATTACCTAGGGAATGTGTAAGAGCCTTCAACACCACAACTTAAGTGATTTGATTCCCCTCCCTAGTTTTTTCATGGTCCAACTTTCACAATCCTAGGTAACTATGGGAAACCTGAAAAAGTGGACTATTCTGCATTTAGTTGCCAAGCTGATGTCCTTGGTTTTCCATATTCTATTCATGCTTATCATTGCTGTATCACCCAGTTTGATTCGATACTTTATTTCTGGACTGCATTTGCTGCTTCAATCAATCTGCAATCCTGAGAAATTTTTGCATGCATTTGATGTCTTCACTGTCAATTGTTATTTCAAATATTTCTGTTTCTTTCAGTGGTCATGAGCTTTTGACTGTTCAGGAACAGGCCACATTTCTTCTTTTCTGCTTTCATCCTTTTGATCAGAGGTTTCTGAGAGAAGAGTTGGCCATCAACTTATTAAGGACTGTTGATGTTCTTCCTCCACTTTGCTTCAAATTTTAATTCTTCAACTTCTAGCTTCCTTATGATCACTTTGGTATATGTATTGAATCAGAAAAGTGAAAGAGTGCAACCTTGCCAAACTCATTTCTCTAGCGTGAACCAATCAGTGTTTCCATATGGTGTTTGCACAGTGGCTTCCTGATTTGCGACAGCACAACTGCATCATGTTGACCAGATGTGTTGGCACCTCAGGCTTGTAGAGCTTTCTACAACTTGTCATTATCAACTCAATGGAACCCTTTCTTGTAGTCAATAAAGCAGATGTAGATTTTTTTTTACATTCTTGAGATTTTTCCATGATCCAGCATAGATTTGCAATATGGTCACGAGTGCCATGACTCCTTCTGAAGTCGCTTGATCATTTGGTACATCCCTTTTGATGGCTGGTACCAGATGATCTTAAGGAGAATCTTGCTTAGGATGAGAAATAAGGGCAATTTTGTGGTAATTGGAACAATCCTTGGAGTCACTCTTTTTAGCAATAAAATGAACCCTGTTCATTTCCAAACCTACAACCATATGCTCATTTCCCAAATTTTCTAGCACAGGGCTGTGATGGTTGTAGTGGTGCTAGCCTCGACAGTTCTGTGAAGATGGTATCAACATTTTGGTCCTTGTTGTTTTTAGTTGCCTCAGTATCCTCACAACTTCCTGAAGGATGGCTGCTTCTATTTCTGCTTCCCTTGCCTCATCATTCTGAGGAGATTGGGCCTCTATTGCCGGCATACAACTCT
This sequence comes from Bungarus multicinctus, assembly GCA_023653725.1. Taxonomy (NCBI): domain Eukaryota; kingdom Metazoa; phylum Chordata; class Lepidosauria; order Squamata; family Elapidae; genus Bungarus; species Bungarus multicinctus. Next base: position 78,633,642 of record CM042848.1, on the reverse strand, counting down.
TCTCTATATTCTCTCCATCTGTCCTTGACATTTTGTTGATCAGACAATTCTTTCCCTTGCTTGTTTGCGATGATGCTTTTATGAGCAGTAAATGGTGTTTGGATCCTTTTGACTTGTACAAATGGATTCCTGATGTGGCCCTTCATGCAGTCCTCTTCTAGCTGCTTGCTACGTTAGTCCTAGTAAACTTCATTTGTTTTTCCTTACTGTTCTCTTTGAATCTGCATTCAGTCTCCTTTTCTTCCTCCCGTTTGTCTGCTGCTTTTCTTCATTCCACTATTCTGATTAGTTTCATCTGGGAGCCACTTACATTTTTTCCTCTGGCTTCTTGTATGTGTTCAACTGCTGTTTTAACTATAGTTGATTGAACTTGTTGCCACATTACGTTGGGCATCTTCCCAGCAGTGTCCAGCAGTTCAAACTCATTTTTCATTTCAATTGCAAATGTGGTAGGGATTTTGGTGGTATAGTCTTTTTTGATGCTGCATAATTTGACTCCGATCTGATCTTACCAACAATTCGTAATCTGAACTGCAGTTAGCGCCTGGATATGTCTTGACAGCTAGGACAGAACCATCAGTGGCTGCCTAGGATGTAATCAGTCTGATTACAATGCAGTTTATTCTGTGAGGTTCAAATATTTAATTTATTTATTTAATTTATTTATTTGGTTTGTCAATTGCTTACAAGATAATAGGTATAAGTAAAAACATAGTTATGAATACATGGATACATATAAGAAAAATAAAAGAAACAATAGGACAGGGACGGTAGGCACATCGGTGCGCTTATGCACGCCCCCTACAGATCTCTTAGGAAAGAGGTGAGGTCAATAGTAGGCAGTCCAAGATTAAAGTTTTTGGGGTTTGGGGAAGAAACCATATATAAGTGATTTCCTGTTTGAACCAGGAATTCATGATTCAAATTTGGTTTTCATGCCAAAATCGAACCAAACAATGACTTCCTTCTATTGTCCAAAGCTGCCATTGATGCCTGCTTTTGTTTGTTTGACAACCTTTGCATTACAATCACCCAGTATTTAAATAATGTCTTTTTTTAGACACTTGCTTCAGAGTTTTATTAATGCTGGCATTGAAACCCTTTATTTTAAGCTCTGTTGCATTAATTGTTGGGGTGTAGATTTGGACTCCTGGGATTTTGAAGGGCTTGGCTCCAGTGATGGGTTACAGATTTTTTTACTACTGGTTCTATGAGAGTGTATTTTGCGCGCGTGCGCAGTGTGCAAAATACACCAATTTCAAGCTCTACAGCTTACCTTCTACAGCAGCCCCTGTAAATAAAACAGCTGAGGCACGGAAATCCACTGTGCCGCACAAATCAGCTCAGCTGAAAAACGCAGCAATATAGGACAGGATAGGGCGGGTGCGTGTGGGCGGGGCCATCTGATCATGGGAGCTATCCGATGTATCTTTATGCAGTACGGACTCTTTCAATGGCTGCATTAGTGTGGGTTTTTTTCCTGCTGAATTTGCCCCAACCGCATCATGAATGATTTGACTACTTATTGCGGGTTTTTGTTCTTGTGTAATACAGGTATTCTTTGACTTAAAACAGTTCCTCTAATGACTATTCAAAGTGACTTATGTCCGTTTTTCACACTTAACAACTGTAGCAGCATCTCCATGTGATGTGATTAAAATTCAGATGCTTGGCAACTGACTCATATTGATGACGGTTATAGTGTCTCATGTGAACACCTTTTGCGACCTTCTTACAAGCAACGCCAACGGGGAAGCCAGATTCACTTAATAGCCATCTTACTAACGTAACAGTGATTCGCTTAACAGCTGTGGCAAGAAAGGTCATAAAATGGGGCAAAATTCACTTAACAAATGTTTTGCTTAGCAACAGAAATTTTGGGCTGAGTTGTGATTGTGAGTCGAGGACTATCTACCTTATGGCCTGTACATTCCTACCATTGGGCAGCATTTTTGATTCATTTGAAAACCTTTTCATAAAAATCTCTTGGCAAGATTTTTAACAAGGTGAGTCTCCAGGTCTTATGTCAACCTACCTTGCTTATCCAGTTTTGGGTTCATTTATTAATATGCAACATTGAAGTATTTTAAATTTCTGTGCCACTGCAATTAAGAGTCAGAGGGATAGATTGTATTCTTCTAACCAGGAGTAGCTGAGGGTTTTAAAGGCCTAGTTTTCTGCAAGTGATATTTCTAGCTCATTCAAACTTCCTTAATTAAGTTTCTTGATTAAATCTAATTTGGTTGTTCCTTCAACATGCTATGTTATAAACTATGTTTTTCTAGAATTGTATTGCACTGAGTTGGTGTATTGAGACCCATTGAATCACAATGACTAAGTTCACATGAGATGCTGAATCAGATTGTGACAGCGCAGTATGTAAACCCAGCCATTGTGCAGTATATGCAGCATATAATGGAACTATTTAAAGGTTTGAAGAGAGATAATAAAGGAATGTAATATAATGGAATGGCCTTTTTCTGTTGCTACAGTCGGCAGCTTTGGCTGCAATGCTTCATCAAATCTGTGTCTTCTGACAGTTCTATATCTTAGACTTTAAAATCTGCTATGGTCATTGTAGCATTTGAAAAATAACTTCCATTAATCAGTGAAAATTATTTTTCAAAGCAGGCTGTAAATAGATCTTCAAACCCCGGATGATATCATATTTTATCTTTGTAGCTGTGGGATTTTCCCCCCTCCTTTTGTATTTAATTGCGTTTCTCTCCTTTTCAGCTTCAAGAATGGATCGGTTCATTTTTTTTCTCCTTCCAACTCATGGTGTCATCCTGAACAAAGCATTGTCGACTCATACTGAGGAAAAGATTTTGCCCAGGAAATAGCTACATTGTGGTTTCTTAGGCAACTACCTACAAAATCATTTTCAAAAGACAGAAGGCTGTTATAGAAGGCAACACATTGTACAGAATTACTTCGTTGTTCTTCACATTTGTTTTGCTTCCAGTCAAAAACATGTTCATTTTTGGCACTTAAAACTTCCTTTAAAACTTTGGGATTGGTTGATCATTGGCTGAAAAGTTAACCGGAATCTCAGTGAAATCATCCAAACTGAGTGATCCTGCAGGAACAAGAATACTTCCTAAATCACCTTAATTCCTCCTCCAACTTCATTGGTGCACAATCCTGAGGCAAAAATGACCTATAATTTAAAACTATTCCAACTGGGCATTTCTTTAACCTGGCTTGATTTTCTCCCATAACAGTGCCATGAGTAGGACATTCATTCTAGAATTCTGCCACTTTTGCAATTCAGAAGACCATGCTAAAACATTTGGCTACAACTTCGGTCTACTATTTCTTTTCTGCAAATAGTCACATATATTATTTATGTACTAAAATCTTTAAGTCAGCTCATCAGTTATTTGTTTTTTCTAAACTGAACGGATGGGTTCTAAGACTTAAAAAGACACTGTTGTGGTTCAGGAGTGCATGTCACCATGTAATACTGCTTACCTTGGAGATAATGTATCCAGCTGTGTTGTTACCTTTATATAAAACAAGATATGGCAGTCCGGTGGAACAAATATCCTGTTTGTAGTTTGAAGGAGAGATGCCACCATTTGGAGTATAAAGAAGCAGAACTTTTAACTCGGAAGATAGCTGCCAATTTTGGTCATCTTGTAAACAAACTCACAGTAAGTCTTTAAAATATTACAATTGCAAGCTAAGAAAAAAAATTGTTTGGAAATACAGTAAAAAGTAAAAGAATAGCGTACAAGAAAAGAAGTATTTATGAAGAGCAGTTCATTACTTTAAATTTGTTGTCTAAATGGTAGGCTGCTGGAATTATTAATTAAATTTATAAGCCTTCTCAATTCAATGGGATTGTTAACACTTAGATTGCTTGTGCTTTTCTGCTTGATTTGTTGCCTTCTACCACAACTTCCCTCAGTGTGATGCTTTTAGATATATTGGCCCTGTTCTGCTTAGCATCCCCAGTTCACATGTCTAATAGAATTCATCATGTAAGCTGGGAATTCTGAAGTTGCAGACTCAGTGTATTTGGGGGAAGGCCTTGATAATCAGTTCATTTTGAATAGAGATGTACAGTGGTACCTTAGAACTCATCATTAATTGATCCTGGAGTTGTGTTGAGTACCAAAAATGATAAGATACCAAACTAATTTTTCCCATAAGGAATAACATAGTGATAAGGCAGCCGACATCGACATCTTCTAAGCTCGTGCATTGAGTAGCAAACAAATGATGAGTACTGGATCAAAATGTTCATATCAGAATGCAATAAGTACCAGATTCAATGAGTTTCAAAGCAATTGAGTAGCAAGCTACCACTTTATTTTTGCCTTATGGAAAGACTGAAAGGCCAGTGCTGTCTTTTTCCCTTCTCTTGACAAAGACAACCAAACTGCATTCTTTTTAAACCTCTTCTGTCAAAGTCAGAACTCCAAAATGAAGACAAATGTGTATTTTCCTCTCAGCTACTTAGGTCTGCCAGCAGTGAATTCTATCAAAACAGTTGTTGCTATTATTACACAATATTGTAGGAGTCAAGAGAGAGAAAGCTGCTAATAATAAGGGTTGACGGGAATTGTGCTGGGGTCAAACCCCGTTGCCAATACTGATTTTATAAAGACCAGAATACCAGCTGAAGCTCCATGAGATGCCGGGTGAGGAGATTTTATGCTTTTTCTTGGTTTAGTATCATTGCTTTGTGTTCAGGGCTAAATAGCTGGAATTTTTTTCCTGTCAAGTCAAACACCGGAAGGTGTCAGCATTTTATGTAAGATTCAGATCAAACTTGGTATTTTGGGAATTGCCATCTGTGCTCTTTTTATATAAGGAAGGTTTGCTGCCAAGATTTGTGTACAATCTTGTTAGGATTCAGCCTCAATTGGGGAGGGCAGGGGAGATTTGTTTGAAAAATAATGATACGGCTATGTGATTGCAATATCTAAGTGAATTGTTAGTGTGGCAGTGCAGAGTTTGCTGTTATTTGTATCCATCTTCTCTCTTAGCACCTTCACCGTTGCTCCTAAATATTTTCGGAGAATCTTAGAAACCCATAGGAAAAGAGCTGAGCTGGGTTTATTTTGTAGTGCAGGTAGTCCTCGACTTACAACACTTTATTTAGTGACTGTTCAAAGTTACAATGGCACTGAAAAAAGGGCCTTACAACCTTTTTCACGCTTATCACCATTGCGGCATTCCCATGAATATGTGATCAAAATTCCTGATTCTTGGCAATTTATATTTATGATGGTTGCAGTGTCCCAGGATCATGTGATCACCTTTTACAACCTTCTGACAAAGAAAGTCATTGGGGAAGTCAGATTCACTTAATAACCATGTTACAGCCTTAACAACTACAATGATTCACTTAACAACTATGGCAAGAAACATCGTAAAATTGAGCATGATTCATTTAACAATTGTCTCGCTTAGCAAATAGAAAGTTTGGGTTCCATTGTGGCCATAAGTTGAGGACTACCTATATAGCAAAAACCAAAACCTAAAAAAAAGACTATATACTGGTGATTTGTACCTTATCTTTCCTTGTTGCCTGTTGAAGGATGAGAAACGCTTATTTACTCTTACCTGGATGTTATTTGCTTCAGAGGCTCTTAACCTGCATGCCCTGAATTTCAAAAGTCAGATGAAAGATATTTTTGTGGCTGTACTTGCTTGGAATATCTTTGTAAAAATTTAATACAAGCCATGCTGGATTAGAGCTTGATTTAAGATTTATGTGAGTTTTACCTCACCTGCTGCTCTCCATATATGGAGATATATACTGAACCTAAAGTCAAAGTTAGCAATCATTTGAAGTTAAAAGATTAGCTATCTTTTTAAACTTCAAACCATTGTTATCTTCCTTATTCAAGAATTTGTCTCCCTTCTGACTAATTAAAGTTGATTATTATGGCTATATGTTTAGGCATTAGGCATCTTCTGTATTGTGTTTTAAGTGGCAGCTTAAGATATTTTATTTTGTTTGAAAAGAGAGCCTGGTTGGTAGATTACTTTGACTTTGTTCTTTGAGAATTGTTATGAGAGTATAATTACTCCTCTTGTATATTGGTGCTTTCATTATTTTTGTTCTGCTACTCTTGCTTGACTGTTTTAATCTGGCAAACTAAATTCTGTTCATTATTGCATATCACTTGTGAGAGGGAAAACTAATCAAATTTAAAAAGCAGAATAGATTATAAAAAGAAAATTAAATGTCGTACTACAACTTTATGACTCTTGTTTCTAAGCCCCTCTATATCCATTGTGTTCCATCCAGAGAAAGGTCCCACTGTTATTTGAGAATTGGTTCATGGAATTCAGTGGTTCTTAGTTTTGAGTAGAATTACGTTGTGCTTGGATCCATTTCAATTAACGCAGCACCATTTTTTAATCTAATTCTTCATTGCAAGAACAAAATAATGTGCAAATATAAGCACTGGAAGCAGAATAAATTATGTAGAACGTGCAAATGTAAATCTACATTTATAGAATGTCTTGTCAGGGAAATTGTCCAAGAAACATCTTTATTTACCTCCTATTGACTGGTGAAAAACCATTTAGTTTTTTCACCGTTTGGCTGCTTGTCATGCTAATGCTCATAAACATTTATTTAATGCAGTTTTCTATGGATTTTTTAAATGCAGTGTTTTATTTGGGGGAAGGAAGGGCTTTTTAAGAAGTATATTTTATGGAAGCACTGATTCATTTCTCTTGTGTGGAAACTTGGCTGATACCTCAATGTAACAATAAAAACAATAATTATACTGATGTGCAGGCAGGCCAGGCCAGTTTATAGAAGGCACAATGCAAATACGTTTGTGCAATTAATCGTCCTTGTTCTGTACTATGCTACACTTCAACTGATGTCAGTTTGAGCTGAGTTTCTGGCAGATGGTGAAAAGCTGTAAAAAAGAGAGATAGAGTTTTTAAAAAATGCCACACCATGGTAAGAGCTCACATCCACTCTGCCCTTTAATTGGCATCTCCAGTTTAACTGTAAGTGATTAGTTGCTAAATTATTTATAAGCAAGTTTCTGACTTAGATAAAATGAGATCTTTTTATTAAAAAAAAATCAGTGCTGGGCCCCTTTAAGAAGGAAGAAAATATGTGTTGCAATGTGTCACCTATATAATTTATGCTCTTTGGTTTCTCCTAGCAGCAAGTGAGTGGGTGGGTAGGGGAAACATATCCTTGGGAGGAAGGGAGCTGTTAAATCATTCGGCTGGTTTAATGATTCAGCCTCTTGGCGACTTGTTGAAAGTGTTCTGCGTGCTCGTTTCAACTTACAAGAAATCAATACCGTATGCATGAGTAAACCATCTTGACACAAGAGGATGTTTAAGATATAGTTCTGTGTACTTTCCCTCTTAAACAGAAGCAGGGCTAGCCTTCTGGAAAAGGAAACACATGTCATCGCAGCTGCCTCGCTCTCTCTTTTCTTCTGTGGTAGTCAAACTGAGAGCTAGGGTGGCCTGTTGAATAGGGCAGGATTGAGACATGTGAACCCTCCAGATGTAGCTGGGCTACAGTTCCAGAGTACCCTCAGCTCTAGTCAAGGATGAAGGATATTGAATCTCAACAACATCTGGAACTTTGCCAGTTTATCCCACCCTCTCCTCTTCCTCGAAAAGAGCTCTAGTTGGACTGAAAGGGTTGTATTTCTCAGAATAGTTGGGAAAATGCAGGTATTTTCTGGATGTATAACTTCAAACGGCTGGCTAAGACTTAACCTGTTGAATTGCTGTTGTGACCCAGCAGAGGGGGAAAGAGCAACCTTTCTGTCAAAGACTCCTGGTGGAGTCCTTGGGTTCACCATTTTTAAAAATGTTAGTGGGTAATGAGAAAGAGGTCTTTCTGCCAGAAACTGCAAAGCCAGCAGCTAGTTAGCACTGACTCAATTTCTGCATGTTGGCTAGGGTTTCCATTCCATTTTTGGAGGGCACCAAGCTGCATAACTGATAAAAATAATGCTATACGGATAGTATTCATTCAATCATCGGTAACAACATAAATGTCCCCTTCCACAGGCAATTATCTACTCATATCATTTTCCCCTATACACGTCTTCACGTACCGAACACAATTGGGACCGGTAACTCCCATCACTAAATGGCATAGTCATTAAGTGAAATGTCATATTTTTGCAAATGACTGCACTGACTTCAATGTCAGTTTGGACTGTGGTTGTGTTAAGTAAATCACTTAGAGGTTATTAAGTGGGATATCTTGTAACCTTGAACTCTGATTCTCCACTGAGTTGACGGGAGAATCTAGAGTGGGTAGTCTCATGTCACGTGCTCTTCAGACTGAGTTGAATTCTGAAGATACGCCTCCCTGGTAATGTTCCCCAGTCTTCAACTCAGTCTCAGCTTGTTCAGACGTCTGTTCCTGTGGGCTTCCCCACTGACTTTTATTTCTGTATATCTGTGAACAAGTTTCGGTTATTGGGAAATCTTCATAATGAAATTAAATCCAAATTGGCCTGCATTTACAGCCATTTCCAGTGTCTTGTAGTCATGTGATTATGACATTTTTGCTGAAAACCTGCATTTACTTTGATTTCCAGCAAAAATCATTCATGGTGAACAATGGGTTCATTAAATGACCATACCATTCACTTAATTGCTGCCAAAAAGTAATATAAGGTCAGTCACATGATGAGATGACCTGCTTTACGACCACATCATGACTTATAACCATAATTACCAGGTTCAGTAACAATCATAAGTCAAGGACTATCTGTATAGGAGGGTATTGTTGGAACAGAAAAAACTACTGGGCTGGATCAGTGACTGATCTAGTCTAGCATTCTTCAGTCATGTACTAAGCATGGCTTAGCATTATTCATAAGTGAAATATCTACCTTACAAACTAGCAAACTATAGCTAGGTGTGATTTGTTATGTCCTCCCTTGGATTTGAAATCAAAGCATTGAGATGTCTAAATCTCCCAGGATGTTCGTTTTTGAGTCAAGCTTCATTTTTGGTAAACTTATAGACATGCTAATAGAATAGCATAGCATAGCATAGAATAGAATTCTTTATTGGCCAGGTGTGATTGGACACACAAGGTATTTATCTCTGGTGCATAAATTCTCAGTGTACATATAAGCAACAAGTGATAAATCATGATTATAATCATAAAATATAAATCATATGATACAACACTCAGTGATAGTCATAGGATACTAAATAAGCAATCAAAAGAAATCATACTAGGATACTGAATAAAACAATGTAAATCGTAAGATACAAGCAACAAAGTTGTAGTCATAAGAAGATAAGGAGATAGGAAAGATGAGAAGAATAATAGCAGTACAAATAGTTTGACAGTGTTGTGGGAATTAGTTGTTTAGGAGAATGATGACATGGGGGAAAAAAACTACCCTTGTGTCTAGTTTTGGTGTGCAATGCCTTGTAGCATTGTCTTGAGGGAAGAAATTGAAACAGTTTATGTCCAGGATGCGAGGGGTCTGTAGATATTTTCCCAGTTCTCTTTCTGGCTTGTACAGTATACAGGTATTATAATATACAATATATTATAAATATAATATATACAGGTATTATAATATATATTATGTATAATAAAATGCCACTGGGCTGCCTTTTGGGCTGTCTTCCAAATTTGGCATATAACCTTGGGATTTCCTGATGGTCTCCTAGCAAATTACTAATCAATTCTGCTCAGCCTTAAGAGATTAATTGAGGGTAAACCCAACAGAGATAAAGGAATGGTTCTGTTTTGTAGATGTGGCTTTATATCTTGAGGCTACACAGGAATTGGTTCTTCCTGCCTTGATTTGCATGACATGTTGGACGACATTAAGAAAATCTAACCACAGCAAGTCCTGATAAGACATTAGGCTGTCCCGTAACCTGGACCATAATTCAGGTTGACATAATGTTCTCAGCCAACTATGGCATTGATGAATGGGGCTGTGTGGATATAGTCTCTCTCATACAGTAGCCAAGTATATGTCTATGGAAACTCTCACATTGAAATGGGTAGAAGAACATTATTTTCATGTTCCTCAACTTCTGGTATTCAGATGCAGGTAGTCTTTGACTTATTACCACAATTGAGCCCAAAATTTCTGTTGTTTTGAGAGATACGTTAAGTGAGTTTTGCTCAATTTTCGACCTTTATTGCCACACTTGTTAAGTGAATCACTGCAGTTGATAAGTTAGTAACTTGGTTGTTAAAGTGAATCTGGCTTCCCCTTTGACTTTGTTTGTTGGAAGATCGCAATAGGGGATCGCATGACCTTGGGATGCAGCAGTGGTCATAAGTATGAACCAGTTGCCAGGCATCTTAAATTTGGTCGCATGATCTCATGGGGATGCGGCAAAGGTCATAACTGTGAAAAACGGTCATAAGTCACTTTTTTCATTGCCCTTGTATCTTTGAATGGTCACTAAATGAATTGTTGTAAGTCGAGGACTACCTGTACATTATTAGAAAAGGCTTCATCACATTCAAGAACAGTTTGGCAGTAGAACGAAAGACTCAGAGAACTGGGTCTTCATTTCATTCAATGTGTTCCAGAAACTTCTGGGCAGGAATGTGTCAGAGATGCCTACGCTGAGCAGGAGTTTTGACTCCAAAGCTTCAAGGACTCTTTGTGACTCCGAGAATCTACGATTGCAGGAGGTAACATCCCAACTGCGTTAACTTTTCCTCCTGAAATCCAGTTTCCTTTGTCTCTGAATATGTAAACTGAAATGAGCAAAGTTCACTTATTTTTTTTGTACCAAGGCTTGCCATAATGGCCCAGAAAATTACAGAAAAGCAGATTTTGATTGAATGTTAATCTCTCCTCTGCTGGAATCTTCAAGCAGAGGCTGAATAGCCATCTGTTAAGACAGGGGTGTCAAACTCACGTCGTCACATTGTTGTCATGTGATGTATTGTGACTTTCCCCCCCCTTTACTAAACTGGGCGTGGGCATGGCTAGCACATGACGCATCCAGCCCGTGGGCTGCAAGTTTGACAGGCCTGTGTTAAGAGATGCTTTCATTTGAATAGAGCCTGGACTTTATGATCTCACTGGCCTCTTCCAACTGAAGGATTGGTATGTGTTGTATATCAAAAACAATAACCATTTATCTACAGGCAGTCCTCATTTAGCAACTGCCTCTTTTAGTGACCGTTCAGCATGATGAAAAAAGTATGACCGGTCCTTGCATCTATGACATTCATAGATGCATAAAACAAAGAAAAGCTGAAATAAGATTTTAAGCACAGTGGCAGTTTCTCTTCGTGACTGCGAGTCGGCTTAGCCTAGCAGTTCGTTCACAATCCAAACTTAGTGACCACTTTTAACGACCAAGTTGCTTGTCACAGTTGTGGGTTGCTAAACATGGACTACCTGTAATAAATCAATAATAGTAGTATCTAATCGTCAACTCATAAAACATTTTGTATACACGTTTTATAGTTGACAACAGAAAGAAGGAGGGGGGAGTTTCAAAGAGCAGGCAGCAGTGTGGAATCGAAAATACATTCCATTCATATTTTCTTCAAAGACTGATTAGATGGCTGAAGCTTTTGCCTCAAAAAAATCTAATTGGAGAGCATGATTGATGACTCTTGGCTATGGATGTTTTTTTCGTTGGATGATACACCCAGAAGGGTGAGGAGAAAAGCAGGATCAAGGGTGACAGTGAATTACATATCTCAGAATTGGCTACACCCAGGTTAGTGTCGGAAGGAGAAGGTTAACTTCTTTAGTTTTAGGAAGTGTGGCTCGAGGCTAATGATTTAATTGGAGTAACTGCTGGAATCCTGACATCTCCCACAAGAGTGTTGCTGTCCAAATTGGTGGCTAGGTAGTGACATCTTTGTGATAGAAAATTCCACAGCTGTATTAGGTGCTCGGTATATCTGACTAAAGTTACATTCTATTCAGTTTGCCCTTAATAGCCACCACTTGTGAGTTTTATAACTGTTGCATTTTCTTCAGGATACTGAAAACAGAATCATAGTGGATCAATACATAGGTCTCATTCTCAACCTCTTTTTTTGCTTTCTACATGCACTTCATAATGCCTGGTGCTCTTATTATTTTTATTTATTTATTTATTTCGTCTTTCTTTCTGGCTCTAAGACTGCCTTGGCAAGATATTAGAATAATAATGGATTGTTTTGGAAAATGTTCCTGCTGTGTCATAGTATATTCCGAGAAGAAAGGAAACAATGATTTATATTTCACCATAAAAAAAGAATGCTTCAGTTGCTCTCGGTGATGGGTTTTCTTTTGATTAAGAGAACATTTACTTGTTTTGACTAGGATTTTGTTTGGGGGTGGTGTAAAAATAATTATTGAGGACAGTAAATGAACATGACTCAGAATTCTCTTTAAAACTGATCATTTCCTAATATGAAAAAGAAACCACGAACAGATCGGATAGAAACCATTGTTGTGTTTTATTTTCCAAGTTGCAGCTCATACAAACTTTTTTCTACCATATTTCATGCTAGGTATCATCCTGCCATGCAGCCTGTGATCTGAGTTAACTTGAACTAAGTCTTTTCATACAGCCAAGTGAAATTGATCTGTGTGGTGGCCCGCCAGTCAGGAAGAATTTAGATTATGCAAGTAGTACATTACATGCACAGATTTGTTGTGGCTATTTAATCTTTCATTCATGTCTGACGTTTGGCGACTTTATAGGCAAGAGCTCCCCATGCAACTTGTTGTAGCCCACCAGCGCCCAGTGGAGCTGGCAGCAGTGAGGAGGTTGAGGAGGAACATGAGCCAGCCTGTAGTCTGGGGAAGACTCTGATGACTGCTCTGCATCGGAGGCAGAGATGGGGCCAGGGCCGTCTGACAGTTATCAGCTACCTTTGGAGTCGGACATCAGTGAGGCAGAAGAATAGCTGGAGCCTGTTCCCTGTGTGCGCATGCACAGAGTTGCCAGACAAAGGGAACAGCTAAGGAACAAGGGTCGACTTGGGAGTAAAGCCACAGGTGGATGGTGAATGGCCCCTCCCATAAGGAATAAAAGAGGAGTGAAGGGGGAGTGGGGTTTTGCAGGAGACAATTAGTTCATTTGAAGATCTGTTCCTGCATTCTTGCTACAGTGTGGCATCTGAAAGATATTGGCCTGGCCACTCTCCAAGCCTGATAAAGCTCTGTAATTGTGAACTATCTTGAAAGACTGTTGGCTGGAACTTTGCTGGAGAGGAATTCACTGTAAATTAAATAAAAGGGGTTTATCGAGACAAGGACTCGGCTTCATGCTATTGGGGAAGCCTAGGTCAGAACAATCTGAGGCTGTTTAGTAAATCTCACAGTTGTCCAGTCTTGTTCCACACATTTCTGTCCAAGTGCCCTGCTATTTCCCCTTGATTTAACAGTACCGGTAGTTTACCATTTCTATATCCAGCAGAGGAAGGGACTGGAGTAATGTGGCTTTATATATGATCAAGAATTATATCTTAATCAGAGATTCTGCCCAAGTCGATCTAGCGTATAGATTAGCCTGCTGTGAATGTCAGAGTTAGTGGTTTACTCAGTCACAGTCTTTATTGGTAACAGTAGTCAACATTCCCTTAAATTAGTTTTTACTTCTGGAAACCACAAAAGCAGCAATATGGAAGTGGTTAGCCATTCCTTTCTTTCGAGGCTACAGTACTGTACAGCCCTGGTATTTCCTGGTGACCTATCCAGATATTAAACCAAGCCCATCTCTGCATACTTTGTCAGCCAGACACCTGGATAACATTATTAGTAGAGCTGAAAAATCTTGACCTTACATTCTCAGTAGCTACTCTTCATTTATGAGAGTTAGTTTTCTGCCCTAGGTAAGGCAAGTCATACTTTTTAAATGTGGAAGGGAGAGGCTTTGTGTGCCAGGAAACACAAATAGACCAGGAGATTTTAACACTTGCTTTCATTCACTTACTCATCTTAGTGTCTTTTCAGATACAAGAATCTTTCCTAGTCCTCCTGTTGGCATAAGAAACAAAGTAAGATACTTTGCACAAAGGGACACAGTCTGTTTTGCCTTTTCTGATCAGTATCAAATATGTTCTTGACCCCATCTAGGGACTGCATTTTCTGTTCCCATTAAAAAAAATATTTTCTTAGTAACCGTTCACTTGATTTATGCAGGAAATGGGTTCACACAGATATCAGTTAGCACCAATTAATGACACAGAATGCAGCTTTTTTGAGATTAATAGTTCAGTGGTTATGTTTTATGGCAGGTTCACTGTCATAACTCTAATCAAACTTAGCATCGTGCTGAAACTAATCTAACCAGTGTGTAAGATAAATTGAGTCAGGAAAGATTTCATGCCGCACAGCATATCTATGCATTCATTTTCTTGTTAAACCTAACGGATGTTTCTGCATTCAGCATGAAGCTGTTCTGCTAATCAGGCACCAGTTAATTTGCGGCAGAGAAATTGAGTTGCCATTATTTCTTGAAAAGAAACAAGCAAACGAATCCTGCATCTCTTTGGAATGTAGTATGAAAACAAGAGTTAGTTTTCACCTGCATGTTTAATTGTTTGGATGTTTTTTTGTCAAATTTCTTCATATTTGTTTTTGTTCTGCTCTTGTTAAGATGTCTGGCCTCCAGATCAAGAGCGCAAATAAAACTCCCACTGGTGGCCTTAGTTACTTAAGAGATAACAGAGGGTAGAACATTTAGTTGTGTATGCCAACATTTTTAAATAAGAAAAACAATGTGGTGGCCTTGAAATTGTGTTGCGGAACATGAGAAAGTACATCTTGTGATTGTACAATAATAAGGTATAAACTCCATTATTTCATTTGTGTTGGTTATTTCCATGTTCTCTCAACCATATTTAAAAGTTACAGGATCTGTTTTCTCCTACTGTACATAGTGAAAAGACCAGCCAAAATTTCATTCTTTCTGACCCACTGTCAAAACAGAAAGATATAAAAACTGAAGAGATAAAAAAAATCCCATAGGATTTTTTTTCCCCTGCAAAAGGCATTTAAAAGAGAGAGACAGAAATGATAATAATTCAGCACTCCAGTTTCTTTTCTTTGTAACAGTTTTTCTGTGCATGGTCAACGAGGCTTTTACCATTAAGATTTTTTGATCTGAAAGTCCTTTATGTAAAGCAAAGTCTATTCTGCTGCTTTTGGTGGAAGTCATTCCCTCCTCTGCTGCATATAGCTCCATACAGGCAGAAGCAGTTATGGATAGTTTTTAATCTATACAAGATTTTGGGAGAAAGCGGTACAGCCAGGCAAACGAAGGTCACAGTTCGTTCTCTCTCTCTCTCCCTCTCCCTCCCTCCCTCCCTCTTCCTCTCAGCCCATCTTCCTCAGAGAGGGGCTCTAGACAGTGAGGTCCTATTCCTGACTTTTGGGTGGCAAACCATAAACAACCACTTATTACAAAGCCAAATAGTTCAAACAGAATCTCACCTTTCCTGTAATTTGAATCCATTATTTTGTGTCTTGCACTTTGTGAGCTATACAGAACAGAACTGACCTGTGTAACAACTTGTCCAGTAATTGAGTTGCTATTATATCTGTTCTTCAATCTTTTCTTTTCAGGGCTAAATATTCTATTTCCTGCAGTCTTTATTCATAGGGCAGTTTCTAATCCCTTGATCAACCTTGGCCTTCTCTGAACCAGTTCCAGTTTTTTCTGAATAATTTCAAAGGCACGCACCCAGAATTGGATATAGTACTTCAGTTAGAATCAGCTTTAAGTAAGGTTAGACCATTTGAAGAGTATGGGGTGAACTTGATCCGTGTTTCTTTAGATAAAATGATTATTACAATTGTTCTGTAAAGAACGTTTGTGTTCTGAAGATACTTAAATAGGGTTGTAGTCTTCTTCCCAGTACTTACGGAGGATGTCATCTTCCCATACTGGGGACGATGGTCGAGTGTCACGCTGCTGTGTAGGCTGGGCACGGTTACCTTGTGGTGTCTGGGAGCCGGATTGGTATTGAGGTTGTGGCAGGAATGCTGCTGCCTGTGGATTGAGTGTGGCAGTTGTGATTGGTTGCAGGTCAACTTGTTGAGAAGTTGGTGTGAGCACTGGGTGAGCTAATTTGCTCATCTGGCAGGCCATGAGACGTTGGAATAGAATTTCGGACCTTATTATGTACAACATCAGTTGGGGAAGGTTTGCTGTTGGAGGGAAGTGAATAACTAACGTGCAGAGTCTGTGGTTGAGATTCTTCCCTGTGCTTCCCTGGTTGTGAGAGACTGCTAGGCAACTGAGGCGGTTGCATCTGCTCGTTGTGAAGCGAGTGCTGCTCATCTATGTAGGCCTTGACCCGTGTATCTGGGCTCTCTTCTCCCAAGTCTTCGAGGTCGAAGTTGAGGGGGGGTGTTGTCTGCCATCTTCCCCCATGCTGCAGTTCGTGCCATCTTTGTTGCTGAGTCTCTTCGCTGTTTGGCCAACTCCAATTTGGCCTGCACTGTGGCCTGAGCTTTGGCCATTTCTGCCTGTTGAGCTGCTATTTCTGCTTTCTGCCGTGTCATCTCCTCTGTGGTGCGTAGCTCTGCGTCTGCTACTGCCTCTTCGACTTCAGCTTCTGTCGCCCGTTTGGTGTAACTTGCTGCTTTGTAGATGCATTGCTACAACGGGAGGATGCTCTGGAAGGGTGGTGGGATCCGGCAGCAGAGAATTGGCGTGAGACGCTAGAACCTGCCTGCAATCTAGTCGGTTTAGAATGGACAGAAGAAGACACATGTAATCGAGGAGCTATGTCAGATGTGGCCTGCTTACTTGACTCTACTCCCTGCCGAAGCGCATTGCAGAGCGCTGCCTGGAGGGCTGTCTTGCTTTCCTCGACACTGTCTTCGCGTTCCTTGTGAATCTCCTCGAAGTATTGGATGTGTGTTAGGAGCTTGGGGTCACCCAGTCTTGACTGGATGGACTTGAGATTGTTTTTGTTGCGAAAAGGGCATCTAGATCATCTAGCAATGTGTGGAGTTTCTCGGGGGGCAGCTTATGTTTTGGAGCATCACAGATCTTCTCAAGCTTCGCCCATGAGTCTATGTAGCGGCGATATTGCTGCTGCCAATCGTTCTTCAAGAGTTCTTCTATGGGTTCGGTAAGCTGCTTACTCTTTCTGAGGTCGTAGGCTTTCTGAGGTATCATGGCTTCTCCATAGAGTTGGACATCTAAAGGCGGTTGTTGGGGACCAGGCTCCAAGTTTACATTAAGGGTGGGTAGAGGATTCGGGTCTTCTGTTACATCAGAGACATCTGTCATGGCTGAGGATGTTTCCATGCTTCAAATTGGCAAAGGAAGAATTTTGGAAAATTTTAGTGGTTTTTTGTGCAATTCATTTTTGTAATAGGGTACGCTGCAAGCAGGTAGCAAAGTAGAATTGTTGCAGGATTTAACACTTGAGCATGTAGGTGGCACTGCAGAATCTGTGCGATGCTAGCACAGCTTCTAGGATGCCTTGTGAGCTTGTGACAGAAGGGGGCACTAGAGATTACATCGCGAAGTCAGAAGACTAGATGGCTGAACGCAGAAATATGTGCAGCGTAGCCTGAAGACTTGAGGGCAGAACGCAAAAATATGCCTATAAGGGTCACTTGCTTCACAAGGTGGCAGCAGAGGGTCTAGAAGACGCTGTTGCTATGCCCATGTTAGGTTGCAGTTAGATTGCTGTCTTGGGACCTTTGAATTAAGTTGATTAAATGGTGCACAATAGTTTCATAATCACTCTGGTCAATATTTGAAAAACTGTAAAAATCAAAGTCTGGGAAATTTCTCCTTGAGCCGCAGATGTAGCTGTGGGCTGCGTTGCTTAGATCTCACTTTGTGGAAGAAAAAAAAGGGGGGAGAATTTCCTGCCTACTCTTGAAAAGGAAAAAAATGGTAAGAATTATTTGACTTCACTGTAAATTTCTTCTTGATTACCAGATGGGGATGTAGGTTGCTTTACTTGAGTCTGATTTCTGTCTTTAGGAGGGAGAGCCTCGTGGCTATAAAGTTTGCTGATTGCCCAAAGGAATTTATTGCCTACTGCAGATGGTGCTGTAAGCTAATAGTTGAGTGTCAGCCGATTTCGCTGGAAGGGAAAAATTCATTAGGAAAAATACTTCAGTAAGTTGCATGCACTGTGGCCCTGTTATGCTTTAAAAAAATTTTTTTAGTAAGGAGAGGAGGAAATGAAGAAACGTTAGGCTTTTAAACAAAGAAATTGCTCCTTGAATAATTCTGTTCAAATAGCATGTGACTTGGGGGGAGGAATGTGCTCCGTTGCTTTGAAGACAGTCCTTCACTAATGATTTATGACCCCCAATAAACCAGCCAGAGTGATTGTAAAATAGCTGGAGAGGCCTCCTTTATTGCCTCTTCGAAGCAGCCGAGAGCACGAGAAATGCAAATGTATTTTGGCAATACATGCAAGATTTCTCAAACTTACTGTTGCGTTTGGAAAGGGTTTGTAACTGGAGAGAGACATAGATGGGGAATACCTGGCCCCTTCCTTCAATTCCAAACAGGCTGTAAGGTTACTTTGGCCAACTATGGGAAGACGCAGATTAAGCCAGAGAATAGGATGTTTGAAAGTCTCTTGCGTAAATGGAGAAGGGTGGGTGGGTGGGTTACTAGTTCTCTTTGTTTGTAGCATGTGGGGGACTCCAGCCTCTCCCAATATCCACAGCATGTAAAGAGTTCCGATGCTCACAGAGAGAGAAAGATCGACGAGACATGCAGGTTCAGATCAACACTGCACATTCACTCCTGGCTTCAATATCATGTTGCTTTATCACAATTTTACTTTTCTGATGGGTTAGAAATCATCTTTTACTGTCCTGTCTCATGCACAGAGGTGGATTTGTAGCTGTGCAAATGCAGATAGATAATTCCACAAAACATCCATAACAATGTACATTTATTGGTACATCAGGTATCTTCATAACTCACATTTGTGATGAAATTCTTCTATAATGACCAATCCTTTGTATATCAGCCTTGCAGGTAAAAGATGGTTATTTTCCTAACCCATCACGTAGCCGTAGGCTGCTTATCGGTTCATGAGTCCAGGCAAGAATGGAGGAAACTTCCCTCAGCCCATCAAGGGTCAATTTAGTGACCAATCAGGATTATAGATGTAGCCACATGACATGAACTACATTTCCCAGGATACCTTTAACTACATTTCCCATGATGCATTCCCTTAAGGGGACAGCTCACAATTCCTAAGTAACTATCCAATTCCCATAGACTGGCTGGGACAGCACAAAGGTGATTTAAGAGTAGTGGTCTAGTCATAAGTTGCATGCTTAGAAGGACAATTATTGTATTTCTGATGCATTCCTTTGTTCACACCTTTACATAACAAAGGATGATCTTTAATCAAATGAGTTTGCTAAAACTGTATTGTCAAAGTTTTTTTCTCTCTCCTCACTTCTGCTGATACTGATGAGGGAGGAGGCATTTTTGGTTGCAGTATTTCTCACATGGGATGCCCTCTTTGGGAGGGCTCACTTAGCAATGTAATGGATGTCTTTTGAGATTCCAAGCCTTTAATACACATGGGCACTGCAAGAGAGTTTGTAATTACTGGTAGTCCTCGACTTACAAACATTCATTTAGTGACTGTTCAAAGTTACAATAGCATTGGAACAAGTGACCATTTTTCCACACTTATGGCTGTTGCAGCCATCCCCATGGTCACATAATCAAAATTCAGATGTTTGGCCACAGGCATATATTTAGGATAGTTGCAGTGTCCCAGGTGATACTGATTCTCCTCCTCCTCTCTCCTTTCTCCTCTCTCTTCCCTCCCTTCCCCTTCCCCTCCTTGATATTTCATATTAGCCAAAGAAGCATCCCCTCCTTATTTGCAACCAAGCTCCCTCCCAGTGCATAACATAAAAGTGAACAGATTGGCCCACCAAAAGAGGTTCCCTAGTTTCACACTTTTTTGCAGTCATCTCTTCTGGGGCAATCCAGCTATCTGAGGGCAGTGTTCTTTTTAAACTTGGGAAATACAGGAGATGATCGGATCTCTGCAGCTATTTCAGCAGAGCAGAAATTTGGCTGTCCTGGCCTGCAAAGAGAGCTGGCAGGGCAGTGGTTAGCTTCCCAGACTCCTCTCCAGATGGTTGCTGGTGAATGAAGAAAGAACATTGAATTCTGTGCTGTGTTTGTACTTGTCCAGTGCGCGTGGAAGAAACAGATTGTTCCATTGCGCTGGCTAAGATCTGTTGTTACTTTATCACTACAATAAGAACACAAAACATTTTATCCTTGATATTTTAATTCACCTTGCAAAACATAAGAGGTATCATGAAAAGAACTGCTTTCTCCCAAGCACATCTGCCTGTGCCAAATGCTGCCATAGAGGAGCTGCTGCTGGCCCCTCATTCAGACATTGCCATCTTATGGGACCTGGCAGGCTTGTGGTGTGGAATGATCCCTGCCTCCCCCGATATAGGTCAGGTGCCATCCCTGCTTGTCTTTAGAAAATCTGCCAAAATCTGGCTTGCCCCCCTAAGCATTTGGAGAATCCCACTTTTGATTGTCTAATTACATTCTTTCGTTACTATTTTAAATGTTACACAGGTAGTTCTCAATTTACGACCACCAATAAAGGAGAATATTCGTAGCTCAGGGTTGAAATGAAGGACCCCTCTCTTACGACCACAATTAAGCTCTAAATTTTTATTGCTAAGCAAGACAGTTGTTAAGTGAGTTTTGCCCCGTTATACTACCTTTTTTGCCATGGTTGTTAAAGGAACCACTGCAGTTGTTAGTAACATGGTTGCTAAATGAATCTGGCTTTCCCATTGGCTTTGCCTGTCAGAAGATCACAAAAGGTAATCACATGATCCTGGGATAATGCAACCATCATAAATACGAACCAGTTTCCAAGCATCTGAATTTTGATCATGTAATCGTGTGACTGCTGTAGTGGTTATAAGTGTGAAAAATGGTCACTTTTTCAGTATTGTTGTAATTTTGAATGGTCATTAAACAAATAGTTGTAATTTCTTTATATTGGCTTGTTCTTTTTTTTAAACTTTGCATAGTTTTTTTTTTCTGGTTTGTTGTTTGTTTGTGTTGTATACTACCCAGAGTCACAGATACAGTGGTATCTCGATACTCATCATTAATTAATTCCGGGAGATGGGATGAATACCAAAAACGATGAATACCAAACAATTTTTCCCCATAAGGAATAGTGTAGTGAGTCACAAGGCAGCCGACACCTACAAGTTCTATCTTGTGCATTGAGTACCAAACAAATGACCAGGACAACATGTTCGTGTCAAAATGCGTTGAGTACCAAATTTGATACGTTTCAAAGCAGTTGAGTACCAAGGTAGCACTGTAAATGGGAAATCCATGCTATTTATGTATATGCTTTTGGTTCAAGTATATGGTTGGAAAAATTAACAGTCAGCCAAATTTTCTTCCTCATAATAACTCTCTGAGATAGGGTGGTTTGAGAGATGAGGACATTTTGTCACTTTCATTGTGAAATTGGGATTTGAACCCTGTGATCCTAGTTATAATCCAAGCCATTTTTTCTGCCTTGGCTGCTTAAAAGCTGCTACTCAAATTCCCAGCTTTTTTGGGGGAAAGCTAGTTTGATCTTTTAAGGTATTATGCAACACTAGTTCTGAGTCAGGAGGCTAATATGGATGCTCAGTTCTTTGTCTATGTTCAATAAAAAATGTGTGATGGAAAGCATTCTTATTTCTGAAATATACAGATATGGAAGCACACAGATAATTTAGCAGTTGCTTGACTTGCGGAGAAACAGTTTCCAAGGCAACGGAGTCCTTGATAGAATTGCAGCATTCATCTTGTTTCCAGCTATTTTATTTGTCATTAATCAGGAACTATGACATTACCAGGAAGACCTCTCTTGTGTGCTTTGGTGGCAGTTTGTGCAGAAATTCATTATCTTTCTTTGCTTTTTCCTCCTCCGCAACTCTGCCTGAGCAGATTCAGTGTTAGTGTTGAAATGTTAAACAGCATCCAAAAGGCTGCAACGTAATTGAAATTTCTTCAGTTCTTTTATCCCGAAAAGAGT
Source organism: Bungarus multicinctus (assembly GCA_023653725.1). NCBI lineage: Eukaryota > Metazoa > Chordata > Lepidosauria > Squamata > Elapidae > Bungarus > Bungarus multicinctus. Next base: position 78,611,639 of record CM042848.1, on the reverse strand, counting down.
CGATCAATTCTTGTATCTTAAAAAGATACTTAAATAAATCCTGGATATTTTTCAAGAAAGCATTGTATCTCTAGAGGCCATTTGCATGCTGAAGTGCGATTGACCGAGGTCAACTAATGTTTGTATCCCATTTCGTATTTCAGGAGACCATCAGTGTCAGGTTTCAATGGTTCCTCTACTGAAACAAAATATAAGATGTCCGTTGCATCTACAAAACCTTTACACTTGCATGTATGGATACATATTAGTTTAACTGATATTTTCTTGATATTCAGATATAATAGATTTTCCATTTTAGAGATATTGGGGAATTAGTTCCCAATTAACTTAAATTTAATCAAAATCAGACATTTGAGAGCCAGTTTCTATAGTGATTATGATATGGATTATTTTTTTTCTTTATGATGAAGGTATTGCTGATATTTTCTTTTCCATGAGAATGGATAACAAGTAATCTCCTTAGCTAATTGAGAGGAACGTTGGAAGGGATATCATTTGGTCATAGAGATACTTTCCCACTTTCATATAATAGATTCCTGTAATTGAGAATTAATGGCTGTTAGGAAGATGGTACACATACCAGACCACTGACTAATCCAAATAGAGACAGGAAATGGGGTTGCGGCCCCTCCATACCACTTTTCCCTAAAAACCTAAAGCACAAAAATACATTTCAGGCAGCCAACACTGACTCAGCTTACAAGTATGTTGTGAGGCTAAACTGAGTGCTTTGCCAACTTTGAGTTTTCCTTCAGCTGTAAAGTAGAGATGGTCACACAGGAAGGAAATCATCCTGGTAAGGTGGATGACCATTACAGTGGTACCTCAGCACTCGTTATCGGTTCCGGGAGGTGTGATGAGTACCAAACATGTTTCTCACGAGGAAGAATGTGGCAGGTCACAAGGCATCTGACACCGACAAGTGCATTGTTCTAGCTTGTGTGTTGAGCACCAAACGAACGGTGAGTTTTGAGACAAAATGTTCGCGTCAAAATGCTTTTGAGCACGAAAGTCGATGAGTTTCAGAGCAGCTGAGTACCAAGGTACCACTATATACAAAATGAGCAGAATTTTGAAGTCAATGTTTTTCTCAGAGCCATACCTCTCTACTTCCAGGATGAATCGGTGGAAGAACCAGTCTTCAAAGATGAGAAGGGTAACCTAAGCTTTCTCATTAGCTTTCCACACAATATGAAGTTCTGTTTTAGATGAAGGTCACCAGAAGCATTGACACCTAGCAGCAGTTAGCCTCTTCTTTGCAGCCTGGCATCCTTTTCATCTCCTTGATGATGTAGGTTCTGCCTGGCATTTCCTTCCAATAAAACTATGTTCCATCCACGTTGAATATTTGTGTTGGGTAAATAGCAGCCTTCCTCGATCTCTTTGGGAGTTTCCAGGAACTCCTTGGCTGCATCCTTGTCCACACTTGCCGCCTCTCCACTGACTTTCAGGTTATGTAGGTTTGAATGAATCTGAAAAATGCAGGATCCATCCATGACTTGCAAATAACATGTTTTCAACAGCGCCTTTTCACATGTTGCATGATAGCAATAGCAATAGTGTACTTTTATTTATTTATTTAACATATTTATATACCGCCCTTCTCCCGAAGGACTCAGGGCGGTGTACAGCCAACCATAAAATTTTCTACAATTATAAAAGTCAAAAGAGAATTAAATATCCTAAGGCTGCCTAAAATCATACCCCTCCCAATAAGTTAATAAAACCCCGAATATTAAAATCCCAATTTAGCAATACAGTGCTTTTACAGCCCTCTCTAAGCGGTTTACAGAGTCAGCTTATTGTCCCCAACAATCTGGGTCCTCATTTTACCCACCTCGGAAGGGTGGAAGGCTGAGTCAACCGTGAGCCCTGGTGAGATTCGAACTGCCAAATTGCAGGCAGCCAGCAGTCAGCAGAAGTAGCCTGCAGTACTGCATTCTAACCACTGTGCCACCGTGGCTCATGCAGTTTAAGATGGTGAGTGTCAGCTGGATAGCTGGACAGCCTGGGCTTGAGACCTGAGTGCCACACCATAGGGTGAGCTCCCGTTCTCACCTTAGCTCCTGCCAACCTAGTAGTTCAAAAGCATGCCAATGCAAATAGATAAATAGGTACCACTTTGGCAGGAATGTTTACTGCCTTCCATATTTTCATGGCGAGCATGTGAGGACAGAAGCATCTATCCGACAATGCAGGCTCCCTAGGCTGAGAATTGGAGATGAGCACCATCCCATTGAGTCAGTCACAACTGGATGGGGAATCTTGAAACCTCTTAAATGAAGTTCTTTATCATTGTTCCAATTGTGGAATGATTCATGCTGCAAGACTATTCACCATTTTCTCCCCCTCAGCCTCTATTTTCTTCAATATCTCCAGCTTCATCTGTCCCCAGCCTGGAGTTCAGTCCTGATGGATCTCAAGGTTGATTCAGCCTTCCATCCTTCCAAAGTTGGTAAAATGAGGATCCAGATTGTTGGGGGCAAGATGCTGATCCTGTAAACTGCCCAGAGAGTGCTATAGAGCACTATGGGATGCTATACAAGTCTCAGTGCTATTGCTACTGCTGTTGCTATCTGCATTCCCCATTGTCATCCTTGTGTTTAATTGAGGACGATCACAGTCACTACGCACTCCATACAACTAAACAGTGAATGGTTTCCGAGCGGCTCTGCAATCAACATGCAAACAGAAGTCATAAGAAGAGACAGGAAAGGGTTTCATTTCTGCCTTCTCTTGACTTCTCAGACCTTCTAAGTTGAAGTTGCAAAAGGGTTTGTTCATTTCGGTGAAAGTTTATAATTCGAACGTTCTAAGGGTAATATTTGTAGCCCTTAACTCTCAAACAGGACATATCGATCACATCTATGGTTGGTTCAACTATGGATGATTGTTGTAGTTCCTTAGAAAAAAATCAGACCTCGAATTACCAAAGTCTAAAATCTAAAATGATCTCACTGCCTCATTTTCATCAGTTAACCCGTGTGTATCTCAGTATCATGCTTTGCACACAGTTTGGGAATTATGGACAGTGGATGATGAGTCACAATTTACACAGGCTGAGCTTGTGTGAAATATTTTCAGTCATTGCGGTTGCTAGATACTCAAGTGGCTGATAATTCCCTATTTGATTCAGAACTCTTTGTTTGACTGCGCTGGTTTTAAGGTAAATAACTTTATACATATATACAATTCATACACACACACACTCTATTTCATTTTGTTTCAGGATTCTAAAGAAACCAAAAATGTACACTTATTTTTGCAAGGACTACTTACCGGCATTATGATTATTCTTTGGAAAGGGAGATTGGAGGAGATTCAGTTATGGGAAAAAAAATCTTTTAGATTGTTTCATTAATTGCATTGTGTTCCAAGTATATTTGTAGTCTGTGCTAAAATATTAACATTGTCATGTTCATGTTGCATGCAAATTATATAATCCTGATTTAATGTGCGTTCCTTTTTTGGCATGTTTCTGGGGACAAAAATTATTGGGTTCAGTCAAGAGAATTCTAGCTAGAGTGCGCAAATCATTGCAGTTAGACCAGTTTCTAAACGGCAAACACTCTGCTCGTCTTAGATAAGTACATCTCCATTATTTTTTTGATCTTCCATTTTATGCTGATTTACTTGCTAAAACTGCTTTTGCAAAGGAATTGGTGCTTTCTAGCCTAGGCATGGCATCCTGTTCATGGGGCATACCTTACTTTTTACCAGAAATACAGTATCTTGCCAATTTGGCGCATACAATATGGGGGGGCTATAGGAGTGAAACCAAACTGACTTGCATCTCATGACATATTCAATAGAATACAGGTAGATCTTGACTTATGTCTGTAATTGAGCCCAGAATTAGGGCTGTAAGTCATGCTGGTCATTAAGCAGCAAGTCATGTGACTACGATTTTATGACAATTTTGGGGTGGTCATTGAGCAAATGTACCAGTCATAAAATTAATGCCACGGTCATTAAGTGAATTCATTGTTTACAATGGGTGTCGTTTGCTGAACTAGGTGCCAATTAACTCCCAAAACAGTTGTAAATCTTGATCATGTGATCACTGTATACTGTAAACGGCTGTAAATATGGGCCAGTTCTGAGCATCCAAAATGCAATCACTTGACGTGTGTGTGTGTGTGTGTGTGTGTGTGTGTGTGGCTGTCAGAACTTCAAATCTGGATCATAAGTACCTTTATCGGGCTCTGTTATAACTTTAGGTGGTCGTTAAGCGAAGCCTACCCGTATCTGTTGCATTTACTGTTTGAACTGCTAATATAGACCAGAAACTATTTAGCATCCAGGGAAAAATGGTTGTAGTTGTGGCAGATAGTTGGGCTGGATGAGGTCAGCTCAGCTTGCAATTATGTAACTAAAGAAAACTTCATATACTAAGAGATATTTAGAAAGCACTTGAAAGTAAACTGCCAGGGCTACAAAGCCAAAAATACATTGCCTGGTATACGTGGACTGTAATGTATTATGTACATGAAATATTATGTACAGTTCTGGTTTCTGCACTTCAAAAAAATGAAAAAAAAAAATCTAAAAAAGGACAGTGAAAATATAAATAGGCTGGACAGATGTCTGTCTGTTTGTAGAACAATTTTGATCATGTTAGCTTTGAAGAAATGTTAAGTGGGAGAGGTGTGCAGAATTATTCCTGGTCACAGCAGATGGCAGCACCCAGCTGACTTCAGCTGATATTGGAACAAGTGATAAGCAGGGTGAGACTTGGAATTTAAATGCGTACGCAGCTCAAACCCCTGGATTTGTAGATGAAACAGGGAAGTTAAAGTAGCTCAGAATAAGGCAGTCCACTTCTAAATTTCTGTATTTCCATACACAAATGAGTGGTTTTGGAATGGCTAAGTACTGGTAACTGTTTTGAGGCATTGAGCTTGACTGGAGGGAATTTTGACCTTCACCTCATTTAGAGAGATCAGGTAGGAGGAAAACCAGGAACTCTCAGAAAAAACAATACTCAAAATAGTATGAATCTGGGGCTTTCCCACTTACACCTCAAATCTCTGGGTGTTTTCTCTTTTTTGATAGTCAAATTTTCTGAGCCCATGCAACACATGTCACTTTCACTTTCATCACCATCACTGATGAACTTTGGGATTGTAATGGAGGCAGTTTGGTGTTTCTGAGCCCTTCTTGTTTTGTAAAAGTTGAAGACTTTGTATTACATACAATGACTCAGGAAACTTCATGTAAATTTTATCTCTGCTAGGTTCCTTGTAGCCAATTGGCGAGGATGGGAAAAACTGTAGGAGGACTGATGGATGCAGCATTCTTTTTAAAACCGAAACTTAAAATGGCACCTTTTACCGGATCCTTATTGAACAAGTTGTTTCACCTTACTCGGTGCCAGAGCTATTACAGGGGCAGAGATGTATGTAAATGGGCCAACCAAAATAGCACCAGAAAAGATGAGAACACAACTTGAAATGCAAAGCAGGGCCCCCAGGGTGAGAAGAGTAGGGAATTTGGCTGTGCTCAGTGGTGCCTTAAAGCCATGTATTAGCATGTCATCCCTATAATCCTCAAATTACCCTTAAAAAGAATTTGGATGGTCTACTGTATAGGCAACAGTCAAGATTTCAAACTATCAAGAGGAGTGCTTTTTTATATTTTTGTAGGTCACCAATTATTAAAAATATATGAGTTCTCTTAGCTAGAGTTGAGCGTAGTCTGTACATTCTATCCTTCACGTTAAATTCCATTTATAAGCCAAATAATTTTTCTAAAGTGAACCTGTTTAATGATGTGCAAGCATGGTAGGCCTCTTCAAACATGCTTTCATCCTTCTCATTGTTGTGGAGGCATGGAAAGCAGTTGCCTTCCCTTAGGGGAGTTTACCAAACGGGCAGCATTTTATTTTTTATGGGTTTAACTTTTCCTTTTGCCATCTTGTTTGATACCTCATTCCTATCCCAAGGCAAGTAAAGAAAAAGATCTTTTCATGTGGCTTTTTACCTTTGTATTGGGACAAGTTTACAATGTGTTTACATGACTAATACTGAATTTGAGGGGGGTCCTTTGCACAACTTTTTATTATGTGCCAGTTGTGCCCGGATCAAGGGCCCTTACTAAACGGTCACTCATGCCCATGGGTAATTGAACTATTGTGGTGCACTCTACCTGGGGCTGCCCCTAAAAACTTCATCTGGTGCAAAATGCATTTTTACAGGTTTTTGTCTTTTCAGGAAGGCAATGTGTGTGATCAGAGGATTTCCACAAAATAGTCTTAATAGAAAACTAGAGCTATATTTATAAATAAATATATTGTTCAACTTAACAGTTGCCAATTCTAAGACTTGCACAATGCATTAAACTAGATTAATGCAGTAGTTTTTAGTTATCTATGAGGTGAGAAACAGCTTAGGACATTGTGTAACCTAGTCTATCATATTAACTATAAGATGATTTATTTATTTTAGCATTGCTGGTTATCTGAACTTGTACTTATATTTTATAAACCTGCCTTTAAAATTAAACATGTGGTGTGAACCTGCCCTGTAAATGAAGTGTTTTTGGAATAATAAAAATGCATTGTCTAATGTTTCCACAGAAGGGGACATAGTCAAGGAAATACCTGTGTCGTATAAAATAATTCAGAGTTTACCATTGGCTCAAATAAGCATGGCTAATTTCCTCCTCTACTAATGTAAGAGCAAAATAGCCATTCATTCTAACAGAGAGGATGTTTATTTGAAATAAATAGATACTTTATGCAACATATAAGTAAGAAATGGGATTTGAACATCCTTGAATAATTGCAGCAGAGGAAACACAGGTGATCTGGTTATTTGGAAGAACTATATCTCACTTAAAAAAAAAACTTTAATGGAACCAATGGCTGTTCCTATAGACAACCAGTGGGATGATAATTAAAACACAAGGCATATGTTACTCATTTCCTTGATTGCTTCCTGTTTTACAGTGCTTGGTTAGTAGCATGCTAGACAATTGGTTCCCTTCTATACCATTTTATTTTGTATGATGTCTTCTGGAGCATCAGTACATTTGCAATATCATTGACCTGTTAGACCGGAGTTCCCCAACCTTTCTGATTTTGTGGATCGGTAGTGGGATGTGACTTGAGGGTTGGGGATCCCAGTGATAGACAAACCCGCCCTCCCCCCCCCAAGAAATTAAAAATTACATTTAATTCACATTTCATTTAAATTTAGTGAATTAGGGTTAAGGTTCTTTCTTTCTTTTTTTCTTTCTTATTTCTAATTACTTTTTTACTTAGTATTTTTATTTTCTTTGTTTCTTTTCTAGTATTTGTATTTTTATTTTGCTGAAAAGTCTTCAATAAGAATTATGTAAAAAAAGATAAAGATTAGTTTAGCTTCTGGAGGTATACACACAAACACACATAAATATATTATATATATATGTATGTATGTATGGTATTTAGGTTTCTTCGGATATTTTCCCACGTAATATTTGTGCTTTTATTATAGCGACGTTTCGGCAGAATCTCACAAATATATATATATATATATATACACACACACAAATATATATATACACACAAATACACACACACACACACATATATATATAAACCTATCCTCTATTTTTTTGTTACTCACACATACACATTTTAGAATTATATATATATGTATGTATATATATGTATGTATATATTTAGTTGATCTAAAAGAGTCAAGATTACAGAAACTGAGTAGTGGAAGACTTCTAAATAGATTTAACTGGCAGCATCATTTTCTCAGTTGCTTTTACCAGTAACATGACAATTTGCCATGGCTAACTCATCACAGCCAACTCACCACGGCCACCTCGCCACGGAGCAACTTGCTGTGGGTACTAAATAAGACAAATTCTACTTAACTTTTTGTTATCAGCTCAGATCAAATGTGTTTTGAAAAAGGAAGTCCAGGCCCAGACTGAAGAGGCCAACTATCTCTGGATTATAGTGTTGGCCTGCGTTTTGGCCACTATCCCTCTCACCCAAGTGATTAAATCTTAAGAAAATAACACTTTTTAAAGAAAGTCCACGTTAGCATTGCCGGGAAGTAACGGTCACAATTTCAAAGGTTCTTTTTCAAAAGGCGACTGGATCCTTTGTTTTTCTTTGTCATCCAAGGAGCTTCTTCAGTTCCAGAACTTCTGGAGGCAAGCCGTTCCACTGGTTAATTTTTCTCACTGTTAGAAAGTGACTCCTTAATTCTAGCTTGATTCTCTACTTGATTAGTTTCTATCCATTGCTTACTGTTTTACCTTCAGGTGCTTTGAAGAATAGCTTCATCCCCTCTTCATTATGGCAGCCCCTCAAATATTGGAAGACTGCTATCATGCCAGTCCTTCTTGTTAATAAAGTAAACATACTCAATTTGTGCAACTGTTCTTCGTAACTTTTAGCCTCCAGCCCCCTAATCATCCTTGTTGCTCCTCTCTGCACTCTTTTCTAGAGCCTCAACAGGTCATGGCCATCTCAGAGGTGCTTTCCACAAAAACAACGGGACTTTCTTAGTTCTTTCTGTGAAAACTGAACTGAAGAAACTTCTTGGAAGAGAAGCAAAATGACTTCAAGGAAAATCAAAGAACATCCAGTTGCCTTTTGAAAAAGCACCTTTGGGACAACCATGACCTGGATGACTGAGAATCTCATGGGGGCCACAGTGTCCCTTCAGACCTTCGTTGGCTAGATGAAAAAAAGGGGCCATAAGACTGAGAGCATGAGAGGAAGCACTTTGGAAACATGAGACCCCTGTATACGTCTTATCATCCGTTTTCCAAAGCAAGTGAAATTTTCCACTCCTCCCCCCAGTGTGAAATTCTCCCATATTCCAAACAGTCTTTGTGAAAGAGGCAGAAAAAGCAGCGACAGGGTGAAGGATTTTATGAAAGTCGTGTAACACTTTGCAAAGAAAGAGGAAATGGTTTGCTGCCAAAAGGAACTTGTGGTCTAGAAATAGATATAATGAACAAGCAGAGGAAGGCTGGAGAAATGGGGTCAGAGGGGGAAGAATATGCAGTGACTTCAGCACCTATTTGATCTTTGGTTACATGGCAGTAAACTGCTCAAACCAGAATTAGTGAGGTGGGAAGGGGGTGATCCAATTATGTTCACCATCAAAATTTCCTTAAAAATATGTTAGAAGCTGAATCCTCAAATTTTAAGACTTGTGGATTTCAATTCTCAATTCAGGGAGTTGAAGCCTACAGGTCTCAAGGTTGTTAAGGTAGGACACCCTTGCTTTAAATGCCGATCTTCCCAAATTCAACACTTTTTCACATACTATTTTCTTCATTCACACAGCATTGTAACATGCAGCATTGTTCAGTCTGGAACAGTTCAGCACAGGGAATATTATCCTGTTACCAAGAAAAGAGAGTATTTGTTAGCTCAGGGTTGAAATGAAGGGTCCTTGGTGCTCTCTGAGCTTGCTGGTTTTCTTGCAGACATTTCATTTCCTAAATTAGGTAACCAGTTTGGGTAATGAAATGTCTGCAAGAAAAAACACCGATCTCAGCATCAAGGACCCATCATATTACCCTGTTTATGGAAATTATAACTTCTGAATGAGAATAAAGAATGGAAGAAAACTGCTTGAATCCTGTAAGTTGCAAATGCTGAGAGCAAGCACACACATCTTGCTTTAGAGTGTTTTTTAAGATTTCAATCGTTTTGGAGTATCTCACTGTTGATGCAGTTCCTTTAAATACTGTGCAGAAACTACAGAAGGGAGGGCAGGGTGCTGGATGTAAAAATTAATCTGAGAAGCTATTCTGAGAAGTGTTCCAATATTTTTTCAAGCTCAGCTTCTTTCTGGAATTGATCTTTCATTTTTCAGGGACATATCACAATCTGCAAAGCCAGACTCCTTACTACTCTCTCCTTGTTGGACCAAAAATGAGCAGATGTCAAATTATTTCTTGCCTTTAATTTCCTGTTCCCCTCCCCTCCTCCTCATCCTTCTGGGAAGTTCCTGTCCTGATACAGTTTTTTTTTTTTAAACTTATGTAAACTATGGCTACCGTTTCTGCTGAAAACCTCAGAAGTCTCTCTGAAGTTCTCTTGTCATTCAGATTGTATCAAGTAGGCATGAATAATAATGCATAAAAAGGTTGGAGGGGGGTTTAAATTCCTGTATTTACTGATTTCTCATCCCCCCCCCCATTTTCAGAAATATTTATTTCTTCTTTCCCCCGTCCTCTGTACAATATTTTTGCAAGAGCACAAAGTTTAATCAAGGCTACAAGGAAGGTTTCAGGTCTCCTCCCCCTTTGATTATGACCTGAACTTTGCTTTTACTTCTAAATCGAGCATGCAAATTAAATCTTGAGTGGGGTGTGGCAGCCGCCCCGGGACTCGTCCTATCATGTGGATGATGTATTTTTCTTTGGCTTTCCTTAATAGCTCCAGGAGCTGCAGGGGAGAACTTTCAAGGTTAGGGAAGCACCTTCATCCAGGTGGGTTAGGAGGGGGTCCAATGAGAATCAGTGGGCCTGACCTCACCGATTACTTCACAGGTAAGTGAAATAACGCACATGAGCTGATAGAGTGGGGAGGGAGGGTGTATAAGAGCATTAATCCAGAATTTAAAATTGCCCTTCTGCACTTGTGATGTTTAAACCTGGAAACCTGTTTATCGTTTTTTTTTTAAAAGAATTAAATATAATTGCATAGTGTATTTGCCTTCTCTCCTGCTGCCCCATCCCGTTTTAGAATCTTATCAAGGGAAATTCCATTTGCATTCCTGCATATACATACTTTATTTCAGCTCTAAAAATAAAGTAAAACCTGGTCCAGAGGACGATGTATTTACAATTATCTTTCTCCCCCTGCAATGATTTTGACTCTTTTTCATTTTCTCTTCCCCTTTTCCTTTAGTTTTGTGATTATAAGTTGTAACTCTGAGCCAACTTCTCCTTTACAATTAGAGAGAGTAAATATGGTTCCCACTGCAAGGTTGGTAGATTTTATGTTCATACAGACATTTTTGTGCTTTGATTCGGTGCCTTTAAAGTAAGTAGTACATAACCTATATAATAAATAATCTTTCTTTGCCAGAAAGTAATTCTTGGAATTCAGATGTATGGAGGTTGCAGGGCAAGAATAGGCAATTTGATGTCCTAGAAGTGTGGCACTCGTCTTAGTCAGCATGGCTAACGTTAAGGATTCCTCAAATTATAATCCTAAATAAATGGAGATGACCCCGTTGCCTGCTTTAGCTTTGTCTTCTTCTGTAGTTTTCTTTGTTGAATGTTACGGTGTGTGGGAACCGTACTGAGGTAAAACTTTCTGAACTTGAAACCCATTATGCATTATTACATAGTCATGCAATTAAAATGTACTTAAATTGATTTGTAGCATATCATTAGTTAGATTAAATCTGACAAGATCCTGCTTTTGGAAGAAAACGTGGTTGACGTGTTGTCTCCTTTACAGTGAGGGCATAGGGAGATGAATATGTCTTGCTAGGATACTGCATTAGAAATATCTTTGGGAAGTGTAGCTGGTAGAAAGTGGTTGCTGTGTGTGCACTCAGAAAAATTTGTTTTCATCTCACGTCAGCTATAAATGTTCTGTATTCAGTTGCCTTTGTCGGGCTTCCCTTAGCTTCTGCCTGTTCATTCTTACCTGCCTAAGTGGATTGTTGAGGATTGAGTTTTTGAAAAGGATCTGGGTAGCAATCATGTCATATAAGATAAAGTCACACAACACACTTGATTAGAGGGAGTCCAAATAATAGAATAACAGCTGAGAGGAACGTTGGAGGTCTTCTAGTCCAACCCCCTGCTCAAGCAGGAAGCCTTCTACCATTTCAGACAAATGGTTGCCCAATCTCTCTAAAAAAACCTCCAGTGTTGGAGAACCCACAACTTCTGGAGGCTTCTACTTATGACCACAATTAAGCCCCAAATTTCCATCCTTAAGAAAAGCAGTTGTTAAGTGAGGGTTGCCCCATTTCATGTCCTTTTTTGCCACAGCCATTAAACGAATCCAGCTTCCCCCATTTATTTTGCTTGTCAGAAACCAGCTGGGAAAGTTACAGTGATCACATGACCCCAAGACAGTGTAACTGTCATAAATACATGCCAAGTGTACGGATTTTGATCATGTGACCATGAAGAGGCTGCAATGGTGGTAAGTGTGAAAATCGGCCGTTTTTTCAATGCTGTTTTAACTTTGAACGGTTCTTCAATGAATTGTTGCAAGTCGAGGACTGCCTGTCTTTCGGTCAGAAAGATTACAGTGCAATCTTTCTCAAGCTGCACAGCGTAAGAAAGTAACTTTCTTCGCTTCTCAAGAATAAATATATCCAGTACTTTCCATTTCTTTTTACAGTGTTTCATTTTTACTTCCTCCTTTGTTCCACTTTCTCTAAACTACTTTAGAGTATAGTCCCCAGAACTAGGTAGGATACTGAAGGTAGAGTCTGGACAGGTAAAGAATAAAGACAAATTATTACTGTACTTTCCATCATTGATTTTGCAAATAACTGCTGTTCCAATTCCTTTCCCACAAGTACTATTATTGGAATCCTATGAAGTGTGCTTAAAGGAACTAGAGTCGATACGTTTAGTATAAAGAAGAGAGGTTTAAGGGGAGAAGTGATAGCACTTTGCCGGTAGCTGAAGGGATATCAAAAGGAAGAGAGGGTATGGATTTATTCTCCCTAATTCCTGAGGATAGTAGAAGAGCCAGCAGGAAGTCTTTAAAAGTTGCCAAGACTTCAAACTCTAGGATTCTATGCATCTGCTCTATCCTCTTGAGGTGAGGTATGCCATCTGATGTTGCTGTTTTCTACGTAATATTTCCTTTATCCCTGAGCTGGTTGGCATTTCATGTATGCTAGTGGATTTCTCCAGATCTGTGGTTTCAAAACCCCTGCATGCATAAACTGGAAGATCAGTAGAAAAAAAACAATATCATTAGGATTATAATTGTCTGCTTTGCCTTGCTGGCAGCCCAGATTAAAGCTACTGAAATCGAAATGTGGCAGGTTTGGGCTAGTAAAGAGAAGAACATTCAATGTTTATGGTGTCTAAACACCTATATAATGACAGGTTGTCACATTGCTGAAACTGATGTGTTATCAAATCTGGTCAGTTAAACTAAAGTCATAGGTAATGGCCAAGGTTTATGGTAGTTAAACATTTGCCACTGACTCCGCCCAACTGCAGTGGAATAAAAACACAGGCAATATTCCAAATTCTGGCCCTCTGTTTTAGCAGGAATCGAGTGTACATATCATTTAGCCAGGGAATGTAAGACTCTCATCAATGCATCAACATGATTTGTGACATGGTGTTATTTTGATATAACCCTTTATTGTAGTCAGTGGGGCAGGGAAAAGCTTCTGCTGGCATGAGGGTGCACCCTTATTATACAATTCCAGAAGCGGACCAAAGCGCACAGCTGTAGGTAGGTCTTGGCATACAGGAGCAGAGCTTGTAGCAGGAAAACAAATGCACATTTTTCTACATACAAGGGGGTGAGGTAACCCAGAACAATCATTCTCAGAGCAGGTAAATAAGGTCAGAGTGTTCCTGTTTGTCTTGGGAAAGGAGAGCAATGCTCTGATTAAGGATTTTTTTTTAAAGAGAAAGCAGCAAAAAGATAAGAAATGTAAGCGAACCGTACAGTTTTAACAAGGTTGGGGAAAAATTATTTCCTGGCATTGGGAAGACATTAACAACTATAACATAAACTCATTCAGTTTTTTTTTTTAACCAAAGGAATTAAAAAGGTAAAGGCAACATTGATTCCTAGAGATTACATGAGCCTGATAAGTTGTTCCTTGGCAGTGTTACAGGAGTATCCGGATTTTACCTAGATGCACAATTTATTTTTTCCTGATGTTTTCCTGTTAATCAGGTCCAAATATGATTTTTTTCCAAGGTCAACCAAGCTCTGCCCAGTGCTGCAACTTACTGATTTCTGAAAGAGATCTTGGCAAATGACAAGAATCCCAAACATATTCAAATGGAATTACTTTTTTTTGCAATTTTTTTTAGCATGATCCGGACTTGCAAATCTGTGATGAAAATATTCCAAAAAAGATGCGGCACATGCTGATATGACCTTTTGCCTGGTTGATAATGACCTTGTGAACTCTGTGACAGACCCTCTGATGTCTTAGACCCAACCGTTCCATTTTTCCCGATACTGTACAATTTTAAGTATTTACTTAAAGTAGTAGCAATTGGCAAAGAGATTATATGAGGTTGGGTCTGATGTTTATAAAATAGTGAGAAAAGATATGTACGTTTAAGTCAATCTCTTGAAGTCATTATGCATAACTGGTTTATTCTGTGATACATACAAGACTTCTGTTCTGGCAATAGCTATCAATAATTTGGAGTACAGAAAACAGGCTCCTACGTAGTAATGGACCACTGATAATTTTGTTAATTTAATACAATATTCCACCTTTCCTCTGGGAACTCCCTGCAGCTCACATGGAGCTCATTTCTTTTCAGTTCTTCCCACAATAGGCCCGTGGGATAGGTTGAACTGAGAAAGATTGGGTGACCTGAAGTCACCCATTGAAATTTCATGGCCAAATCTGAGTTTGGATCTGAGTCTACAAGTTGCCCTTGTTCTTAGAATAATCTGTCTTAGCCTTCCACAAGGTGTTTGCTAATATGTGAATTGCAACACTCAAGAATTTCCCAGCCAATGTAAAGAAAAACAGAGTCTCACTGGCAGCAGAACTTAGCTGCACAACTAGGCTACTGTACACAATTCTGTTTAGTATGATTACTTGTAATAAAGTGCCTGATATAATTCCAATTTAAACAAGAGGACGCCTAAAATACAAATGGACCAGAAAAATTGTCCTTCATAACAACATAGCAGCGCTGTTGGGACTCGCATGTAAAATCTTTAGTTGAAATGGCACAACAAAAATATGGATGAATTACTTTGTTTTTGGTACAAGTTTTCCCTGTCTACAAGGGTGAAGAATAAGACAACTTTGTGGTCTTGCTCAATTACTATGTTGGAATGTTAGGAGAAGCTATCATTCATGAACCAACATTTCCTTCAGCCTCATGAATTAGAGCAAACTACACGCTTAATTCCTTTTTGTTTTTATTCTGCATAAGAGTGTAGGATTTTCAGGGAACATTGCGAGGGTGAGTAGCTGGTGAATTCTGGAAGTTAGTCCACATGTCTTAAAGTTGCCCAGATTGGAAAACCCTTCTTTAAACATGCGACTATGGAGATTATGCCCTACCTCATCTTTTAGAATATGATCAAGCCAAGAATAACTTTGTTAAAAAGAGAAAAAAATAGAGATTATTTTAGAATTTTATGGAGTCACATTGTGTGATGGAATGTTTGGATGACCTTGGGGGACTAAGGAAAGGGATGCGGCCTAGGAAACAATTAGACAAAAGAAGGGGGAGCCCCAAGGCTTAACGGTAAGAGAAAAAACAGTTAGGAAAGATCTGCCCTAATTTATCAGACAGTTCAAAGGGAGGTCAATTCCAAGTGATGTTGGGAAGTTTGTGCCTTCCGACTTGCAAGATAATGTAGCCTTAACAATAAAGTAGAATTAGCTTATCTAGTTGTGTTTCCGGTCTGGTTTACCCTGAAGGTGAACCTGTGATCTTACTGAGCTGCTATATATCTCCAGAGAATCTCACACGCAAACACACCCACCAAGAAAAACACACACACACACACACAGAGAGAGAGAGAGAGAGAGAGAGAGAAGTTTAAAATCAGAAGGTGCTGAACAAAACATGAGACACCATCACAAGTTGCAGACCTCATCTTTTGAAGGTTAGCATGACCCTCTCCAGAGCCAACTGGGAAGACTATGCAACAATGACATGTTGGTAGTTTATAGAATTCTTTATTGGCCAGGTGTGATTGGACAAACAAGGAATTTGTCTTGTGCAAATACTCTCAGTGTACATAAAAGAAAAGATACATTCATCAAGAATCATCAGATACAACACTTAATGATAGTCACAGGATACAATAAGCAATCAAATCATACTAGGAGACAATATAAATTGTAAGGATACAAGCGACAAAGTTACAGTCATACAGTCACAAGTGGGAAAGGATGGGCGATAAGGAGTGATGAGAAGATTAATAGTAATAGTAGTGCAGACTTTGTAAATAGTGGACAGTGCTGAGGGAATTATTTGTTTAGCAGAGTGATTTGGTATTTGGGAAAAAACTGTCCTTGTATCTAGTTGTTCTGGTGTGCAGTGCTCTATAGCGTCGTTTTGAGGGGAGGAGTTGAAACAGTTTATATCCAGGATATGAGTGGTCTGTAGATATTTTCACAGCCCTCTTTTTGACTCGTGTAGGATACAGGTCCTCGATGGAAGGCAGGTTGGTAGCCATTGTTTTTTCTGCAGTCCTAATTATCCTCTGAAGCCTGTGTCTCTCTTGTTGGGTTGCAGAACCAAACCAGACAGTTATAGAGGTGCAGATGACAGACTCAATAATTACTCTGTAGAACTGGATCAGCAGCTCCTTGGGCAGTTTGAGCTTTCTGAGTTGGTGCAGAAAGAACATTCTTTGTTGTGCTTTTTTGATGACGTTTTTGATGCTCGGTGTCCATTTTAGGTCTTGAGATATGATAGAACCTAAAAATTTGAAGGTCTCTATTGTTGATACTATGTTATCTAGTATTGTAAGAGGTGGTAATATGGGAGGGTTTCTTCTAAAGTCTACCACCATTTCTGTGGTTTTGAGTGTGTTCAGTTCCAGATAGTTCCGGTTACACCACAAGTTGTACAACCTCCTGTCCGTATGCGGATTCGTCATTATCTTGAATGAGACCAATCACTGTTGTATCATCTGCAACTTCAGTATTTTAACAGATGGATCGTTTGAGATGCAGTCATTGGTATATAGGGAGAAGAGAAGTGGAGAAAGCACACAGCCTTGGGGGGTATGTGCTAATTATACAGGTGTCAGATGTGATTCTGCCTAGCTTCACCTGCTGCTTCCTGTCTGTTAGGAAGCTTATATCTACTTATAAGTGTGTTCAGGTGTGTTGTATGTGTGTATGGTTATGGCGGTCATGAAACCCCAGGCCACTTCAGATACTATCCCCAGAGGTGGCAATTGAAATCAATCAGCAACGTAGTTTACTTATTCAAGCTTTATGGCAACCCAGCCCTTGTCAAAGTGCTATGCCCCATCCTAGGTTGGGCCTTACGTCACTTACATTAACTTTATCAACAAAAGGGCAGGTCACAGGATAGGACAGGTGGTGTAGCTTGCCCTTTTTTCACAAATACAGAGCTCACACTTGGCCTTCAGTGGAACAAAACTGATGCAAGAGCTGAAATCCAGGTGATCCTATCTCAGTCAGGATATCCCCCTTTCTTTAACCAAGGTTTCAGTTAAAATAAGACAAAGTTAGTATGGCATGACCTGTTAATGATAAATCCATGCTGAATGTTGGTAATTACCACATTGTTTCAAGGTGTTCACAGAACTTGCTTCTCTTTTTATACCTCAACAAGCATTTATCATAGATACTCTGTTGGAAGGTTATTTAAACATTTGGAATGTATAGTATGTAAAGGGTTTATCTTTAACTTCCCATGTTGTTTTAACTGTAGCTTTTGTAATACCGTATAGTATGAACATTTCCATGAGAGTCAATTTTGATTAGCATCTGGCAACTATATTCTTGAGGTTTCTTTTTATCTTTTCCACCTTTCTTTTATGTTAACAATTCACTTAAAAAAGAGCACATTAGTAAACAATTATAAAAGGGAAACAATTTTTTCAAGTGTTCATTTTCTCCCCCAGGGATACACATATAATCGTATTTTAATCTGTTCCTTTCTTTTTAATCTGAAGCGTATGGATCAAATATATCAAACAAAATGTAACTGTGGTGGGATAATCAAAGAAGTGGTACTGACCATAGCAAACCAGGATAGTAATGAAAATTAGTTAAGGAAAGTAATTATCTCATACTTGGATGTAGAGGTAGAATATATATATATCAATATATATATGAATATATATATATATATCAATATATATATGAATATATATCAGCCGTCACCAGGGGGACCTTTTATTAGGTCCATCGGATCTACCAGTTGCGGCCCTTTCTGGATCGAGGTGCATTGCGCATAGTCACTTCTGCTCTCGTTACCTCCCGCCTAGATTATTGCAATGCTCTCTACATGGGGCTCCCCTTGAAGAGCATCCGGAGGCTTCAACTGGTGCAGAGTGTGGCCGAGCGGGTGATCTTGGGGGCTTCTTGGAGCGCCCATATTACACCGCTCCTGCGCAAGCTGCACTGGCTTACAGTGGCCTTCCGGGTGCAATTCAAGGTGTTGGTGACCATCTTTAAAGCGCCCCATGGCTTGGGACCCGGGTACTTGCGGGACCACCTACTGCCACCATCAGCCTCCCGCCGGCCAGTGCGCTCCCACAGGGTGGGCCTTCTCGGGGTGCCGCCAGCTGGACGATGTTGGTTGGCGGCCCCGAGGGTGCGCGCCTTCTCTGTGGGAGCACCCTCCCTTTGGAATGAACTACTGGCGGAGATGCGGGCCATTGCTGACCTGCGAGCCTTCCGACGCGCACTCAAAACCCATCTTTTCCAACAGGCTGGTCTGGCCTAATGTTATTAGCAGGGTTTTAAATTTTTAATTCAATTTTAAATTTTATGGGGTTTTATTGGCTTCAGCCATTTATTTAATCAATTTTAAACTCTTTTTTAACTTTTGTAATTTGTATGTTTTATTGTGGCTGTTCACCGCCCCGAGTCCCTTTTTGGGAGGGGGGGGGGGGCGGTATATAAACCGAAATAATAAATAGATAGATAGATAGATAGATAGATAGAAGTTGTAGAACCTTTGCTTGTGACTCCGACAGCCATAGAGTGGAATCAAAAGAACTAAAACAGGTGCATTTTCAAAATGAAGCCAAGGTTGAGAAACCCAAGGTAATATTCAGGATAATGAAACAGAAACATTTGTTCCCATTGAAAAGCATGTTTTTTATGGGCAACACATTTTTCAGGCTAAGGGAATGTTTATTGGCTGTTGAGATCAGCTGATTCAAAGTTTACGCCTTAACATTCTATTTGTAGAGGAAATGTAATTATACATTTTCAGGGTATGTATGAAATATTGAGCTGTAAACCAACTAAATGGGCTTGGTTTGCATAAAATATTCACACACACACAAACAAAAGTCCTACAGTAAAAAGATTACAATGAACCAAAATCTATTGGAATAGAGCCACTATGCCTGTAATCCAGTCACCTATCTCAGTTAAAAAAGGGAATGATAATCTTATTATAAGGCATACCTACTTATATCTTTATTATTATTGTAAGGCTTGGTTTTGTTAACCATCATTTCTTGATAAGCCAGTTAGAGCTGTACATCATCATTCTAGGCCATAAACAGTCATGAGTCACTTTTCATGTGAGCTGGGTGACTGTATAAATAAAGAAATCATGGTTTATAACTAACACAGCAGCTGGGTTCCAACAACATGTTTAAGCTATAACAATTTACATTTTTTGCTTTGTGAAATATGTGAACCCCGTGTGTAGCCATCTGGTATTTGCAGCTTGAGAGACAAAAATGAGTGTAAAATAATAGGGCTGTGCACTGAGTTCTTTTGCTAGTTGGAGCAAATTGTGTTGATGTAAGTGTAACATTGGGGAGATGCCTATAAAGCTGACGTTTACTGCTAGACTATTATATACCCACTTAACCTAGTAATTTTCTGGCTTTATCCTGAAATATTGTATAACTTTACTTAAAGCACAACTTGATAAATCACAGGAACGGGTATGGAAAATGCCTGGAAGATAATTACTAGTGTGCTCCTGCTTTTTCATTTGTTTACATGGATATATAAATACATGTGTTTATTTAGTGGCTCACCATTTCTGAGCTGGAATTAAGCTTCATTATATGAGCAACTATGCCAGCATGTAAGCCGCTATGAGATTTACATGTGTGTTTACATGTGTGTTACCTTGCAGATTTTGTACAGATACAGATTAACATAGTTGGAAGGGACCTTGTAGGTCATCTAATCCAACTCCCTGCCCAAGCAGACCCTACACCATTTTTGACAGTCCCGTCTCTTCTTGTAAGCTTCCAGTGATGAAGCTCCTACAACTTCTGAAGGCAAATTCTGTTCCGCTGGTTGACTGTTCTCACTGTCAGAAAATTTCTCCTTATTTCCAGGTTGAATCTCTCCTTGATCAGTTTCCATCCTTGTTCCTTGTCTGGTCTTTGGGTGCCTTGGAAAACAGCTTGACCCAGGGGTGGGATTCAAATTTAACAACTGGTTCTGTGGGTGTGGCTTAGTTGGTGGGTGTGGCTTGGTGGTCATGTGACCGGGTGGACGTGGCTTGATGGTCATGTTATTGGCCTACTCAATATCACTCACATCAAGGCATGCATCTCCTTGCCTGGCTTCTCATGACTGTGGGGATGCTACAACAGTCATAAGTGTAAAAAGTGGTCATAAGTCACTCTTTTCAGTGCCATTGTAACTTTGAATGGTCACTCCACACAAGCAAAGTACCAGCAAAGGAGGGGAAAGAAACTCCAGAGAAGTTCCTGAGACAGGAAGCCCAGTTCTACCAAGAATGTAATAAGGGTTAATGGAGAGGTAGTTTCTCTAAGCAACACCAGAATGTTTCCTTCCTGCCTTCCTTACAGGATTAGGCCAGTAATTTCTTCTAACAACCAGTTCTCCGAACTGCTTAGGATGTTAACAATTGGTTCTAGTGAACAGATGCGAACTGGTAGAATCCCATCCCTGGCTTGACCCCCTCCTCTCTGTGGCAGCCCCTCATTTTCTATCAGACTTAATCATGGAGGTAGGGGCAGGGGCAAGAGGAGGTGGAATCCAGGTTCCTTGTACTACTTTAATCTGAAATATTCAGTCCTTCCCAACACAACAGAAGGTTTTGTCTTGTGCAGAAGCTGTCTGATTTGTCCATGACTTATTTCCTTGGACTCCCCATCCCACCTCCCCCCAAAAAGGAGGGACACACTCAATGATTCATAATGAAACATCCCTAAGTCATTTCCCCCAATGATAAACAGTTTTTGTTCTACAACATTCTCTAAAAACTAGGTGGAAGGGAAAGGGAAGAAAATCACATGATTTTGAGCAATCAGAATACTCCTGATTTTTTTTTTAAATAGCAATCTCTTCATCGTGTCCTATGTATTATAGCTAGAAGAAAAATAACAAATTTAAGAAGCCACAGTAATATGATTCACATATGCATGATGATGATGACGTTATCCATTCAGTTGTGTCCAAACTCTTGGCAATTCTGTGGGCCAGCTCTCTCCACATCTTCTGATCTTGCACTGCTTCTTTTGAGTTTTTCTATGTTCTGGCTGGTGTCAGCCTTGATGGTGTCCAGTCACCGTTGTTCTTTGACGGCCTGGTTTCCTTTTCTATATATGCATATGCATATACTTACAGATATAGGCCTAACACATGATTCCCTTTTGGAGTAAGGGAAATCATACCCAGTGCAGAAAAGAAGGAAGAAATAGGAAACCAAATTTAATCATGATGTAAACAAATCCACAATATGTCTAAAACCACTAACTTCCATTACCCTATTTCTCTCTCCTGGCAAATCCACCTTATTTCAACCATATCCATCCACTGCTTCGTTCATTGCCTTGGGAGGGTCTAGCACAACTCTCCGTGGCCAACTTGCTATGGGACAACTCACTGCTGGACAATTCAATGCTCTATTAATTGTTTTATTTTGTTACTTTTAGGACCATGTTTACGCTGGACTGGTCTATCAGGGCAACCTGGTCTACCCAATTATGGGACAGAGCGTACTGCTTCTGTTTTTGTTTTTCAGCCCCAATCCAGAGGCCTTCGCAGGCAGTTGTTTTCGTGACAAACCATTTTTGTGTTAGATTTATGTTTTACCGACAAAGAAATAGACTAGTATAGATCTATTTCAAGCTATTTAGCTCTCATCAGCTAGCCAGACCCTAATGGGATTCAAACTTGAACCCAGAAGGGTATGGCTAACTTATGACAGCTAAATAGTTTGAAATAGATCTATACTAGTCTCCCTTTATTTCTTTGTTGTTAAAACATAACACAAATATGTTGTAACTCTTGTATTTCTGGATTGGCTTTCTTAATTTTATTATTATTGGCCATGGTTCCGTTGAATTTAACTTCTGTATTTGTTGAATTGTCCCGCGGGCAAGTTGGCCCCTGGTGAGTTGTCCTATTCCAGCTTTGGGAGATAGGGGCCGGAGGGGAGGGAGGGAGGGAGGAAGAGGAGGGTGCTGTCTTAGGGAATAGTCAAATAAGAGAAGCCGTAGCCCACAGCTATATAATGGGCAGGGATAAGGAAGGGCACCTCCCAAATTCTTGCAAGATTCTGTTAGTGTAGCCTTTGGATAAAGTAGCATTAGCTCATCTGGTTGTGATTCGTACATGGTCTACATGGGAGGGCTGGCAATTTTTAAGTCTTTCATTACTCATCTTCTCCCCTCCCCCCCCTTTCCCTTGACCCATTCACTCTCCCATCATATACTGTATTTGTTTTGTGATTCCGTCTTCATACATTTCTCTTTGTATGACCAAACCATCCCTAGATATTTTTACTGATCATTCACTTTTTTTAATCACCCCATAGTAATTTAATTAGTGTTCATTCATTCTTGGCCCCATCGTACCTTGTTTTACCACACACACAGTTTTTGGGAATCCCATTTTCATCCAACTCACTCCCATATAACAAAATGGCCAGGAACATAATCTTATATATTATCATTTTGGATTCTTTCAGAAATGTTCATCCCTCTTAAAAAACCCTATGCACTATCTTTCCACCAACATTTGCATATGTTAAAATTTATCTAAGTCAATAAACATGTTTAGCAGGATTTTTTTGTGTTGAATTTATGTAGATCTATACTAGTCTCTCTCTATTTGTTGGTAAAACCTAAATTCAACACAAAAATAGTTCGTTGTGAAAGCAACTGCGTGTGAAGGCTCCTGGATTGGGGCTGAAAGTGGAGCATTATGCTCTGTCCCATAATTGGGTAGATCAAGATGTCCTGATTTAAAAAAAAAAAAAACTTATGCTACTGGGATGCATATATTTGTCTGCTTGCTCAAGCTCTCCCAACATTTGCGTTTAACTTGCCGTTCTTTCTTTTTCCTGTCAGACATAACTGCCTTGGTCTTTTTGCTTTGATATATCAATTTGGTCTTCAATACATTAATTTGCATCTTACAGTTTGTGTAATATTCCCTGGAAACCATTTGGGTTCCAGCCAACAACAGAGCACCATCTGCATGCAGGAATATGCTTTCAGTACATCTTCTGAAGCAGATGCACAAGTCTCATCTTCTGAGCAGCAATTTGGATTGGACCAGGCGATACTGGGCAAGCGGAAGACTTTTTTTTTTTTAAAAAAATACTTAATATATTTTACATTGATAAGCTCAAATTGTTGTCGAAATGGAAAGGGGAAAGGGAAAGGGAGGGAATGGGAGGGGGGGAGAAGAGGGAGAGAAAGGGAGAGATAGAACAGAATAACAGAGTTGGAAGGGATATTGGAGGTCTTCTAGTCCAACCCCCCCTGCTCATTCACGAGTCTCCTGATTGAGAACTATAGTCTCCTGATAGAACAGAGATTGGACTAGAAGACCTCTAGTATCCCTTCCAACTTTCTTATTCTGTTCTGTCTTTCTGTTTCCCTCTCTTTTCCATTTCTCTCCCTCCCACCTTCCCCTTAACTTTTTGGGCCACTTAATCAAGTCAGTCCACATGCTATTACAACTTTACAAAGAGAATACAATAATGAGACTTACATGTACATGTTGGTAAGACTCCAGTAAAGGCTAAAATCATATTTGCTTTTCATTTTTATGTTACTGAATGTCTCAGGTCCTTGGCTTAGGAATTTGAAAAGACACCCAGAAACTAACATTTTCATCCTCAGAGATATAAGATTCCCCCCCCCTCCCCCCCATTTTTCTTTCTTTTGGTTGGACAGCTGCAAGTGGCTATTCAGTTATTATTCGATTTCTATATCTGCCTATCTCACTCTGAATACCGTACAGAAGGTTAAAAAAATTCTATGATATGAAGAGAAGCCAGAATTATTGTCAGTGAAACAATATTTTGATCATTTCTCTCTCCCCCACTCCTTTTCAAAAATAGTTTGGATGAATGATTTCATCAGACTAGGCTTACAGTGATAGATTCTGATTGAACAGTTTTGGTAGAATTTGTCAATCTACTAGCTGTTTTTTTTCTTAACATTGCTTCTTTATACACAGAACAGTGGCAGTAGAGCAGGGGTCTTCAAACTTGACAGCTTTAAGACTGGTGGACTTCAACTCCTAGAATTCCTCCTCCAGTCATGTTAGCTGAGGAATTCTGGGAGTTGAAGTCCACCAGTCTTAAAGTTGTCAAGCTTGAAGACCTCTGCAATAGAGCAATATATTAAAAGATGGTCCATTTCAATTTAGGAGCGGCAGTGAAAGGCAAGAATGAGTGAAATTTATTTATATTTTTTTCTGTTCTATTCGAAGAGGATAAATTTATTACATACCTTCTTTTTCTGGGTTTACTGATCAATTAAGTGGTAATGTGGTTTCTGTGGTTATGACTTGGCATATGAAATAAATTTAGAGAATTGTGATTTACTCGGTACATGATGAATAATGCAGGATCTGAGTCTCTGCATGTAAAGAATGTGTATATCACTTAATGTTTTTGTTAGGCTTAGTATCAATCCTGGGAAACATGCTTTCTACCTTGTCTTACTGCATTTGTTGACTCCACAAGTCAATTTCTTTAAGCTCCTTGTCAAATTCTTAGCACCAAGATTGTGATTAATGGCTTTGAAAAAATGAAGAAACTATGGAAGTAAAGATAGATCGAGATACTAAAGATTATGTTAGACATCTAGAACGCTCTTTCCAGCAACCAGATAAACAACTCCTGCAGAATCAGAATTGCAGAGTCAGAAGGGACCTTGGAGGTCTTCTAGTCCAACCTCCTGCTCAAGTAGGAAACTCTATACCATTTCAGACAAATGGTTGTCCAGTCTCTTCTTAAAAACTTCCAGTGTTGGAGCATTCACAACTTCAGGAGGCAAACCATTCCACTGATTAATTGTTCTCACTGTCAGGAAATTTCTCATTAGTTCTAGGTTGCTTCTTTCCTTCATTAGTTTGCCACATGGCCTCTTTCTTCACTGCAGAGGCCCAAAAAACAGCACCGCGGTCTTCAGAAATGTAGGCTGATGCCACCCACTGATTCAAAATGGCTGCCTGCCACGTGGTCTCCTCTTCACCGCAGAGGCCTGAAAACGGCCCCGCGGCCTTTGCCGGCTGCTCCACACTGCCAGAGCAGCAATCAGCTGTTTCGTGGCTCTGCCAAATAGCTGAGAGTCGGAGCCACGATTTTAAAAGTTTTTTTCTTCTTTCTTTTTTTCTCTGCAGAGAATTGAAGGTGCCTTTGCAAAGCAAAGGAGGAGAAGCAATCGATTGCGTCCATTCTGGCTGAGGACTGAGTTGAAAGCTGGGAGTTACCACCCACAGTGGGTGGAGCTAAGCTAATCAGCTTTGACAGACTCAATCCAATCAGCTAGGATACTGAGCAACTGACTTATCGCAGCCTTACAAGGGAGAATAATGCAGTTTTATTTATTTTGCATAAATAAAGTTAATATAATGTGATTTAATGTAAATATAAGTGCACTATCTAGACCAAGGGTGTTAAACTTGCATTGTAACGGAATAATCACGTGACATATCGGGGCTTTTCCCCTTCACTAAATTGCGCAAGGACGGGGCCAGCACGTAACGCATCCAGCCCATTGGCCGCGAATTTGACACCCCTGGTCTGGATCAGTGTTGGCTAACCTTTTTGGGCTCCTGTGCCAAAAATTGTCTGTGTGCTTGCACGCTAGCACTTGCATGCCAGCACCCAGAAGGCAATGCGCGTCCCCCCATGCCCCCCATGCATGCACATGTAATCCCTACCCCCCACCCCCACCACTCCCTGCACTGCGCCTCACATGTGATTTTTGGCCAGTTTGAGGCCTTTTTCGACTTCCCAAAGGCTTGAGGAAGGCTTCTGCAGGCTTCTGCAGGCTTTGCAGGCCGAAAACTAGCCCTATTTCGTCACTTCCGGTATTTTTGGAAAAACAGGAAATGATGAAACGGGGCTAGTTTTCGGCCTGCAAAGCCTGCAGTAGCCTGCAAAAGCCTTCCTCAAGCCTTTGGGAAGTCGAAAAAGGCCTCAAACCGGCCAAAAATCACATGTGAGGTGCACGCATGCACAATGAAGTAAGTTTGCCTGTAGCTCATGTGCTGGCACAAATGGCTCTGCATGTTACCTGTGGCACATGTGCCATAGGTTCCCCATCATGGGTCTAGACTGTTCAGAAACACAAATTTGTCTGTTCTTTTGAGGTGGACGGTTTATTCTGATGGAACTCCGTCATCCCACTAAAACACCATAGTCTGTTCTCCGCTCTTCATCATGATATAATTCTTGTGGATTTGCTGGCTACAATATTGTTTCAGAATCAAAAAACAATGTAATAAAATTTAGGATGGTAAAATTTCAATATAGTTAAAAAAAACATCATAAAATTCACATTGTGCTGGAGAACGCTCTTGAGAGTCCCTTGGACTGCGTGGAAATCCAAATTGGTCAATCAATGAAACCAACCTTGGCCATCCTTTGGAAGGACAGATCCTGAAGCTGAAGCTCAAATACTTTGGCCATCAAATGAGAAGAGAGGACTCCTTGGAAAAGACCCAGATACTGAGAAAGACGGATGGCAAAAGGAGAAGGTGATGGCAGAGGATGAGATGGCTAGATAGTATCATCAACACAATGAACATGAGTTTGGGCAAACTCTGGGAGACAGTGGAGGACGACAGGGCCTGGCGTGCTGTGATCCACGGGGTCGCAAAGAGTTGGACACGAGTTAGTGACTGAATAACAACAACAAAAATTTAGGAAGTTGGATTGTGCCCAGGCTCCATGCTTGTTTCCCATTTAGAGCATCTGCATTAAGCAGAGGAGAAACGTTAAATAAACAGCATTAAGCGCTTCTCCTTTCCCTCTCAATCCTAGGCACTTATTGAGGAATGCAAAAGTCCCTATCCTTCAGGGCAGCATCTTCAACAATAAACATTATCCATCTTCCATTTCTTGTTCATGATTGAGGGTGCCCCATATTTTTGCTCTATACAGCTTGGCCTGCTTTACATGCATCTCTTCTTCTGACACATCATGAAAAAAACAGAAACAGGGAAGCTTCTATCCGTTGCTCTGAGCAGCCATGAAAGGCTGTGTAGCAATTCCTCTATCCCTTTCTTTGCTGTTGTATCTTCTGTATACTGGACATCGCCTATAATCATCTGGGTGTCCTCTAGTCTAAAACAAGGTGGGTGCTGGCCTGTTGCTTTTGAACTTGCAAGCTTCATAGGAAATTCAGCAGTGCCACAGAGAAAAGTCAGTGCAAGTACAGGCAGGAAAGAGAATGTTGGTCTTCAAATCTCTTAGAAATTAGGGATTGCATGAGCCCAAGTTCTTCCACTAAGTCAGTTGAGATGGGATAGCTAGAATATTAAATATGAGTGATCTGGGTTTAAATCCCCAGGTCTTAGCTAATCACGATATTTCAATCTAACTAAGCTATCATAAACTGATATTTGTTACAGGATTAAAGAAAAGCATAATCTACTGTATCGTAGAATAGAATAGAATAACAGCATTGGAGGTCTTCTAGTCCAGCCCCCTGTTTAGGCAATAAACCCTATACCATTTCAGACAAATGGTTACCCAATCTCTTCTTAAAAACTTCCAGTGTTGGAGCACTTGCAACTTCTGGAGCCAAGTCGTTCCACTGGTTAATTGTTCTCACTGTCAGGAAATTTCTCCTTTGTTTTAAATTGCTTCTGTCTTTGATTAGTTTCCACCCATTGCTTCTTGTCCTACCCTCAGTCCTATATCTTACAGTCCTCAAAGGATAAAAGATGATGGAGAAGCAACATGCAAACATTCGGCTGAATTTGCAAAAGTCAAATTTAAGTCGGCTATTAGTTTAATAAATTTTCTGGCTTTATTTGTGCAGCAAATTGAATGTTATAGTAATAAACAGGATGGATTCATATAAGATACTAAGCCAGAAACAAGCAACACAGCACTGTCTTGTGAAACATTGCAGTATAAAAGCAGTAAATAAAGAAGCAGACAGATTGGAGATTTTATATGTGTGTATGTCTGAGTGATGCCGCATATGAAGACGTCTGCAGTAATTGAACAAATCAGGATAAAATTTATGCTCGATCATGACACGTACTTGAGAAGGTTTTTGTTTGGTTAATAAGTTGCAGGCATGTCCATCTCCATCCCACTTTTGTTCGGTTCACGTGTTTGTCTACAAAATATTAAAACAATAAAAATAATAAAGGTGGGATACTAAATAAATAAAGGAACATATTTCTCATATTCAAAACCTATCAAACCAAGACACAGGGAAGTAAAAAAAGAGTCACTTTCTCAGGAGGTGGGTGGCCATATAAATATGATGGGACAAATAAATAATATTTATTTCTGGATGAGAAAATTATTTCAACCACCCATAAACGTGGGACTACTAATAGTTCTCAGGATAGCTTTAGCAAACTCTCCTGGAGCAGTAACCTTATCAGTCAGTTGGTCCAGTTGTATTTACCAAGCAACCCTGCCCAATCACCTCTTAAATTGCCTAATGCCTTAGAGTAGAGAAGGGAAATTAAGACAATTTCTAGTTCTTTTGCTGTGTTGTCTGGGACCAGGGGACCATAACGAGGGGAAGGAAAAACACCATTCACTAAGAGATGCTATCAAGATGTTGAGTTCCTAGCAAGGAGATCTGGCCTTCCTAATAAGCCACTAGAAAGTCATTGCAGAGACTAAAGATTTCCCTCATGGCTAGTAGGAATTCAATGAGAGGGTGCCAGGCAGACTGCTTATTAGAATTGCTACTTGTCTATTGGTTTTGCAGACAGTGCCCAGATTTACAAAGCCATTGAGAGTTGGGAGCCATACCAGTTTAAATTAGTACTATTTCTAGTGCCAGCTTCATACAGTTCAGTCTTCTTGTCCATCTATCCAAGAATGCATGTCTCTGATCAAACAAGGGGCCATCTGCCAAAACTCGTGTCGCGTATTCAGCTAGCCTCCTTGTACACAAGAGGTAAATCTATCCCCTTTTGAGGCTAAGCTTGGAAGGTTTTATGGGGAGAAAGGGAGGAATATATCAGATCGTAGAACAGCTTTCCTTGATTCTGGTGCCCTCCAAGGCAAGCCATCATGGCTTGTGCCAAGGGGAGGGTTTATATAGATCGGGTGGAGAAACTGCCATAAATCTCTTTTTTTTTCCTGTTGTAATGATTTTGTGATTTTTGCTGTTGAAATCAAAATGTCAGTTTTGCCAGTTTTGGGGACCAGTTCCACTAAGCACCTGTCTGAACAAAATGTGAAGCCCTCTGAATCAAAGATTATAGGTATAGGGAATGCTCGGCAATACACCATAGCAAACACGACAAACCTTTGTCCTTGGTGTATTAGTTTCTTCATCTTGAAAGCAGCCTCTCAAATGCATTAACTGCTTGGGATCTATCTCAGATGACTGTATGAAGAAGCTTAAGGGAAGCAGAAACTAAGAAATCTTCCTGGTAGAGGGAAAAAAAATGGGAAACTTCATTAATATGACACTTTGTTTAGTTGAATTTGGATTGCTGTGATTCCGGATTGAGATCTTTTCCACTTAGAATTTATTTCTGGTAAGATTTTCATGGAGAATGTAGGGTTTTTTTTTTTCTACAGCTTCTCAACTCTCCAACCACAATGCATTGAGTCCTCCATGGTCTTTCAGGGAGGAGGCCAAGCTGCAGAAGCAAACTGTCCAAGAAGGGGCCTCACAATAAAACATCATTTTGGAATGAATCATCTCAATGAGTCTCAGTTTCTCGTAAGTCCCAGCAATCAAACTTCAAAGAAATTGGGCCCCACAGTAGTAGAAATAAATAATCCCTTGTTCCAAGATAAGCAGTTATATTTTTGAAGCCATCCTGTTATATTTGTTATTTCTTTGAAGGATAACATTTTATCCTGTGTCTCATCAGATTGTCTTTTGAGTGCCAGGGGAAAAGGTGGCTTATTGTATCTCAGAGATATTGGCGGGTTTTTTTTTTTTTTTTGGAATACCTTAGAAAAGCTGGTAAAATGGAGCCAATGTGAGGTAATTCATTAGAGCAGGAGCTGTGGAACCTGTGACCTTCCTGAAGTTGTTTAACTACAATCTGAGTACTTGAGAGGGTAGTTAAAAGTGTGGGGGGATTCAGGATGCCCCTGTGTATGCTCAAAGCCGAGTTTCCAAACCTGGACGGACTTCAAATGTGTGGACTTCAGCTCCCAGAGTTCTCTGCTGTGGCCATGCTGGCTAGAGAATTTGGGGCACTGAAAAGTCATACATCTGAAAGTTAACAAGGCTGAGAAACACTGGATTAGAGTGAATTGAGCTAGTAATGGTGGATTGCTTTTGTGGACTCATTTTCTGTGTCTTAGCTTAATCAACCTGAAAGATTGTTGCGGGAGTAAAATATGACCAGGAACATAAACTCGGCATTGATCTTTGGTGAGAATGAGAGCCATAAATTTCTTGTGCCCCTTTCTCCCTCAGTTTTAAGCCCACATTCACAGAGACTATTTGTAGCTCAGGGTTGGAATGAGGGGCCCCTGGAGCTCTCTGAGCTTTGTGGTTTTCTTGCAGATGTTGAATTGCCCAAACCAGGCAACTTCATCAATGCTAGTCCTAGCTCTGACACTGGTGATGCTACTTAGTTTGGGTGACGAAACATCTGCAAGAAAACAATCAAACTCAAGAGAGCACCAAGGACCCTTCAAAGCCAAATTGATTTTGTGAGGGATCATTCAGATACGTTATTATCTGCTATTATCTCGCAAGACTCTTTTTTTCTGCAATGTATTCAAAACGGACATATATAACATGGCACTTTCAGATGCTGGGGGTATTATTGTATTATTATTGTTATCCTTGGGATGGTTCGGTGGATGGAATTTTTTCATTCGAGAACGGAGATTGGAATTTCATTTTAATGTGTGC
The DNA here is from genome assembly GCA_023653725.1 of Bungarus multicinctus. Classification (NCBI taxonomy): domain Eukaryota; kingdom Metazoa; phylum Chordata; class Lepidosauria; order Squamata; family Elapidae; genus Bungarus; species Bungarus multicinctus. Next base: position 78,580,474 of record CM042848.1, on the reverse strand, counting down.
CTTTGTGTATGCAGAAAAAGGATAATAAAGGCTATCTTATTTTATTACTACTTTATATCCCCATTGTCCATGAAATAAAATAGAAAAAATCATTTTATGAAAATATGTGCCTTTTTATAACAATTTCTTCTTCCCATAAACTATTTTAACACCTGTTTCACATCACTTGCTAAGCCATGATGTGGTTTGCTTTTCGCTTAGTGTGATATGTGAAACTCGACAGTTGTTAAATATTCACCAAGCCATAGCTAGCTAAACAGTAGTTTAGGACAATGCTGTGTTTGCAAGAAAATTTACCTTCTGTTAGCTAAACCATGATTTAATCAAAGAATCCAGTTTCCTGGGCTTGAACGAAACATTAGACCAGGGGTCTTCAAACTTGACAGCTTTAAGACTTGTGGACTTCAACTCCCAGAATTCCTCCTCCAGTCATTTTAACTCAGGAATTCTGGGAGTTGAAGTCCACAAGTCTTAAACTTGCCAAGTTTGAAGACCAGGTTTGCATTAGACCATTAACTGCAGGCTAAGTTTACACAGCCTACCAGTTTATAAAAAATGTTATTTTGTGGTCCAGCATCCCATGCAATACTGCCCAGATTTTAGATATGTTGGCTGTACAGTTACAAAGATGCTTTTTCAAAAGGCAACGGACTTAGTTTTTCCTTGAAGATGTTCCGCTTCTTGTCCAAAAACTGCTTCAGTTTCTTCAGAATGGTGGAGAACGAAAGGATCTTTTTCCTTGCTGTCATCTGGTCATTAGCGCTCTCTCTGAGACTCATTGAAGTCATTGGAGATTTATCTGTGCTGAAGAACTGAAGAAGCTTCTCAGATAAGAAGCAAAAGGTCTTCAAGAAAAAAACAAAGTCCAGTTGCCTTTTGAAAACGCACTTTTAGGACAACCATGACTTGGATGACTGAGAATCTCCATAGAACTCTTAGAATAGTATCTGTTCAGCTCAGGGGAGAACATTTTCTGTGTGTGCTAGACATACTGCTGCTTGAAAAATGGAGGACTGTTTCTCCTTTAACATGCTTAAGGGGGAATCCCAGAAAACAGCATTTGTAGTGTGCTAAAAAGATTTGTAATGCTGAAAAAAAAACCTCTGCTTTCTCATCTATAACATTAACATCCTCTTCTATTAGTTCAGTGCCAGTTAGGCAAAATGAGGATTTATCTTTTCAGCAGATGTGAGTGAAACAGCTATTTGTAATGCTGCCCGTGCTCTTAGTCAATGAGCTTGGCATGGACCTCAGCTGACTAATACAGATACAGTATGAATGTTTGACCCCTTTCCACACCCCAGTTTTATGGGTTATGGGCTGGAGATTGGCAGCCTTTTTTGGTGGGTTTTTTTTTTTGCTCTCCCTCCCTTCTGAGTCAAGTACAATAATCTCATCTAACTTTCATCTATGTTTAGAGGACTGGATTTTTTTAAAAAAAGGGATGGGTAGTGATACCTAATGCTTTGAGACCTACAAACTGATCAGACTTTCACCGCTTTAGGCATTCCCTTCCCAGTATTTTGCAGTTTTCCAAAGTGAGCTTTTGAAGCATTGCTTAGATATGATTTTCTCTCCCCCCCAATGCGTCAAGGAAAGTCAATCGAATGTGAAATGAGAAATACAGGTTTCTGATATTTTCAATTTGGTTCCTGCTACCTCAGTTTGTTTGCGGGCTGGTGGAGAACTTACAGCCATGGTTTAAATTCTGCATTTAGTTGGGCCGGGCTGGATGGTGAAATGCCTGTAGCAATTTCCTTGTTTTTCTCTTTGTTGTTGTTCATTAAAAGGAGCTGCTTTAAATGGTTTTGGAGTGCTGGGATAATGATGGATGGATAGATGCCAGAACTTTTGCTTATAAAATCAAGATTAAACTGAGCTTTGAGTAATCTATGAATTCAGCTTCTAGGGCCTTTCATTGATTTGGTTAAGTCTGTTATGTCAGAGTTGCCCAACCTTTCCGACTTTGTGGACCAGCAGGTGGAGGGGGAAGAGGGGAAGGTTCTGTGCAAGTAGCGTGCAAGTGTGAGTACATGTGCACACGTTGCACAAGGCAGGATGCACACAGGCTCACCCACTGGCTGGGTTTCAAACTATTCTGAATGTTTGACTCAGTTAAAGATGAACAAATTGTGGCTAAGGCTTTCAGGAACTTTCTTATAGGAATTGAGATACAGGTGTTCACTAGTAGTATTGTTTGATAACAGCTCTGTGTTGAATCAGAGTTATCTCTCACATAGAGGCTATGAGAATCTTTAACTCCAAGAATTATTTCACTATTTCAATTTCTCCCATTCTTGATTACTTTTGTTGATTTTAACAAAAACAAAACACAGAAAGTGCAGGGTGGCATAACCAATTTATTTATTGCTTGCTTTCAGATTTATGTCTTGTTTTCCTTTGGTGATGTAAGATACCTTACATGGGATTAATTTCCCATTATTTCATTGCCATAGCATCCATCTTGTGAAGAAAACTGCACTAAGAGAGAGGGGCTGGGCCACAGTCATCCATTGAGCTCCTTGATTGAGTAAGGTGGTGTCTCTGGTGCAATTCTGGTAATGCAACTACAACTTTTCTCTCTCTCTCATGTAATAGCTCATCCTCCATGAATTATAATCAGTGAAATTGCATGCAGTCACTACGTTCAGGGCTATTACATCTGGATTGTAAACAGCCAATCATTAGATGGCAGTAAAGAGTTTTCTATATTTTTGTGCTGTCACCTAGGAAAATGGGTTAAGTCTAGAATCAGCTGAAATGGGTGATCTTATAGAAACATTAATGATATTCAATCTGCCACTCCTTATTTGCACAAGAGGAAATTTTGGAGTCAGATCCGGCCAACTTTTCATGGACGTATATCTCCCCTAGAATCCCGTACCCATATTAGAACTTGTTTGCATTCTCAAACCAAAAGTTTTCAGGTGATTTTTATCCTTTGAAGCAATCTAAGGAGAATTAGCTTTATTTCCGAAGGAACATGCTCTTATCTTCAGTCTGTAACCGCAGTTGCTGTTTCTTCCGTTATCCAGTTGATAGTTTTTTATAATCCAAAGAGTGTGTGATGGTTCAAGAAAAGCTAAAGAACTTTCATTCTGTATCTTAACAAACCCTGAAAGGAGCTAATTTTACCACTGTGCCATCAGTAGCTGATTGTATTCTCTCCAATTATTTTTCTTAGCACGCACAAGAAAGGGCCTCGTTTCCTTTTTTGTGTATGCATATAAGAGAGAATATTCTTGTCTTTCCGTTCTCCACCATCCCTAACCCTGCGTAGTGTTTCAAGTCAGGTCACTGTGAACTGGATGTATCGATCATACTTACCTGCTGTGATTATTATGTTTTGTGGGTTTTTGTATGATTTGTTGCTTTTGCGGCTTTTATTTATATATTTTTTATTCTTTCCGTTGTTTTTAATCGTCGTGAGCTACCCAGAATCACATAGGAGAGATGGGCAGCTATATAAATTGAACGAATAAACAAATACACAGGCTGTAGAATGAGATCGAATTGAACATGGTTCTGGGCACGATACTTTTACAAATCAGCCACTTCGTTTTTTTCTCTTTTCGTCTTCGCTTCCCCCGCTTTCTTTCATTTCTTTTTTCTTTTTCTTTTTTTTCTTTTTGGTCTATGGAATTTTCCTGGGCTCAGGGCACTGCCAGGATCTTGCATTTGTCAGAAGCAACATTGCATGAGAGCCTGAACAGCTACTCATTGCAAAACATGTGCTGCTTGCTGCTGACTAATTTCCTTCGGTGTATAATTGAGGGATGACTCAAAGCTCAGTTTTGGCCACCTCCTTGCAATGCTGAGCAAAGTTGAGCTTGGTTTGGAATTACCATCAAAACGAGCAGGATACCTCCAGTCTGTCCCATTTACCATGCACAGCAGGGTTTGGGGCAGAGAGGAAATCGTTCTCCGTAATTCTCCGTATGACTGGGATGAGTCAGGGGATGTGCTTTTGGCGATCAGAGGGGCACGTGGCCACCTGTGTATGCTAATAGGAGGCGAGGTCTCTTGCTGGGAATTGACATTTCCCTCTATTCTTAGTGAATGATTTCAAGACTCAAGAGAGTTGAGTTTCTTGCTTGCTATGAATAGTACAGGAGACCGGTCTCATCTGGCAGGCAAGTTTTTTAGATTTTTTTTTTTTTAGTCACCTAAGAATGAAACTTTCCAAAAAGAAAAAAAAAATGAAAATGCTGTATGTCACACCTTATTTCTCTGGCCCTCTTCTTTCTGTGACCTTTTGAATTCTTTCCCTGCCTTCTTTCATCTCCTCCCTCCTCTCCTCTCTCCTCTGTTTCCTCCCTCCCCCCCTTCTCTCTCTCTCTTCCTTCTCCCTCTGTCAATCAACTTTGGAAGTCAGGACTACTCTAGGGTAGAATATCTCAGCATGCAGATGGACTACATAAGCTCCTTGGAGGCACAAAGAAATGAATAACAAGATAAAACATTCCTGTTCTCCAAAGAAGAAGATAATAAGGAGAGCTCATTCCCCATTGTTGGGTCATGTTGCCATGTTGGCTGGCAGAATCAATGGATTGCTCAGGAAAACCAAGATTGAAACCTGGAACCATTGCTATATGTGAGTGTTTTGAACCAGGTGGCTGATCGATTGTATGCTTTGCTATTTTTTTTTTCTTTACTACCAGTAGATAGCGTGTTTCTACATTTATGTTTGCCTATTGATGCAAAGGACTGGGGCTGCAGTCCATTGGCAGAACCTTCACGCTTTTACCTTCACTGTGTCTCAGGTTTTATCAGTGTTGTCTCTAGTTAAAAGGATTGGAGACAGGATTTTTTTTTTTGTTTTGCTGGTTGGAGTACATATGTGGCTACATGCACTTACTGCCTGGCTAGTCTCTGCTGAATGACTGAAAGCAGGTTTCTGGTTTTCCGTTATTTGATCCACTTGATGTTATACATGAGTAACTTTCCTTGGCCTTGATCAGGCAGTGAGTCTCAGGATGGTGATATCTATCTCATTGCTGAATAACAGAATTAGAAGGAGGTCTTCTAGTCCAACCCCCTACTCAGGTAGGAAACTCTATGCCATTTCGGTAAATAGTTGTCCAATCACTTCTTAAAAACCTCCAGTATTGGAGCACCAACAACTTCTGGAGGCAAGTCATTCGACTGATCAATAGTTTTCACTGTCGGGAAATTTTTCCTTACTTCTAGGTTGGTTGTCTCCCTAATCAGTTTCCATCCATTGCCTTTTGTTCTGCCTTCAGGTTCTTTGGAGAATAGGTTGACACCCCCCCCCCTCTTCTTTGTGGCAGCCTCTGAGATATTGGAACACTACTATCATGTCATACCTAGTCCTTCTTTTCATTAGACTATACAACAGACATACCCAATTCCTGCAACCGTTATTCATATGTTTTAGTCTCCAGGCTCCTAATCATCTTCATTGCTCTTTTCTGCACTCTTGACACCTTGCTTTTCTGAAGTCCACCATGGGCCAAGTTGCCTCTGGGAGATTTGGCCCTAAAACTGAAGCTTGCTTTTGGATCCATCATTAAGCTTTCCCCTCAGCTTCAGTATTCTAACTCTTCATTGGGAATTCTAGTGTATGAAAGGAAAAAAAAATAAACCCAGAATTTAGAGCACCCGGCAAATGAAAGAAATCTGAATGGAAATTCACGATACTTTAGACTTTTGGAATCTACTGCCTTCCAGATCTGTTAAATGCAAGTTCCCTCATCCACACCTATTTGGGAGTACAATAGGTAGTTTTAAGAAAATAAGAATTATTCTGCTTGTAAGTTTATATGGTTTTATTTTACATTCTGTAAGTTTTCAGGTAGACTCTCTCTCTCTCTCTCTCTCACAGTAGAGAGATTTCTCTAACATCTGTTCCTCTTGTGAGACTTCTTTGTTTCTTCCATTTAATTCAAAAGGATCCAGTCTCTACAACTTCGAGTCAAATTATTACATTATTAAAATGTACACATGCAGGCATATATGTATTGGCCCACAAGAGGCAAGGATTATTGTACTAATCGTTCAAGGGAATACTGTTCTTGGATTGATTGGGAACAGAAAGGGTTTTCCTGTGTGAGTAGGTGTGGAATTGAGAACCTGTTATGAAACTGGATTCAAGGCAGCTTCTTGCATCACAGATTGGCAAGAAAGGATAGGGACACAGTTTAAGCAGCCTCATTATGTTACAGCTAGGGGTATGTGCTAAGTTCTGCAATTTGTACAGTACAAACAGTTCATACTGGATTTATTATATATTTTTCTTTCCCACTCTGCTTCTGGGGACAAAGATGGAGTACCTGTGTTTGGAAAAGGAGAACATAACAAGAAATACTTTCACTTAAAAAATGAAATGAGATGCCTCTTTTCTAACCTTTTTGTACTGATCCGGGTCTGGCATCCACGGCAAATGCCTAGTTCTCAAGAGCTTGTTGGTCTTTTCATGACATCTGCTGAACTGCCATCAGTAGGAAGGAGGTGGAAGAGGAAGACGAGACCAAAAAATAAATAAATTTAAAAATTGGGAGAATTGCTTTGGGTGAATTGTTGACATCCCGACTCCGAGAGCAGAATGAATTGGAAATGGAAGCTTCATTGGTGTGTTTTTTTCCTTCCCTTCCTTTCATTTGCCTGCAGCTGATTCAAGAATCTTCCAGTAGCAGATGAAAGAAAGCTACAGCGTTCCTGACTGCACATGGATTAGATGCTTGGGATGATTTTAGCCACTACCTTGTTGAAGACTGTATGAGATTTCGGTAATTTGGTCCCAGTGGTAAGTTAAACACACTCTTCTTTTAATCCTTTATTATGGTGGTTCTCAATCTTGGGTCTATGGACCGCTGGGGGGTGTTGTCAGAGGGGGTCCGCAGAGGCTTGAAGAAATGTTATGGTTTAATGCTTGAGTTAAGTCTTGGTGGTCCGTAGCCATGGACCATGGCCACAAAAGGTATTTAAAGGGGTCCCTGGTGAAGAAAAGGTTGGGAACCACTGCTTTATTGTATTACGTTTTTAACGTGTTTTACTTATCTAGGCCATTTTATTACTAATCCCATTTTAGAGCTAAAGAACTGAGGGTGTGTAAGATCATTGCCCAACTGACCACCCTTCTTCCTTAGCCAAGTTGGAGGAGGGATACTCCAAGCCCAGGTTGGGAAAAAATAAGTACTAGTTCAGAAACCCCTTAAATCATTCTTAATTCACCTTATCCCATGATTTGCCTTTAGGCTGATCGTGCCTTTTTCATTCCATCTAGAATAGGAAATTGTTTCTTGTGTATCTCTTGGAACCATTGTAATGCGATACAATTATGAATGTTTACTGTCCTTTGTAAATAAAAATTGTATGACTGTCTAATTCACAAAAGACAACTCTGGACAATATACAGTCCTCATAGATTACTACTGCCATCGTAACCCTGTCTGTATTTTCATTCCTGTGTCACATATGGACTAGGGGGGTGATGCTAAGAGATGGTGACTAGTTGAAGACTAGCTGGCGAGTTCAGGGCAAAGATAAGGTTTGCATTTGAAGAACAACACACTTATTTACTTTGTGATATTGATATTATAGTTTGATTCTCGGCATTTCCAGGGAGGAAGAGACAAAGGCAAATTATTTAGATTTCATATTTTTTAACCGCCCGTCTCCTTGGAGAGGGACTCTGTGCGTTGTCCACATGAATTATCTGAATCCTTGTAAGGCATTTTAATTTGCTTGTGGTTTGTATCGTACCTTCTGGCCTGCATCAGCTTGTATCACAGAAACCAATCTTGCTTGAGACCTGTCCCACTCTCTGTAATTTACTTATTGTTCCATGTGATGGTGGACATTTTAAGATGTGTTGCTTAGTGTCTGTAATTGCTTTAGAAAAGAAATGGACCAAAATTCTTTGCCAAAATTCTCCCATCACAGTTTTGTGATCCCAGAAGAGTCTTTGATAGTGGCCTACCTACCCAGTCAAATATTTGTGGGAATAAGTGGCCAAATATTTGAATTGGCATTTCGATTGACATTAAATATTTGGCAATCTTACGATTTTTTGGGGTGGGGGGAATTTGAGAATTCACAGGTGATTCATTCGGAAGAAGACAGATGGTTAGCTGGTTTGCAGTAAAGTTTAGTCATGGATTGTATTTGATAGCTGGCATTCTGACAGTTAATTGTATGCAATCAGGGATATTTGATCAAAGAGAGATGAGAATACCCCTGGCATATATTGGGAGGTGGGTACTCATATACAAAATGATTCAGTGAGAACATGACTCTTATCAGAAAACACCCTTTTACTAGAAGACAAACTGGTGAAGTGACTCCCTGTCATTTCACATCTATCCATGGACTCACCCCAGACACACAACCTAGATATTTCTTATATCTCCTTCTATTGTGTGTGTGTGTTGTTGTTGTTGTTGTTGTTGAGAGGACTTGGGCATTATTCCAAACAAAACTCTGGTCTGCAGCCTCCCAACTTGTTCCAGAAGTGACTACCCAGGTGTGGAATGCCTGAATATATGAATAAAGATCAATCTGGAAGGAAATGCTTTGGTTTTTACTAGAAAGTTTCCTATTTACTTTTCGTCAAGGAATCATTAAACCAGAATTTCCAAACTATAAAATCAAGTAGAGCCGGAATGTCCACCAGATTCCCAGGGGATATCTTTGGAAATTTTGGTGCTCCTGAGTACCATTTTGATTGGACATTTCTACTTCTAAATTGCAACGAAATGGGGTGTGTAGCACATTGTACGTTGTTCAAGGAACAAGGCGTGTTGTTGCATTTGTATGACTGTAGTTTGCTAAGCCTGCTAGTTTTAATTATTTTTATTTATTAACAAACTTACTTGGCTTCCCATATACCAGAAGGAAATCTGGACGGTGAACAAAAAAAAAATCTCAATACGGTAAAAAGACCATTTGAACCATTGTTTCCACTCCTCTTTCAAAAGTAAGAAGAAAAAGGTTGCAGTTACGTGATATGTTTAATCAAACCAAGTGGAAGATCATATTCACACAAGATACTGAGCTTTATTAATTTTAACTATAGTTAGAGGTAGGGGTTGTTGTTGTTGTTTAGCTTGTTTGTGCTAACATCTCGTTTAGTTTATGATTAGATACACTACATAAATTAAGAACATGGGTTCATTTTGGAATCGGGTTATGTATATTCTGTGAAAGCAGCCAATGTGTATGAACCTTTTGGATTATTATGAATCTCAGTAATATGATTTTTTTACATCTATGCTATGCTACTGTTTCATGTTGTTGGGTTGCTTTTATTCTTTTTTGCCACAATTGTTAAGCAAATCATTGCAGTTGTTAAGTGAATCACATGGTCATTAAGTGAATCCATCTCCCCTTATTGGCTTTGCTTGTTGGAAACTGACTGGGAAGGTAACCAGTGATGATCACATGACCCTGGGATAGTACAGCTGTGAGAAATACATGCCAGTTGGCCTATGTCTGAATTTTGATCACGTGACCACAGGATCGCTGCAATGGTCGTATGTGTGAAAATTGCTGGTGTTAACTTTTTTCAGTGCCATTGTAACTTTGAATGGCCACTGAACGAATGATTGCAAGTTGAGGATGACCTATATCAATTTGAAGCTAACTTCAGCAGCAAAATCGAGTGGTTTAGGAAATTCCAAATAGATTTGGAAATCATTCTTTGCGCTTCCACTTGTCCTGAAATCCAAGGCGAAAACCACACCCAACTTTCTTTTTCTTCCTCCCACATCCTGGGATAATGGCTGCTTCCAGAGCAGTGTAACCTTGTCTGATGATAAACACACACTGCTAGCTATTTTTGCGGCTGTTTTTTTTTTAAAAAAAGTTGTCAAATTCCTCTTCTCTATGACTGCAATAGAAGCTGGCTTATTAAGGAGATGAGTACAATTACAGACATGTTTATTCAGAAATAGCCCATTGAGCTCATTAAGATTTATTCCCAGATCACTCTCTAGAGGAATGCAATCTTTTCTAAAGAACTTACTAGGATTTAATTTTATGCAGACTTCCTTAAGATTCCAGTATGAGTGCTTTCTGTATATTCCATATGTGGCAAGGATTGAATTTAAGATCAAATGGTGGAACAGTTAAATAAGGTCTTCAGAGCTTTAAGATGTCAGGTGAAATTGAGCATGACAATGTGGGGAGGCTGAATTCCCTCTGGGATCCTGAAGGATTCTTTTCAATTAAGTGTGGTCAGTCTGATGATCTCCAGAGGTTATCGCCTTGAAAAATTCTAACCACTGCTCAGGATAAGAAAGTCACCAGCAAATTGGCAGCATGCACATTTTGGGAAGAAAAATATAGTGAATGCAAACAAATGAATAATTTAACTTGAGGATCTGGTTTGATTAACCCATTAAGACAGTGACTGAGTTTTTCATAAAAAATCTGAACCGATCTAAGATTATGAGTGGCCTATTAAGTGACTGTTTAAATGTTGAATGTTAAAAAACAAAAAAACTGATTGCTAAAAGCCAACTTGGGTCTTCAACAATTATTTATATTTTATTTATCCATTTATATTTCTTAACCACCTATCTCCCTCAGAGAGGGGCTCAGAGTGATGTACAATATAACATAGTTCTTTGTGCAATCTTGGAAGAATAGTCCAGGCATCTGGAATGGAATAGAGAAGGTAAATGAAATTTCCATGGAGGTTTGGCTTTGACATGTGTTGAAAGAAATATCCATCTGGTTCAGTTCCAAGCGGGGAGAAAGACACTGGAAACATGGAGGCTGATTGGAAAGAGGGTTTGTTGATGAACAGGACCACATGGGTTTGAGGTCCTGGGCACTTGACCACATGGAGTGGAGAGTGAGGGTTATTTATACCCTCTCTTGGGCCTTTCCCTTGAGCTTCCTGTTCCTGTATAGAACATGTATTCTATTGGCTGTAGTCAGACTCCCATGGGGCCATGTGTGTCTGAATCAAGTTTGGTTGAACCTTGGGCTGATGTAATATCTCCAGGTGATTTTGCAATGCAGTGAGCCCTGCTGCTAGATGGGTAGAAGGCTAATCCTATTATGTCCTGAGGACTCATGTCTTAATCCCATCACCCTGGAGCTGGAGGTCTTTTGTCTTGTAGATAGGCTGGCCCAAGTCTTTCTTAGAGTGCACCAAAGTATCTGCTGGGGGCAGGGAGCTGAAGCCCTGAGTTTCTGTCTCCCTTCACATTTCTATTTCTCTTTTAGGGAAAATATAATATTCTGCCTTTTTAAAAAATATTTCCTGAAATATTTCATTCTTCTGGGAGAGGTGTGGGTGCTAACGTTCTACACACATCTGTCCCAAAGGTGCTTTTCCAAAACGCAGCAGGACTTCCTTGGTTTTTTTCCTTGGAAACATTTCGCTTTTCATCCAAGAAACGTCTCCGATTCTGATAAATTAAGAGTTTTTTAAAGGTGATAAATTCTGAAGAAGCTTCTCAGATGAGAAGGGAAATGTTTTCAAGGGAACATTTCAAGAAAGACCTGTTACCTTTTGGAAAAGCACCTCTGGGACAACTATGACCTGGATGACTGAGAATTTCCGTAGACTTGTCAGTTCTGTATAGAATTGAACCCGGGACCATTTCATACAAAGTAGCTGCTGCCCCGCTGAGCTATGGATGACTTTTTGATTGCCTGAAGTTTACAATTAGCGGTCACATAAGCCGACAATGTTTCTTGTACAGGTAGTCCTCGACTTACGACGCAAATTGAGCCCCACATTTCTGTTGCTAAGCAAGACAATTAAATGAATTTTGCCCCATTTTACGACCATTCTTGCTGTAGATGTTAAGTGAATTCCTGCGGTTGTTAAGTATAACATGGTTGTTAAGTGAATCTGCCTTCCCCGTTGACTTTGCTTGTCAGAAGATCTCAAAAGGGGATCACATGATCCCAAGTCACTACAACCTTCATAAATAGGAACCATTTGCCAAGGGTCCAAATTTTGATCACGTGACCATGGGAACGCAGCAATGGTCGTAAATCACTTCTTTTCAGTGCCATTGTAAGTTTAAATTGTCACTAAACGAATGGTTATAAGTCGAGAACTACCTGTAGCAGACTGGTAGAGTCTTTATAGCATTAATACTGGGCGAAATAAGCCATTCATAAGATTCACCGGGAGAAATCTTATCAACAAAACTTAACAATAAACTATATAAAGTCCCCAAATGTACCTGCCACGTTTTAGTTTTCGAAAGACATGGGAGTCAATATAGAGTCACTTTATGGTGGTGCTTGTGCGGGGTGGGTGCACCCTAAATAAAAAGGGAGAGGGTGGAGATAAATACGTTGCTCGAATCCATCAAAGGAAAAAGTGCGGATAGAGAAACAGGATCTGTTTTTACCTGGGATTTTTTGTTTTCCCCTTCAATCTTCCAGTCCAGCCGCTTCGTCAATTCCAAAAGAAATGCGGTTTGCTCTTATCTTAGGGAACAGAGGAAGTGCTCCAGTTTTTACAGCTTTGTGATTTATAACTGTCAGTTTTTTTGCAAACAACAATAATCTGGCATCAGATGTCTCCCAGCTGAGACCTTTGGGTCTTAATTGTTGAGAAAAGCCAAAGCTGGACCACATCAAAGAAGAAAGGCAACTCTATCTGCAGCTAATTGCTACCCATCCACCTGCATGGTGGGGGAGAAACGGCACTGAGGATTGGTTTACTGCAATGGCTTTATAGTATTAATTCTTCTGAGCAAATAAGAGCTAACCGTGATCGTTCTGGATTTGCTGGATTTGGCACACAAAATCGCATTAAAGGGGAAGTACTGTTTTCTGTTGGAGGTGTCAATGCATTCCCATGAAAGAACAGACATGAATCTGATCTCATCCCTCTTAAGTCAGGTGTGATTTGGGTTCTTGCAATAGACTCAATATTAGAGAAACATTGACGTAATGTAATTTCTAGGTTCATGCATTGAATCATGAACCTTGTCACTCCATTCCCATCACGAATCCCAAAAGCTGGGTTTTCTCCATATATTAAACCATTGAAACACCCTAGTTATTAAAAAAAAACAATAAAACTTTATATGTGTGTAAATGCAGGTATAGATCTTAAATATGCAAAATTTGATTAAAATTAATCACGAAGAGATTTTTTAAAACTTTTTTTCTTGGTCTTTTACAAACCCTAGTGGCCTAGTCCCTTGGATTGGTTGATGTCAGTCAGGAAAATGGGTTAGCATGTATGAATCCTGAGCTTTAGTGTAGCCTTTATAAAAAAAAGAAACCAAATGCAGCTGCTGTAATAAAATACAGTAATATGATAAAATAAAATACTATTTCTCGGCGGTTTTGGATATAAATTCTATAAGTCCCAGGCAGCAGCTGCAAAGAGCTTATCTAGAAGAATACCAGATTGGGAAGAGGTTTGTTTATTATTTATTAAATTTATGTGCTGCCCAGCTCCCTGATAAGGCGACTCTGGGCGGCTTACAAACCATGAAAATGGAAAATGGAAAAAACTATGCAAAAAAAATAGAACCAATGAGATGGACGACATGGGTATGAGAACTTCTTATCCCATGAACCAGTGGTGAGCAACCCTCTCGGCAAAACCAAATTTTGATATTCTTCTGGGAAGGCCAAAACGATGGGAACAGTTTTCACCTCCAGTTGGAGGCCACAGTGGAAAAGGTTCTTCCTATTGGAATTCCTAAGCAAATGGGGTATGGGCAGGCTTTTCCGCTGGATCAAGTGTGGTCAGTTAGTTCCATTAGTCTCCTCAGATACCTTGGACTTATGTCACATGGGCTTTTAAGGTAATAAGTCTTTCGTAAGCTGCCTAGAGTCACTTGGTTGAGTTGGACTGCTATAGGAATTGAATTGAGTTGAATTGAATAAATAAACAACCAACCCCTTGAATTGGACCAGGAAGCAAACTGGTAACCAGTGCAGTTCATGCAAGAGTGGGGTTTATATGTCTCATCCTAGCCCCCCACCCCCCCCTCCCGAATTGTGCACAATGCTTCATTCTGCACCAGCTATAGCAATTGCATAGCACTTAGACACTTGTTAAGTATTTAGCAGAGTATCCTTGGTATCAAGGATTAATACAGCAGACGGAAGTAGTGTTCAGATTGTAGCAGTGAGTATAGAACCACACAAGCACAGCAGTTGAAGTGCAAAGTCTTTATATACAGTGAGTATAAACACAGTCCAAGTTCCATTCCAATTATCATACACAGTTCACCCATCAGTAGATTAGCTTACTAACCATTCTTGTTCAGTAGATAAAGCAGCAATACATCATCTTCAATACATCCATGCATCAATAGAGAAATATAGTTACAGTGTTGAAAATACTTGCCAAGTAGCAGAGTAGCATAGTAGAAGCCTAGCAAACCAGTAGCAGCATTCCAACAGACAAACAGCATTCTAACAGACACTAGCCATGTGCTCTCTGGCTTCTTACTATATAGCTCTCCTGCTTCCTGTAGCCAATCAGCATCGTGGCTACAAGATAATGCTGAGTCATTTCTGACTTGCAGCCATATATGGTAAACCAATACAGTTAAGTTTCTTAAAGAAACCTAACAACACTGCTTCATAGTGCTTTACAGCCTTCCCTATGTGGTTTAGAGAGTCAGCATATTACCCCCCCCCCCACCCACACCTCGCCCAACAATCTGAGTCCTCATTTTACTGAGTCAGTCAGCCTTGAGCTGGTCAGGATCAAAGGACTCAAACTCCCTGACAATATGAGCAGAGTTAGCCTGCAATACTGCATTCTAGCCATGGTGCCACTATGGCTCTTCTAACAGGTTACACTATGATAATGATTCTGACAATCTTATAAAGTCAGTAATGTAGTTTTTCCCAAATTCCGGGCAAACTCAGATGGTAGCCCTTTGAGATCTGTGGTATTCAGTATGAAAGCTGTGTCTTATCAAGTTATCAGGTCGTTGAGCTCATAGAAGTTGGGGGCTGGGAGCAAATGGCAAAGCATGCATTGTTATCACAAAAATTTCAAATTACAGTCGGTGTTTGTGTTGGATAATGAGGCAAGTATATAAAGTTGGAGTTTGCCTCCTGACATCATGTTGTCATTTTTGATCTTAAGCATAAGACATGCAGGAGTGTCTACTTCAAAATGGCTGGTGTGACTGGGTGAGTGAAGCCCCGCCCCTTTTGACATGTGCACGGTGCATGTGACACATTTCAAAAGAAGGTACGGCTTTGATCTGGTTGTGCCTGTCCTTTTTGAAGCCACTGACCATATTGCAACTGTCTCTAGAGATAGACATGCCATTGGCCTCTGCCTAAAACCAATCCTTTCTCCAACTCAACTTTTAGTCTCTTGAGCGAAAAACTAAGAGAATGGGGACAGAGTGACAAGAATTTCAGCAGTTGAACTCTTCCCTTTTCAAACCTACTAGCTTATCCCTCTAGTACCTTAACAGAGATGTTCTTAGTTTACTTTTAACAACAAGGAAGCAATTATTTTCACTGATAACAGAGGAATTGCAGGTAACTGTTTACAAAACAGATTCCTGAATTCTTATCAGCTTGTGAGCCATTTCATTAGGAGTGTCCAACTTCGACAACTTTAAGACTTGTGGGCTTCGACTCTCAGAATTCCTCAGCCAGCCATGCATTATATCTTTGCAGCTGTTTAACAGCGCAGCCTACCTGGATTTTCTTAAGTCCGAGGGTGCCAAACCAGCAGTGAGGAAGGATATGTGTGATTAAATAACAAAGAGGACAAGCATAAAATGTGTTCTGTTTGAATTCAACCCAAATGTTCCATCTTCCCCGCTGTTTAAGTCTTCATCTCGACGTAACTGGACCTTCATCAGGCTTTTTAAAGGATTGTACCCCTTAGCGTTTTCCCAAATGATGCTGATGTAGAAGTGATAGAACTTAGATTTTTCTCCAATTATTATTAGCATATTAATGTTTTTACAGAACTTTCCCCAAACTGCTAAGTAATGATTAGCATGCATCTCTCTCTAGTCTATCAACCTGAAATATACACAATAGAGGAACTGCAAGAAATCACAAAAAACTTTGTCCAAGGTGCTGATATCAACAACGGCTTTGGAAAGTAGATTTGGATGAACTCAGGCCTTATCCTCACTTCTTCAGGTGGAATAGGGAAAAAAGTCAACCAAGTGCTGGGGAATTGCTGTTGATTGAGCAATATAGGGCAATAAGAAAACATTCTTAACCAAAGCTACTACCAGCCTCTTTCTTTCTGTAAACATGCCATCACAAGCTTCTACTGGAGAACATGATAAATCTTGTTGCCAAAATACCATGCTAGAGAAGAATGCATTAGATTGGAGAGAAGGTATGTTTGGTTTTTGTGGATTCACCAAAACAATACGTGGGGGCGGATATGTGTATGTGTGTGCATTCCAGTACAGGCAAGCATGTCTGGTTTATGTGTGTAATATCTGCATTCTTGTCATTGAGGTGCGTTTGACCCTTGCCCAATTTCTTTTGAGGCTTCTTATTTGGCAAAGGAGAAGGTTCTATCAGCACTGATACCTTTAGGAAGTGTAAAATTCCTTGGCCTGTTGGCATGGGTCTTGGATTCTCCATCATCATTTGTTTCGCTGTACGTGCAAAGCATGTGGAAAATAACAGCATACTTCACTTAATCCTCCAGGAAAGGATTGAAGGCAAAAGAGGTCCAGGCAGAAGAAAAACATAATAGCTTCAAAATCTAAGGGACTGGTTTGGACAAAACTCAGCAGCATTTTTTTGTGCGGCTGTTGATAAAAATAGGATTGCCAACCTCCAATGATAGATATGGAAGAAGAGGAAGGGAAAGAAGAGGAGGAGGAGGAGGAGGACAATGACGACTTGCAAAGCATCTATATATTTATTTATTGAATTTCTATAGTTGCCCATCGCGGAGCCCTTGGCGCTCTCTGAGCTTGGTTGTTTCCTTGCAAACATTTCATTACCCAAATCAGGTAACATCATAAGAACACCTGCTTTACATCGATGCTGGCTGCGGAATTCTGAGAGTTGAAGTCCACCCATCCTAAAGTTGCCAAGTTTGAGAGACTCTGGTGTAGACAGTCATCTGTTGTTGCTCAGAACAAATTGCAGAGCAGCTAAGATAGAGGCAGTCACCCAACTTTGATTCCATCGTTTCTGATATTCCATAAAGGTATTTAATTAATCAGTAACAAGGCCCAGAAAGTGGAATATTAGAGAAGTAGAGGCAGGAGACTGAAAGATCAGTGGTGGCATCTTCTACTTAAGGCCAAACTTCACGCATGTGCCTTGCCAAGATATTTATCGATAGGTGGAAGAAATAACCTTTTTGATGTCTGGATGTGGGAAGGATGAATAGGAGCATCAATAAAAATATGCAGGAATATAGGAAGGCATGATGGGATTAGCCTTCCTTTTAAACTTCATTATTTCACCCATACTATTAGCAAGAGAAGATTCAATGCAGCGTGGTTGGCTTCCTCTTTCTGGAAATGTTCCATTTTGGGGGTCTTCCTTTCTTCTGTCCAAGCATTACGTATGTCATTCCATTTTGCTCATGTTTTACACATTTATACTTCCCTGGTATTTTGAGCCCAGCAGATTCGATTCACTGCCACATTGGCCTCCAAGGTTGTGTCTCATTTAATGGGGTAACCCAATGGGGGACAATGAAGTGTTTAAGGGGATAATATGAATGAGTCTTCAACATTTATAGTGTGACAATTCACAGGACCAATGTCTATAGAGATTCTCAATCATCCAGGTCATGGTTGTGCCAAAGGTGCTTTTGCAACTGGACTTTCTTGGGTTTTTTTTCCTCGAAAACATTTTGCGTCTCATCCAAGAAGTTTCTTAAGTTCTGAACTGAAGAAGCTTCTTGGATGAGACGTGAAATGTTTTGATTTCAAACGTTTTCAAGGAAAAAAACGAAGTCTGGTTGCCTTTTGAAAAAGCACCTTTGGGACAATTCACAGGACCATGTGTTCTCTAAATGAAAAGGTAAAGGAAAGGTCATGAAATGTTTTGATTTTCGTGTACCAGTTTGGATTTTGGAATGCTCATATTGATTAGCCAAAACAACAATGCCCATGTCCAATACTGGGAAATTTGAGAGTGCTAGAATTGCTGAAAAGAGCAAGAAGCCAACTCCAGGAAGCAATCCTAATCATAGATGCTTTAGTGTACTTGAGCAATCCTAATTATAGGCTTTAGTGTACTTGATCTGCTACAGGCCAAATGCTGTTATGCTGTGGCCTACACAGCTCAGCCAGCATGAACTGGGCTATTATACTTAAGTTATTATATTTTCCTCACAGTCTGCCAGATCTTTGGGTTTCAGCTATAGGATACTTGTGCTCCTGAAGATCTGTCAGGACTTATCTTTCCCAACTGAGTTAGCAAATATATTACAGATCAGACTGAGCGTTCTATAGCAACCTTGGGTAATGCTGTGCAGTGGTATTAGATTAGATTTGAGATCAAGCTTGAAGGAGAAGTTGGGTTTGTACAATAAACCAAATCAATTACAGATTCTGCTGTTCCATCTCTACAACATGAGCACCTTGCTGAGTTCTGAATCTTGGTTATTTTATTTTGGGGATTAGCAATTTGTGAGAATCTAGCCTGTCTGGTTAGTTCATTGGCTAATGGAACCCAGAAAATTCAATTAATTCCATTGTTCAGGTTAGGCATGCTTAGGTGAAAACATCCATTAGCATTTTGGAAAGTAAATGATACTAAGGAAAAATGATTCATTCATTAAGATGGATCAGTAATTGAATAATATAAGGGAGTTTAATTTATGCATAAAGGTCTCTGTGCAACATTATGTATCATGGGACCTGATTCACATGTTGCAGTAAGTAATGGTTTGTTTGATCACGCTTTGTTGAATAAGCCACAATTAACTGGTACTCATATGGTGCACAGAGCTCTGGCCTCAGATCAGGAGGCTGTGAGTTCAATCCTAGGTAGAGGCAGATATTTCTCTCCCTGGGCCCAATGAGACTATATCTGCTGAACAAAAAACTCCGCATTGGCAACAGGAAGGGCATCCGGCCAGTAAACTCTCGGCTCCATTCAGTTGCCCAGACTCCACCCCGCAAGGGATTATGGGGTCGTTAAAAGAGGATGATTATGATATGGTGCACAAAGTTCACAGAATAAAAGAGGCCAGACTACCCTCCCAGTGTGTAGGCCTCAGTTCCCAGAATTCTTAGTCTCAGCTGTGTTGAAGGGGGAATTCTGGGAGTAGCAATCTCCTTTTTTAAAAAGTTTTATTTGTTTTATTAGTAAAATATATAAAAATTCCATTTCAATCAAACAGTATGTTGTTTGGGTACAATTATTTTTAGGCAATCATAATCAAGGTGTTTACAATAGCATATCTCACAATAATATAAATACTGCAGTAACAACCATATTTTGTTTGTCCATTTTTACAAATTTCCAATTTAACATTTATCCTTTTTATGTCCCTTTCTTTCTAACTTCTGTTTTTATTGTCTAGCCATCGATAAAATGAGTCCGATGTCAAAAAGTATTTAGTTTCTTCTTTGTCCTTAATAGTAAGTGTTAGTCTATCCATTTCTGCACATTCTAATATTTTCTTAATTACCTTCTCATCTGCCAGGATCTCCTCACACCTCCATTGTATATAGTCTCTATATCATATTTTTCTGGTAGAATCCACTTCTGAAAAACACCCCCACGGAGAAAGTCTGCAATTGAACCTAAACCAATCATAATATAAATTTGCATCTGGACTCAAAAATTGTTACACAGAGATGAAAGAAAAAGACTGTTTTTCGATTCTGTGTTTCCAGGCATGCAACTGATCAACTCCTGTTTGTAGCAATTGGTTGTTCCATGCAAGGCATATGGAAGCTCACACGAAACCCATCAGGGAGCCACGCAAGGCCTTCCAGAGCTTTTGGGCAGGAAAGATAGAAGCGATGACCTCTTTTTTTTTAGTAGCAGCTGGTTACAAGACCCAGGAACTGAATTGAAAATGTTGAAGAATTAAGTTGCACACAATACTGAATAGGGAAGCAGAGAGGGAAGTATGTGTGTTTCGGGTGCGTGAGCAAGCGATTATGTGAGTGGGAGGTTAATTAAGTTGGCAAGCGGAGGAGAAGCAGGCACTTGGTTGAACAGTTGGCGAACATGAATTCAGAAATGGGCCAACTTCATTAGCAACCATCCTGGTTCCCGCACAAAGTGATATGGGGGAAGAATTGGGAGGAATTGGAAGCCTTTTTTTGGGGGTGAACAACAAGGCTGCCTGGGTTCAACCACCAGGCCTCCCTCCCTCCAGCAGGGCCAGGGAAGGGACTGTGGAAGGAGGGAGGAGGGTTAAACTTCCACTCCCTGTAACCCGTGTTCCTCATGAAAATTACAACTTGAAAGAAGTATTACATTTTTTTTTTTAAAAAAAAGAGCTAGGTGTGGTTGTTACCTGTACAATAAACCTAACGGCTGGTTTGTCCCCAAGAGGCATCCAGAATTACACTTAAATCTGGCGCCTTTTAATTCCATGGTATCTGTTTGGATGCCTTTGTTCTTTCTTCGTTTTAAATTAGTTTATATCCACCATGCTCATTTGTTTCAGACACATCCTAACCCAGGGGAACTATCTAGCAGTGAGACATGATGACATGATGCATTTATTCCTGGTAAAGTATCACCAATTGAAAAGCGAAAATATTTCAGCTCGTAAGATAGAATTAATTACTGCCTCCCCCCCTTTTTTTAAAAAAAAATATGACTAAAGCTTAGCATGTAGCTGTAGTTTAGCTGAGCAAATTGTTTACATGGTCCAATTGGACCGTGGACATCTTTCCTCAAGAAAAAAAGTTATTGATGTCAAAGCAGAAATAACAGTTGATTGAGTCTGGAAAAAAAAGTGACAAATTGTGTGGTTGAGGGAGAGAGATATATTATATTCACACAGCACTTTATAGGATTGAGACAATTTACTGGCCTATACAATATTCAAAAGAATTGGGTTTCCACAATAGGTAGATTAAAAAACGAACAAGGATTAAAATCTCCAGGTTTAGAAGTTTGGACAAATTGAGCCGCTGAGTTTTTAACTAACTTGTGTAAGCACAGCCATAAAGAGAGGGAGGAAAAAAGAGAGAATTGTCAAGAGATTCTTGCAAGAGGGAAAACAAATAAAAAATAGTTGTATAAATCATATGGTTTGTTATTGGGCATTAAATAATATTGTAGGAGTATTTGAGCAATGGAGTTTATCCCTTTTTTTCCAGTTGGGTTTTTCATTCTTAGAAAGTCAGAGATTGTATATCTTTTTCAGTAGGTTCTATTCTAAATTGCCCAGGTTGCACAAAAGTAAGAGAGCACTGTGAAAATGAGAAGAAAACTAAGTTATTTTTCTTTATTTTGCACCTGTTTCCTGTCTTCCTTGGAAATCCTAGAACTCACTCTGGGGACCGTGCCCAGAATAGAGGCCATTGGATGTCAATCTCTAAGGGTGGCAGTGATTTAAGACTATAAGAGTGCTAGTTTGGTGTAGTGGCCAATGTGCTAGCTTAGAAACCAGGAAACGGTAAATTCTAATTCTGTTTTCGGAATGAAAGCTGGCTAGGTGACTTTAGACCAATCACCAGGAGATGGCGAGTTCCAGTTCTGCCCTAGGCCTGAAAGCCAATTAAGTCACTTTGGGCCAATCACCAGGAGACAGTGAGTTCCAGTCCTGCCTTAAGCATTAAAAACCAGCTGGGAGACTTTGGGCCAATCCCTCACTCACAGCACAACCTACCTCACAGGGTTGTTGTTGTGGGGAAAATAGAAGAAAGAAAGGAGTATTATGTATGTTTTCCACCTTAACTTCCTTATAAAGTAGTAAAGGCAGGATAAAAATTGGATAAATAAGTAAGAGGGATCCCTCTAGATAATATAACTTTCATTAAATACTAAACTCTGGAACTATATTCCTACTTATTTTGAAAGTAAAACTCCACTGAACTGATGGTTGGTTTCCACAGCAAACTAGAATAGAATAATGTGATGTGGGGTAACCATATGTGTGGTATATCACACTCTGAGGCGATAGGAATTGTGCTTTGTGAATACAACTATAGGGTTTAATGAATCTGTGTAGCCAGCCAGTGAGTAATCTGGGTTGATACTGTCACCCCAGTACTGCAAATAGTTTCTTCCATTTTCCAAGTTCCTTGTGATTTCTCATTGGAATTCCTCCTATTTTCTCCTAAAGAATTCAGTGTCTTTTTTTTCCCCGACCGTACTCTCAGTTTTGATGTGGAAAGGGACGCCAAGGTTTGAATACCTGTTTAAATAGGTGAAGATTTTCTTTAGAACAGGAGAGAACTTCCAGCACTAGGCAGTGCTTAATGCTTAGTTGTTGTTTGTTGCTTAACTTGGGACGTCAAGGTTACAGTCCTGCCGCTGTGACCCTAACGGTCCACAATTGATCTATTGTTTTAGCGTTACTGCTACAACTTCCTGCTGTTTAATTGTGTTATTAAGTTATGTACACTATGTATTGGAGTGAAAGACTCAGTGAGGGGCGATTTGTGATTTCGAGAAAGCATGTGCTTTTGGACTTGACAAACAAGTAGACCTGTTTGTCTCAAGGCTTGGATGCACAAAAATAGTATAGCTTTTTTTTTTGTATCTGAGCCAGTGATTTTGTTCCTACGTAGTTAGTAAAACACATGCGGGTCACTTTTTCTCAGCTGCAACTACTTAACAGGATTGTTGCATTGGTGAAATAACATTGAGATTATGTGTCCTGGCCAGAGATCCTTGGAGGTGGGAAAAAAAACCACAATGAACTTCATTGGACATTCACTGGATTATGTAAGATTCCTTTTGTTTGTTTAGATCAGTATCTAGTCTAATATTAGTTTCCCAACAAGGCTTAAGCTGTTGTTTCTAGAAGCACGAAGTGCTTTTTCAACTTTCTGGTCATATTGACTCTGAAAAAGCTTTTAAGCTAGAACAGATAGTTTATTGGTAAGTCTATCCAGGTCCTTTTTGAAAGTAAGCAAATGGCCATCCTGCATCATGAAATGCTTTTCTTTTTCTTTTAAAACGAGCAGTGTTCTGACTCTTATGTAAAGAGAGGGGAAATGCAACCCCTCCCTTCATTCCAGATACAAAAAGGTTGCTGCAGATTAGGGAAAGGAAATAACTTTGTGAACACTGTGTTCCTTCTAATCTTTATACGACCTGTAGAGGCAGGTGTTTCAAAGGGAAAGAATGGGAGCGAATGCCACGGGTTGCGCAATGGGAGGGGAATATGCTAGACTTATTAAATACGTCTCAGCTATCAAAAGAGACACCAGTCGAATGTTCTTTGCGGGCTTTCCACATATTCGGGGGAGCAGCGTACGGTCCTTGAGCTACCTTCGGAAGCCTTGTGGCTCGCGTTTGAAAAAAGAGGTCCTTGCGGCATCTCTCACAAAATGGCTGCCATAAAGAGGTTTGCCTATTAATCCAACGGGTGCCATGGTGGATGATTCCGGCCCCCCAAAACCCATTTACTGGAATGAGAATTGGGGAGGCTTCTGATTCTACCCTCACACTCTATGCCCACTAGTCCCAACTATTTAAGAAGGCTTCCATGTCTTACCTTTGCCCCTCCCTCCCTCCCTCCCTCCCCAAAGCAGTTGGAAGTGATGCCTACCCTGTTTTATTTCCCAGGGCTAGGGACCCAGGCTTGAAAGGCAAAATTTGCAGGGCCATCACTCCCTGAGAGACGTGCCTGCCGGACTAGATCCAACAGGATAATGAGTGGAATCTCCAGCTAGAAGGGTGGGAGGTGTGAAGAGAGGGGCAAGCTTAGAGTCCTTGCACAGTGAGAAGCGATGCAGGCTTTACCTCCCCTAGAATCCTCCTTATCTGGCTTTTCCTGAGAGAATGTAGTTTAAAGTCCAGCGAGATTCTTGTGAATAGGCACTAAATAGCAATAAAGAGGTAAGAGCTCAAGAGTGGCGTTCTGGTTTCCAGTGCCTGACAGGTGAGCATGCTGCAGGTCCCTTCCCTGAAATCTTGCCATCAAGGGGGATCTCAGAAACATGCCTTTTCCACGGCTTCCCCTACCACCTTATGGAATACTTGCACCCCCCCCCTCCAGTGACTTACCAGGCCCCCACCCTTTTAGCCGTACGGAAAGCCATAAAGACCTAGTTTTCCCCCCAGGTGGTGAGATAGAATGGGAATATCTGGCATTTATATTTTGCTTTTTTAGTTAAGGCAGTTTTGGAAATGACAATGTTGAGATGTCGATCAAGTGGTTGTAGTAGGACTTCCCTAAGGGATGATTGAGGCACCAGGTTTCGGTTTTGCTTTTATGGCTTATGGTTTTGTAGTTACTCTTTGTTGTTCTGAATTGTCCAGAGCAGTGGTGGGATTCAAAAATTTTTACTACCGGTTCTGTGGGCATGGCTTGGTGAGCTTGCCAGGGGAAGGATACTGTAAAATCTCCATTCCCTCTCCACCCCACTAACCTGCTTCCCAGCTCCGTTCTCCTGTGCAGGGCAACAAAAGGAGACCCAGCCGATCATCTGGGATTCAATGGGAGGCAGAGAAGAGATGAGGGCGGGGCCAGTCAGAGGTAGGGTTTGCCGGTTGTCCGAACTACTCAAAATTTCCGCTACTGGTTCTCCAGAACTGGCCAGAACCTGCTGCATGCCACCTCTGGCCCAGAATTGTATTTAAGATGGGTGTCCATACAATAAACAAACATGTGATTTACATGCATGCGTACAGGCATGGATGTAACCTTTTTTCATGAGCCCCTTGGATAAAGCTCATTTTTATTTTGGATTGCATGCCTAGCTGTGGAGAGCAATTGTGAACCCAGGAACAGACACAGTTCTTCTAATCTAAAGGGATCCTAATAGCTGCTATGTGTATGCACACTTGAAATAATTTTGTGTTTTGAATCTGGCTCTCTACATACCCTGTAGCTTTTCCATTGAATATAAAATAAAATAGGGAGTATGAAGGAACCAAAGGATCATCAAGGGAAGGGGACACGCTTATGCCTGTAGTGGATTGTTGTGTCACAAGGTAAACCTTTTTTTCCTTCTTCCAGGCAGGTGTGAGAAAGCTGTTCTGAGTCAGAAAAAAATAATCAAGTGTATTCTGCCATGTCCTGCATATTTCATGTTTTGTAGCCTGATATAAATACGTTGCTTGCTTTAAAATACTGGAAAAAGCAAGGATATGAGGTATCCTTCCCATTTGTGGTTTTGTCTGTGATACTTCCATATCTCAGGTACATGTTTTAATGGTGTGCCCCATAGCTGTCTAGGCCAAGGACAATTTTACAACCTCTGAGCTTCAACTCCCAGAATTCCTGAACCTGCCATGCCAGCTCAGGAATTCTGGGAATTGAAATTCAGAGGTCTTAAAGTTGCCAGAGTTGTCCACTCCTGGTCTAGAAGATGCACGGCTTTCTCAGCAAAATTGAAATTTTATTTTCCTCCATCATTCTGACCATAGTATTTTGCCTGATTGTTGTGACTTTTAAATTGTGTATCCCACAAAGCAGCACTGACTGTAGCTTCCCTGAGGGAAACCGAGGTAGAAATGTGGTTGTAGAAAAGGGAACATCATTTGCATGCTTAATGGAAACAGGGGTGCCAGCACGGAGACTGAGTGAACGGCTGGCCCAATGCAGCTGCAAAGTTAACCTCCTTCTCTAAGCCAGCAAAGCCATAGGCTGGATAGGCCTTGCTGTGTCGTCTTCTCTTATTCCTGCCCTGCTGTGGCACTGCCAGTTAGATCTAGCATTGCTCCCAGGGAAGTTGAATTCTTAAATGGCGGCATGGAAGACACTGCTACCAACTGCAGACACCATTGCTCTTTTTGAAATATATATATATATACCCCAAAGGATATTCAGAAAGAAATATCCTGAAGGCAGAACAGCACAGTTAACACGGGTGTGATTAAAACCTTTCTTCTTGACAAACTAGTTGACTGTCTTGTATAAAATAAATATACACGTATAAATATTTATGTAGAGGTGGGAAGTGCAGGCTGTCAGCTCAATACTAGTAATAAGCAGGCATATACAGTGGAATGAAGGCTATTGCTGAGCACTTAGCATGGTGCTCCATAGACTATAAGCCGCCCTGAGTCTCTGGAGAAGGGCGGCATATAAATGCAAATTAAAATAAATAAATAAATAAAAAATTATCTGTTGAATCAGTGACATTCTGTCTGACTTTTGTAGCATTTGTTGGTTGGTTGGAGTTATAGAGCAACTTTTCTATAGGAACTGAAGTTAACCTAACGCTCCTATCTCCCTCCCTCCCTCCCTCCCTCCCTTCCTTCTCCTTTTCTTCTTTCTTCTTTCTCCTTTCTTCTTCCTTCCCCTCTTTCCTTATCTTTCCTTTCTTCCTCTTTTCCCATCTTTCCTTTTTCTTTTTCTTTCCTCTTTCCCTTTCCTCCTTTCCTGTCCCTTCTTGAATGCTCAAATGCAAAACAAGAAACGTTTTTCCTTTCCTTTTGTTTTGCTAGCCCTCTGGCAGTGAAAATGCACCCCAGGGTCCATTTTCGCTGGCAGAGGCACCGTGGACCGGTCCTTTGCTGTTTCCAGGGTGGCCCCATGGGTCAGATCTACCCATCCCTGTTCTAAAGAATCATGCTACTGGTTTCATGATTTAAACAGGGATTCCTGAAAGCATTGATCCAGATCCCCTTTAAGCAGTGTTTTTCACAGCTTAAAGCTGGGCAATACCCAGCCAAATATTATGCTATTCATGAGCAAGTCTTAAACCTTTGCAATGGGAAAATTGCATTGAAAAAAGACTTGGGGCAATAAGATTGCTTCTCATGAGAGCTTCTGCATCCCTGAAACTTTGATGGAATCTTTTGGACAGAATTACAGCCTCAGCACCATCACCAGAGTCCGAGGCAGAACAATTTTTAGGGTAGATATAAGGCTATATAATCTTATTTGTGCAGAGATTGATATCCGAGTTCTACAAAATTTCCCCAGTCATAGAAATATATACAAATAAACGTTTGAATAAACCTGGAAATGGTTAGGTGGTACCGTGGCAATACTTGGACGTTCTTTGAAAATTCGAGTGGGGAATCATCCAGAATGTTGACGTCGTAAAACTTTCCAGATACTTCAGACAGAAATATTGAGAGCAAAGCTACTATTACTCAAATTTTGGCAAGCCTCTTGGGAGATTTGTAGACACTCATCAGTAGCATTTCCCTTGTCTTCAGAGTCCTTGGGCAAACCTTCAGAATGTTCTGGGTTCCCTATGAGATAGAATATAGCAGGGGTCTTCACACTTGACAGTTTTAAGACTTGTGGACTTCAACTCCCAGAATTCCTCCTCCAGTCATGTTAGCTCAGGAATTCTGGGAGTTGAAGTCCACAAGTCTTAAACTTGACAAGTTTGAAGACTTGGAATACAGGCAGTCCTTGACTTACAGCCATTCGTTTAGCAACTGCTCCAAGTTACAACGACACTGAAAAAAGTGACTTATGACTTATTATTGGTTTCCTTGCCAACTGCTTCTATGGCATTATTACCAAGTTTTCCCTGACATTTCATTGGAATGTGCCTTCCAATAACTTAAATCCATTATATTGAGGCCTGCTGGAAGGAGAGAGATCAGGTGTGAAGCCAACCTTTGGCACAACCTCCTTACAAGTGCTAGATCTTTCCTATGGCCTGTCAGTCTTAAGATTGAACAAGCTGATTTCCTTAGTTCTCTCTTCATCAGTCTCATTGCATTTCTCTGATTTAGTTGTGGTTTCTCTGAATTTAGTGTGGCATTCACACCCACACAATACTTTCAGCCAGGGAGAAAGGGCACAGATTGTAAACCACTACCATTGACTCTGATTGAGAACTTACTTCTGATTCATGTGGCCTAAAATTACATTTTTACTATTCGGGACATTATAAAAAATAAGGGAATAGTACTGTTTTTCTAGGAAGGATATAGCATAGATCAGTATTTTCTCAAGCTTTGCAACTTAAAATGGGTGAACTTCAACTCCCAGAATTCCCCATCCAACTAGATTGGCTAGAGCATTCTGGGTGTTGAAGTCCACCCATTTTAAAGTTGCAAAGCTTGAGAAAGTCTGGCATAAATAGGTACAATGCAGTCATACTATCAATATGGCATTCAGGATAAACTTTAATATGACGATTATCTAAGTTTGTGCTCCAGCTACTGATGGAGATCCACCTCTGTGGCTTGTTCCAGCTTATCGTGTGAATCCAGATTATTATTTTAGGAACACAAATATTAGCCAAACAGAAATAGTTGCAACCAGTCAAAGGCCCTGATAGTTTTCGTCCTGTTTAAAACTATTACATCCTTATGCTGTTTTTACTACCAGGTGGGTGAGTAATCGGTAACTATCCTGATTCCTCAAAGCCACAAACTGGTTTGGCTTTCAATGTTTGTGAAGCCCATTGGAAAAGAATGCTCTGCTCGCAACAGAATACCCTATATCACCAGGCTTGAAATTTTGAGCTTGGACAACCTTGAACTATGCTGCCTACGGTTGGACTTAAGCGTAGTACACAAAATTATCTGCTACAATGTCCTACCAGTCAATGGCTACTTCAGCTTCAACCGCAACCATACGAGAGCACCCAACAGATGCAAACTCAGTGTAAACCGCTCCAAACTTGATTGCAGAAAGTACGACTTCCTCACCAGAATGGTCAATGCCTGGAATGCACTACTGACTCTGTTGTTACATCCTCTAACCCTCCCACTCCTTTAACTATCCACTATTGACCTCGCCTCATTCCTAAGAGGTCTGTAAGGGATGTGCATAAGTGCACCATCGTGCCTACTGTCCCTGTCCTATTGTCCCCATTTATTCGTACCTATTTCCTGTATTCCTACTCATGTTTATACTTATACCTATTATCTTGTAAGCGGTTGACAAATCAAATAAATAAGAATCAAATAAATAGAATGTGAGGAATCTTGGAAAAGTCACTCTGTCAGCAGCTATAAGTCAGAGTAGTTCCGTTCATGAATCACATTCACCAGAACGGAAGGCTCGCATACAAGATGGTAGACTCTTAGAAGTCCACTGTTGAACACAGAAATCCAGACTAAACAGGGTTTGCCTTGCTTCAAAAAGGCCCTTCATTCTTCTTTTCACAGAGTATTTCTTGCTTCCTGCTTTTTTTTTTAAAGCGTTTTAATAATATGCTCTTTCTTTCTGCTATTCTTACCAAAAGCGGAAGTGAAAGCTGCCTTTGTCTTCTTCAAAGCTTCACTGGGGACAAGAGAGGAGCCCGGGAAGGGGGCGGGGGGGAGATTTAGAATTGCCGCAATGCCGAACCACAGTTTTAAGGTGAAGCATTTGTATCCAAATGTGGCTTAGATTAGGATTACTTTACAGGCAGAAAGAAACGTACATGCCAAATTTAGCATGACAGCAAGGAGAATTTTAGGAGAGATTCCTCCGATGTGTTAATAATAATAATATTTATATAATAACAATAACAATAATAATAATAATTTTATTATTATTATTATTATTATTATTTATATACCGCTCCTCTCCCGAAGGACTCGGAGCGGTGCACAGCCATACAAGTAAAAAATTAAATATATAAAAGTTAAAACTAGATTAAATTAAAGACCCTGGCTGAAAACAATTAAAACCCCTCCCTTAAACCCTAAAATTTGATATAAAAATTAAAATACCCAAATCTAAAATCAGCTCAAGCCGGCCTGGTCGAAGAGCCAGGTTTTCAAGGCACGCCTGAAGGTCCCCAGGTCCGTGGCTATACGTAACTCCGGAGGCAACCCATTCCAGAGGGCAGACACCCCCACAGAAAAGGCCCTATTCCTCGGGGTCACCAGACGGCACATAGATGCCGACGGGACCCACAAGAGACCCTCCCTGTGGGAGCACACCGGACGGTGAGAGGAAAATGGCAGAATGGCATGTGTTGGCTAGATGCTTATGAGTAGAACTTTCTCTGGAGAGGAATGGAGGAAAAGCTACATTCAATAGAATAGAATAGAAAATAGGATAGAGAATAGAATAGAATACAACAGAACAGAACAGAACAGAATAACAGAGTTGGAAGGGACCTTGGAGGTCTTCTAGTCCAACCCCCTGCCTAGACAGGAAACCCTACACCACTTCAGACAAATGGTTATCCAACCTCTTCTTAAAAGCTTCTAGTGCTGGAGCATTCACAACTTCTGAAGGCAAGTTGTTCCACTGATTTATTGTTCTAACTATCAAGAATTCCTCCTTAGTTCTAAGTTGCTTCTCTCCTTGATTAATTTCTACCCATTGCTTCTTGTCCTGCCCTCAGGTACTTTGGAGAATAGCTTGACCCCCTGAGATGTTGGAACAACTGCTATCCTGTCTCCCCTAGTCCTTCTTATCATTAGACTAGACATATCCAGTTCCTTTCTTCCTATATTTTAGCCTCCAGCCCCCTAATCATCTTTGTTGCTCTTCTCTGCACTCTTTCTAGAGTCTCAACATCTTTTTTACATTGTGGCGACCAAAACTGAATAACTATGATTCTCCTACATATTTACATCTCCTGTAAATTCAGTTTCGTTTAGGCATTTAAACAGTGTTTTGGTAAGAAATATCTAGAACTCTTAAAGATGTGTTAAAGTATTTCTTTACTCAAGGCATATTCCTTTTTATTTTATTTTATTTTTTTTGCAGAGTAGGAAACCCTGGTTAGATTCTTATTTACGTACTCGACTAAGCTAAAATGTTGGATACTTTATATGTTTTACCATTTTGTGAGAACCCAGCCACTGCCATACAATGTTATTTTATATCGAAGCTTCATATTAGCCATCAAATGGTTTATAGTGTGCAGGATGGCTTGTATGAACACAACGTTTACTTAACCAGCATAGGCTTAAGTCGTAGATAGGATAGGATAGGATAGGATAGGATAGGATAGAATAGAATAGAATTCTTTATTGGCCAAGTGTGATTGGACATACAAGGAATTTGTCTTTGGTGCATATATACTCTCAGTGTACTTAAAAAAATACATTCATCAAGAATCATAAGATACAACAATTAATGGTAGTCATAGGTTACTAATAAGCAATCAAATCATACTAGGAAACAAATAAAACCATATCAATTGTAAAGATACAAGCAACACGGTTATTGTGTGAATTCAAATTTGAGTCTTCCTAGAGAATAGTTAGACCATATCTTTCTCAAAATATATACCACAAGATTTTACTTTTTCAACAGGTTGAATTTTTTTCCGAACACTTTAAAACTTTTATTGTTAATTATGCGCAGAAGCAGAAGGTGGCTCATTTATCGCTCTGCTGCTTCTCCTGAACAGCTGGTTTCCTTCCTCTAAGCTTAAGGACTAGAAGCTTAACTGTTTGTTTTTAAGAAAGAGCAGCGCTTCTCAGATTCCCCTCTCTTCCCCTCCACCCCTTTGTGTGGCATTTTTATGCTTCTGTTTGCACATGCCCAAACCCAAAAGTCCACACACTTCCCCCCCCCCCCCCCCCCCCGGGAGGCTGGCCTCTCTCTCTCTCTCTCTCTGGGAGGTGTGTGAGCTGCCATGCCTAGCAGCTGGGTCCTGTTGCCCTGAATGCGGTTGGCACCGGTTAGACAATCAGTCCAATTAGCAAAAGCTGGCCCATGTTCTCTCTCTCAAGAACATTGTGGTGCACGACTTCCAAGCTTTTCAAAACTCCAGGGCTGCTAATTATGCGGCTCTTAGAAATAATGACGGGTCCCAAAACCTCTGCTGTCAAGTCCTTTGCAGCCATTGATCAGAAATGCTGTCCTTGGGGGTTGTTGGTTTGTGGTTTTTTTGTACATCCATAAAGGGTCTGTGGGCCTATAGTTCTGCATCAAAGAGCAATGCTGGACCAGGATCAGGGTGCCAGGAAATGCCTTTTCTTGCCAGAAGAAATGGGGAAAGAGAACCCCTTTTGTTCGTGGGGGTTTCAGCGAATTTGGGTGATTTTAATGGGGCTTTCCGTCGCGCGTTGCCAAATTGTGTCATTGGTTGGATTGGAAGCTGGTAGGTCTGTTGGTGAGAAGTGGGCTCCGATTCTTGGTGATGGATGCTATGAGGCATCTGGTTGGCTTGCGGGACCATTGTGGTTGGGTTCACACACACCAGTCTTCTGCTAGATTTTGAAATTAAACCATGTTCTTCGTGCTCACAGTGCATTGAACTATAATCTTACCAGTTTGCATTTGTACAATGTGCTGAGCTACAAAAAAAGTATATATGTATT
Organism: Bungarus multicinctus; assembly: GCA_023653725.1. Lineage (NCBI taxonomy): Eukaryota > Metazoa > Chordata > Lepidosauria > Squamata > Elapidae > Bungarus > Bungarus multicinctus. The sequence goes on along the minus strand of CM042848.1, from coordinate 78,548,266 downwards.
TTAATGTACACCTGTTTTTTTGCAAACAATTTTTCTGACTATTTTTTTTGTACCACTCTTTCTTGGATTATTATTATAATTATTATTCCCAAACATCATTGCAAAATTCTCTACCTTTTGAAGAAAGTTTTGATTCAAAAACGCAAACATAAGATAGGTTTGTGGGAAAAATCACCAGATTTCTCCTCCATCTCTAGCCAGGCATGCAAACTTTCTCTGCCCATTGCTTTTTCATGAACACTATTTGGTCATCTGTGTTTATTTCTTTGGTGTAGCATTCCTCAGTTTAAACAGCCTTAAAGAACTATTTACAAAGCTGTTTTGAGAAGGGACTGGAAAATTTAACTGCAAATCTGTAGACTTTCTGAATTCCCCCCGCCTCCCAAAAAACCTATATTTGCCTATCCCGTGTCAGTTTGAAATATCTATTATGGTAGAATAATATATACACTCCACCTTTCCTTAAATGGCCAGAGCAGAGAGATGCTAATAATATATTATGGTATATATTATACCCCGTGTATAGGGTCTTACATGACTTCCACACATACCTTTTGAAGAGGGGAGAATTTCTCTGTATTTATTTTCCCCCTATAATTTGCTTACTTTTCTACCATGCAGAGTTAGATCCTTACAGTAATTTCCTTGATTGCACTGATGTATGTTTTAAAAAGGTGAGAACAAGGAAGATAACATTACAAGTAAACAACAAATTCTGCACGAGAGAATTCCAGAATTTAATTTATTTTACAGGAGGGGGGGGAATACAAATGTTTACAATATGGTAAAACAGAGAGACCAAACACTTAGTCATCTAGAATTGTTTGGATATAATCGTGGGTGCATATCTATCCTCCTGAGCAGCTTTGCCAGGGACTTAGGCGTTCTGAGTATTGTCATCTGAAGACGGTAGTAGCCGGGGCAAAGCTGGATTGAGATCACTTGAAATTGTATTCTTGTTTCATCATACCTCTAATTTAGGAAGTTGTTTGGACAATGAATTGACTTTTCCATAGTATTTTCATATCCTAAAACTAGGCTAAATCTTAAATTATGAAACTCCTGCCATTTAATACCTTTGGCCAGCAGCCTTTATTAGACGGACAACATGTATTCATATTGGGATATCATTGTTTATAACATTTTATAATAAACATCCATTGCCGTTAGTGGTGGAAATATACAGTTGTACACATCTTGCATTCTACATTATGCAGACTTGTATAATATAACAGGAAAGGTGTCAAAGATTTTGGCTCTTTTTGTAATTAACTCTTTGTACCAGATTACCAAGAAGTCCTTTGTGTACACCAGAACCTGAGAATAAATATCACTGAATTTGCCAGAGAAATATAGAAATACCCATAAGTTTACACATTGTTATTTAGAGCAGGGGTTGTCAACCTTTTGGACCTCAGGGACCACCAAACTCATAATTTTAAATCTCGCGGACCACTAAGATGACTTTTGAGTGACGGTTGCTAGCTGACGTTGGTGGGAAAATCGGTCCCATATTCCAGAGCTGCAATAATCACAGGACTGGCCCTTTGGTCATCCTGGAGCAGCTGCTCCTCCGCCCGAGTGCACCGGCCTGCCATGGACTGGAGGAGCTACTCCAGGATGACCAAAGGGCCAGTCCTGTGACTCCTGCAGCTCTGGAATATGAGACCAACTTTCCCAGCAACGTCAGCAAGCCACCCCGGGGCGGATTTTCCTCTCTTGCCGTTGGTCTTACCTTCCAGTTCCAGCTCGTGTGGCTCTACTCAACGTAAGGTTTGCGCTCGGCTGCACGGTGGAGATCAGCAGGTGGGCGGGCCATGTGGGTGGCGCAGCCTTGTGTTCCCGCGCAGCCTGGATTAATTGTTTTTTTTTGGGGGGAGTGCTTTGGGGGAGACATTTCTCTACGGAGCACTGAAATTTTCTCACAGACCACCAGTGGTCCCTGGTCCACTGGTTGGTGACCACTGATTTAGAGCATGATCCTTTGATGTTTAAGGGAAGGAGAAACCCTCAAACATCCCATTGGACATACTTAAAATATTATTTTGGTTCCTGGCAAGGATTGTATGTATAGGTTTTTATTTGTTTGGTTTGATTCCCTTCTGAATTGATTCTGGATTTGAATTGGTACCGTCCGTGCACAGTTCTTGCGTTTCCCAATAAGCTCCTTCGAGTTTGCTCCCTTACTTGAAATGTCTGAATTACAACTGCTAGCAGAGTAATTTCTTCTTTCAGCAATTTTCTGCCTAAGTCCCAAAACAATTGCATTTAAAAAAAAAAAAAAAAGCAATGTTTTCCCCACAATTCCATTCCCTCTCTACTTTTTCTCTTTTATGCCAGTTCACCAGAAGGCTTGCAAAAAATTGGGAGGGTGAGGAAAGAGCTAACATGACTCTGATTCATTAAATGAGATGACGGAAGTCAACCAAATTCCAGAAGTTACTAGCTTTGTACGGTATGTACAGGGCTGTTTTCTGAGAAAAGGCCAAAGGCCTGCTTTCTGTCATTCCTTTGTTCAAACTCCAAAGGAGTTTCATAAATTCTTTTACAGGGTAATACTACAAAAAAAGTCAACTTCTCTAGAACTTGTTGGGTGGGGACGGCCAGTCATGAGTTCCTCTTTCCTTTTCATGATGGGCATTTGGAGCGGAGGAAACTAAAGAGCCAGGCAGAGAATTCGTTGAATCCAGCTCATTGGTTTTGGGTTGGCAACGTGCAGGGATTATTTCAGATTAGAGTGGAAGTTAAAATAGCTCTGCTGTGGGAAAACTGGGGAGTTGTGTGTCCTCTCTCTATCTGTAACCCCAATTTAGAACATAGAATAATAGAGTTGGAAGGGACCGTGGAGGTCTTCTAGTCCAATCCCGTGCACAAGCAGGAGACCCTATACAATTTCAGGCAAATGGCTGTCCAGTCTCTTCTTGAAAGCCTTCAGTGATGGAGTACCCACAACTTCTGAAGACAAGCTATTCCATTGGTTAATTGTTCTCACCGTTAGGCAATTTCTCCTTAGTTCTAGGTTGTTTTTCTCTTGGTTACTTTCCATCCATAGTTTTTTGTCTTGCCTTCAGGTGCTTTGGAGGATAGTTTGCCACCCCCCCCCCCGTCTTTGTAGGAGCCTCTCAAATATTGGAAGACTGTTATTGTGTCTCCCCTAGTCCTTCTTTTCTCTAGACTAGCCATATCCAATTATTGCAAGCGTTCTTCATACATTTTATCCTCCAGCCCTTAATCGTTCTTGTTGCTCTTCTCTGCCCTGTTTCCAAAGTGTCAACATTTCACAAGGCTCGCTTTCTCGCAGAATTGTTCTCGTCATAAAAGTCATGCATAGCATATGAACAAGACACTTTGACCTCATGCTGGCTGGGGAATTCTGGGAGTTGAAGTCCACAAATCTTAAAGAGTCCAAGTTTGGACCAACCCTGTGTCAGATTACATAGGGTCATTCTTTGCATACATTTTTTTTTAAATAAAGGCATTTTAAATGAGAAGGCCATGGCTTTTGCCACCCGAAGGATGCCAGTGAGAGAATCCTGTTGAGATGGTTTACTGGAATGGAGAGAGGGGAGACCCAGGCCAAACCTCCCCACTGCTTGTGTTATCATTTATCATTCAAAATAATTATTCTTGTCAGATCCTAAATTTGGGAAATTAACAAACTGAAATAAATGGATAGGCTACCCCAGTTTCAGAGTGGCTTGTTTGTTTGCTTTATTAAGGGCCCGTGAGAGGTGGGTAGAAATTCTTCAGTCATTTTGTGAAAAAGGATCTGGGTTCCACTTTTCAATGCATTTTAGCCATTGCTGTCCCAACCATGAGATTTACCGGGAAAGCTAGCCACCGTGCAAACTGGATTGCAGAAGGGGTTTTGTGGTTCAGTTGCAACCCAAGCTCTGAGCCACGATTCCTGTCCCAAGAAAATTGTTCTGCAATCCACATTGTCCATTGGCACCGTTGATGAGTAAAATTCTAGAGAAGGGAGAGGCGAGGAAGAGACAGAGGCCCACCCGCTGCTTAGTGCTGCTGTCCAAATCAAAGCTTCTCCAATTTCAACCTTACTTTGTGCTTCTGCTTTAATATATGCACAGAGCAATGGTACCCACTACTTCTGTGGGCCACAAGATTGTTTTCCAATCTTGGCATCCTTCAGAATTTGCGGACTTCTGGCTAAGGAATTCTGGGAGTTGAAGTCCACACCTCCTAAAGTTCCCAAACATTGCTCTGGGTCATTGGTTTCTATTGTTAAAACTTTAGAAGTTTCTTCTAACGTTCAATAGGAATGTTGTTTCAGGTAACTTTATGGACAGCGGTAGAGCAGCACAAACTGTTGGGGTGAGAGGAAGCTTAATTCTGTTTTTTCAAAGTCTCCAAATTTCAAAGTCTAAATAGTGGATGGCAAGTAATGATACCAGAGGATTTTTGCTGGCATATTTTGAATAATAACAAAGCTGCTTTCTAATTTCAGGTGTAAAAACTCTTCTCAGGAGGGTGGCTTGAACCAAAAGATGATGGTTACAAAGATGAGGTGAGCTTTGTTTTCCAGTACATGATTTTCCCCCCTAATATTAATAAATAATAACTTAAGGTAGCAATCATATTCAATAAGCCCTCCTGCTCCTATTTTCTCCACAACAACCCTGTGAGGTGAGTTGGGCTAAGAGAGAGGGACTGGCCCAGAGTCACCTGGGCAGCTTTCATGCATAAGGCAGAACTAGAACTCACCGTCTCCTGGTGATTGGCGGAAAGTCACCCACCTGGCTTTCATGCCTTAAGGCTAGACTAAAACTCACCGTCTCCCAATGAGTGGCCCAAAGTCACCCAGTCAGCTTTCATAGCTAAGGCAGAACTAGAACTCACCGTTTCCTGGTGATTGGCCCAAAGTCACCCGGCTGGCTTTCATGGCCTATGGTACCGTCTCCCGGTTTCTAGCCTGGTGCCTCCAGCACCAGACCAAACTGGCTCTCCACTAGATTTATATATGGAGGCCACCATATCACATCCTCCAGATCTTCAAGTGAATAATTAATTGTGTGAACTGAATCACTGAGGAAGGAACCACAAGCTGGATTCTTGGTGACTCGATTAGAGACGGTCTCCTCTACAGTGCTGGAATGTCTGGGTCAGATTCTCCCCATGCAGACGCCATTCAGGTCCCACCACTCACAATGTCTGTGGAGATTCTCAGTCATCCAGTATTTCTTTCTTCAAAAGGCAACTGGACTTTTCTTGGGGTTTTTTCTCCCCCCCCCAAAAAACAACAACAACCCGCTTCTCTTATCCAAGACTCAGTCAAATTTGGGTAGCTGCTGCCCCCTGCTGGGACAACATTTAAATTGGGCTCTGAGAACTCAAGAAGATGAGAAACTGAGGTGTGGGCCATGATTTGGTGTTTAAATGTGCTTGCTGTCTTGTGATTCAGGAGCTTGTTAAAAGGTAAATTTAAAAAAGGGACGAGTTAAATTAAAAGGCGGCAGAAAGACAGTGGATGCATCCCGGAAGGGAACTGGGTTTTCTCTTTCTCTTCATTCAAAGGCTTTCAAGCAGAAGTGAGAAAACTACTGTGGTTGCCCTGACTTTGAATTTCTGGAGTTGGACTAAATAACCTGCAGCTTCTTCCATCTTTGTATTATGCAGTTGATGCCTAAATAGAATGGGAAACAGAGGAGGATGAGCAGAATCATGAATAACTTTCAGAATAACATCTGCCTGGATGTTTGAATCTCACCAGTCCTACAAAACATTAGATGATTTTTAAAAATATAAGAGTCCCCCCAGGTTCTGGAAATAGATTGATGTTCTGTCCATTTGGTGCGGAGTTCCCCTTGGTTATGTTCCCTCAGTTACATTTAGCTCCTAGGTGATGCTATTTTATAGTTTATTTTTAGCCATTGTATTGATTTTAATTGTGTGTCGCCCAACATCCGTGCTGATTAGGGTGACCTTTATAAATCTGAATTACAACTGAATATACGATACATAGCAGGAGACCCAGATTTAGCCAACATGGATGCAGTGGAGCAGTGAAAGATCCACACCAGAGTATAACAGGCAGTATGGTTGAACGTTGGAGTAGAGCAAGTCTGTAAATATTTCCTTTTAATTTTAGTTTGGGTTAATTTTAATTAAAATTTTAATTTTTATATTTAATTTAAAAGCCACATTTTTCTATGTATCAATCAGGAGGAAGAACAGGGGAAGGAAAAGAGTGATCTTGGTATCTTTTTAAACATTTCATAAAGAAATGTTATCTCCTGTAAGAAAAATGTCTTGAAGAATTCGCCACTTGGTGTCTTTTGTGAACAATCTCAGAGTCCCACTGCTTTGCTGTTGATGTCCATTAACTGCTGTTAGGAATGGTTTCTAATTTAGAATTTTTAGTCAAAGAAATATCCTTCCCTAGGGAAGAAAGATTTTTTTCAGCAGCGAAATACAATCTGAATGTTTTTTTTTTATATTCTTTACAGGTGGAAGAGAAGAAATGAAAAAAAAGAATATTTCAAGATGAGAGATGGAGGGAAAGGCAGCATCTAAAGGATTAATCCCCCCTCCCCCACAAAACAACCAGTGTTGTAACCTGCACTATTATTAGACGGATGTCACATTTAGATCCTTTAAATCTTAAAGCCTTTTAGCCTTGGTCAAGAATGAACCTTTTGATTACAGAATGCAGAGCAGAAAATCTTCCGTATTACTATTCAGCCACTGATGACATCCCCTGACCCTAAATCTCAGACTTACACCCTGGAGGGAGTTGGTGCCAGTTCCGTGCTGTTGCAAAGGGAGCCATGTGGAGAAGTCATCAGGAGTTGAGCACCACCAAAAAGAGCTTTACCCTTTTTTTATACTAGTGGGTCATGTGGACTTGCCCTTGAGGCTCCTCTCAATGCATGCTCTGATTTCAAGTTGATCAGTTTATCATTCGCTGAGGAAATACCTTCATCTTCAATTTTGAACCAGTTGGCCACGACAACAAGAGCAGGAAACTTGTGTTTACAAGTGGGAAGAAGACCTCATTTGCATTTGGGGGGGGGGGTCATCTGGAGGAGAAACTTGAGAGAAAGAAGCATTAGCAAATCCCATGGTGCCTCCTGGACTGGGTTGAGCTCCTGTTCCTTGCCTCAACTCCTGCCCACGTAGCAATTCGAAAGCATGCAAATGCGAGTAGATAAATAGGTACCACTTTGGTGGAAGACAACAGCATTCTGTGCACTTTTGGCCTATAGCCCATGCTTGGCCACATGACCACGGAAATTGTCTTCAGGCAGTGCTGGCTCATTGGCCCTTGAAACAGAGGTGAGCACCGCCCCCCTATAGAGGTAGTCCTCGAATTACAACCACAATTCAGCCCAAAATTTCTGTTGCTAAGTGAGACAGTGGTTAACGTGAGTTTTGCCCCATTTTATGTCCTTTCATGCCACAGTTGCTAAGTGATTCACTGCAGTTCTTAAGTTAGTAAGATGGTTGTTAAATGAATCTGGCTCCCCCCTTGACTTTGCTTCTCAGAAGATCGCAAAAGAGGATCACGTGACCACCGGGAAACACTGCAACCGTCATAAATATGAGTCAGTTTCCAAGTGTCTGAATGTTGATCATGTTGCCATGGAGATGCTGCAAGAGTTGTGTGAAAAACGGTCATCACTGTTTTCAGTGGTTGTTGCAACTTTGAATGGTCATTAAATGAACTGTTGTAAGTCGAGGACTATCTGTAGTCAGCGATGAGGAGAGTAAAATCCACGGGGACTCCACTACTTTGACCCTTGTGGCACGCTTATGAATTTAGGTAGACTTAAGGATAACGTCGTTGGGAACGGAAAAGAGATGAGGTCGACTGCTTTTTCTTCCATGTAGACTCAGCTTTGTTTTTATTCTTTCAGCTTCCTTCACCCTGAGAGCGGTTAAATGTTTCCCACAGCAAGCTCAGAACTATATTTTTGGCTTTTTCAAGAGGATGACGCGGGGAGGAAAAAGAACATGGCTTTCTCTTCAGGAGTCTTTCCCGTCCCAGCTTCATTGAAACGGAAAGGAAATAGCCACCATGCCTGAATATCTGTCTTCGACACGTCCAGCTACAAGGAAGTCTTGCCTGGAGCTCCTTCAGGAATCTGGTTTCATATGGTGGTTTAGATTTAAGTACACAATGTCTAGCACCATTTGAAATCAGTGTTTTTGGGGGAAGAATGGCTGCGCATGGACCGGTCTTGGGAGTCCCTAGGCTTCCGATAAAAGCTTCCGCGACCAGCTCGTTTACATTGGATTTATTGTCTCTTCACATACAGCCTCGGCAGCAAAACGGAGTTAATTATTAAGCCAGGTTAGACAATTGAAATGAATCCCTTACAGAAATATACCTGCCTTCTTAGGCAAGTCAGGAAGATACTAGGCCTTGGAAGTGTGTGTGTTTATGCATACTATGAGAATGTTACTGACAGATTGATTGCAAATAGGAGAGATTCAGAGCCGATTGCAAGAAAGTTTTCATAAGCTGACTCGGCAGAAAACCTCTTTTTCCAGAACGGTTTCTGGGCCACATTGTCACCATTTAAAATAAATTTAAGTCAGCAATTATTTAGGGCTTGACATTCCAGAGGATTCTTCCCCAATCCCCAGGTGTGTTGGAGCAGCTGGCTGGAGATTTGTTGGATTTGTATTCCCATGTATCTTTTGGGATCTTTGGGAAGACCCCAAATTGGAGAAGGATGGCAACTTTTGAGGCCTAACGGTATATAATGCCAACAGTTGAAATCCTGAACAAGAGCAGGCTTTGTTCTGTTGGTATAATTAATATCCCATTTCTTAGTTGGGGTTTATAAATACGGAAGCGAGGGTGGCTCTAACCAAAAGTACTTCAGAGATTCTCGGTAGCCACGCGTGCAACTTCATGGACTCGCAGATTCCAGTGACCCCTTTAAAGGATAACTGATTTCTTCTGGTGTTCGGAGTCTATTCTTCTTTCTAGCACCATTTGAAATCGGTTATAGTGATTGGGGAATGTCGACCTGTTTGAAACCCAGGCGGAGAATTGGTGTTGGCGGCAAGACCTCGACGCGAAAGCTGAAATGCCTCCCGCCAGCCGGCCTTTGGGATCACGAGAGAAAAGTCGCAACTTTGTGGTTCTCCCGTTTGAAGGGACACAAGGAACAGCCTACACAGCGTCAATTTTTGTTGTGAGACCAATTACAATGGAGGCTGCACTTTGCAACAGTATAACCGTAAGTGGGAGATTGTCTCTCTCTCGAGTGTGTGCAGCACACAGCCATGACTCATTTCAGGAACAAGTCCATCGCCAAGAGCAATGACTTAACAGAGTAACAGAGCTGGGAGGGACCTTGGAGGTCTTCTAGTCCAACCCCCTGGCCAGGCAGGAGAGTCTATATCGTTTCATGGATTTCTTGATGCTGCTGAGGAGGGAAGAAAAGGACACTGGAATAATATCTCCAGCTAAATTCCTCTGCTTTCGTACAAGTGTCATTCAGCAAAACAGGAAGCACACTCCGCAATATGTGTGACTGGCCATAGATACAGCAGGGGCCAGTTTACATTACTCACTTCACTGAGGTGTCCCTTACCACCTGCACGCTATTAGGTGTCATTACTTTATGGACATTGGTAAGGCTGTTGAGGGTGTTGACAGAAGACGGAGCAAGCAGCGTATTGTGGAATGAGGCAACCCAGCCTTTTCTAATTGGTTGCTTTTCAGATGGGTAAATGAAGCCTCAATCATCCAGGCCCAAAGTATCTAGAAGGAAGGGAGAGAGGAAGGGAAAGAGAGAGAGAGAGAGAGACGAGATGTGGGGGAGGTAGCATGATGCCTACCTTAGACCACATTACATGGATCTGCAGCCCCCTTGTGAAAAAGCTGCTGCAAATCCCGGCTTGGTCCAGTTACACTGCAGAGTAGGCAGTGAACAAGGCTCCCGCAGGTCCTCAGCAGAAATTACTGTAGGCACAGATGCAGCAGGAAAGTGGGGTGGCCTTTTCCTTGGATGCAAAAAGGGGGGACTTGGCCTCATTGCCTTCCAGCCTCTCCAACCAGAACAGGATTGGAAGATGGCTCTTGATTCGGGCCCCTTGACCCTTTCAGATGCATTCAGGATTCAGAGCTTTTCTCTGAGGATACGATGCGATATCCAAGATTTATTTCCTGCCTGCATATATATAAATATATAAACTTTAGGTAGTAATTACAGCCTCTAGGCACAAGGGGGAGCCCGGAGTTTATAGGAGAGCCCTGATTGTGAACTTTGCCTGTTTTAAGATTGACTTGGTTGACCACAGCTTGCTGAAAATACCACACTTTCCAGGTTTGTATGTGAAAACTCACATTTTGTACATTCACACAATATCTTTATCTCTACTGAGCCGACCCATTTTCTGGATCCAAATAGCACATTGAACAAAGCGGCAGTTCGCGCAACACATTAAGCTAGAGATCATCATCATCTAAGATTAACTGAACTTGGTACATGAATCCTGGCCTGCAAACCACAATGACTGAACCATCACATTGGCCGAGTGCTGCATAAACCGGGTCACGTCTTACAGCCAAAGTGGTTTGTTTTTTTTCCCCAAAAGACAATTGGACTTTCTTCCTGTTGCTTTTTTCTTTGAAAACATTTTGCTTCTCGTCCAAGAAACTTCTTCAATTCATGACAACCATGACCTGGATGATTTGAGAGAGGGAAAATTTTTGCATCTGGGCAAAGGTTCATTTAAGCATCACATTGAATTTAATCCAATTTAACTGGCATCGGCTTTCCAATTGTAATTCAACAAAACTGAGCAGGAATGGGTCATTTCTGGATAGTTATAAGGACAAGAGTCCATAGTGTTACTCCACTTTTAAAATATCTTGTTTCCTATAATACACACTTACATTGAAAATGGTTACAGGGGCATTGCGAAGTTACATCATTGTAGCCGTGTCAACACATTAGCGTCCTTAGTTTGAATTGCACACTGTTATTGCAGAGAGGCAAATACGGTGAATATTTGTTTATGACATCTGGAATGTGATTGATTATTAAATGTGTACATGGCCCAACTCCCAGCAACTCTGGGCAGTTCACAAGTAACACACACACACACACACCCCAATGCAATAATAAAAAGAACAAAAGATGGCAACAACCAAAAGCAGACTCACACTATCCAAGTGAACCCAATCTATGGCATCTGATCAAGAAGGCAGATAAGAGGGAAGATGCTGCAGAGCAGATCAAATCACAAATACAGTCAGCTATCTTAAGACTAAGAACTGGGCAAGTTTTGAAACTAAAAAAAGCAACAAATCACATCCACCATCCAAAACTTAACACATCAGGGTATTCAAGGAAAAGACAAGCACCCCAAGTCAGAGACGAAGGCCTGAGTGTTAAAGGAAGTTTTGGCCTCTTCCTACTCTCACAAAATCAGATCTTGGGTCATCTTCATAAGCTCAACGCAAGAAGCTTCAAGACAATACAGTTAATATTATGTAACCTGCCATGGAAGGGTTGGTGGGTCACCCATGAAAATGGCTTTAACGGGTGTCCAGATATTTTCACCGGAAATCACTGGGAAGGGCGGGGGGGCAATGGGATGGACGGAGACGCCTCAGTCACCGCTCTCCTTTCAAACTGGTGCTTTCCTCATTTGAAACGTTTTCCATCGAAGAAAAATCCAAGAAATTCAAGTTACCTTTTTTTTTTTGGGGGGGGGGGGGGGGGGAGTTTCTTGGAGTGACATCTGTTGCACTCCTTGGCTGCTTGATCCCTCCTGGACCAGACCAGCTCCAACCCGTTCCATTTCTCCTCATCTTGGTTCTTCAAGCCTCAGTCTACACACACACATACACACAGAGACTCTTTATTCAGAGATTACTCCTGAAGCTTGCAACCCTCAAATTGTCCAGCTAAGAGGAATCTCAGCTGAGCAAAGCATGTCAGAGAAAAAAAATGTTCTCTCCCTCCCTCCCTCCCTCCCTCCCTCCCTCCCTCCCTCCCTCCCTCCCTCTCTCTCTCTCTCTCTCTCTCTCTCTCTCTCTCTCTCTCTCTCTCTCTCTCTCTCTCTCTATATATATATATATATATATATATATATATACTTATTGCAATAGTAAAATCCAATAGAAAGGAAAGAGAATAGAAAGTGAAAAGTGCAAGACACAAAAATATACAGAAAACAAGAAAGTGTAGGAAGTTAGCACCCATCCCTCTCCTAGAAAATTGAAATACCCTAGGAAATATTAAAAAGGCAGAATATTTCCTCTAAAAAGAGTAGAAACTCAGAAGCAGAAACTCACCTCAGAAGTAGAAGCTCACCACCACCTTTGTTAATGGGTGGGCCATTAAGGCCTGGGCCAGAATACTTTACATAACAAAGATCTCCAGGTAAACACTCTAGCAATTGTCCAAAGCCCTTTTCAGTGCATCATCATCCAGCAAGGCTCAACCAAGTCTGGATCTCAGGACAGCCTACTGAGTTGCCTCTGCATGGCCCCATGGGAGTTTGACAAGGTCCAGTTCAAATCCCAACAGAGGTTACAAAACCCAGCCACTCTCAGCACCTCAGCCCTTTTTTCTTGATCTGTTCCTTCACCTTTAAGCAGGTGATCATCCTTTTCACTCTGGAGCTTCAGGCCTCGTGGTCCTGTCCATTAAACCTTCCAAACAGCCTTCATGTTTCCAGTGTCTTTTTCCCTACTTGGAACTGAACCCAGAAGGATAATTCTTCCAACAAAAGAAAAGAATATAGTGAAGAGAGGAAAGAAAGAAAGAGGATAGAGGCTGTTTAGGATGTATGATAGCACAAGAAGAGAAAGGATCAATCACTGCCAAAGAAATGTACAAGCGAAATAACAGTAAAAGTACATTGTAGTGGTGACTTGTAGTGGTGACTAGAGATAATGAATGAGGATACAGGAGGAAATGTCAAGGATGTGGATACAAATCAGACATCAGAACTTCTGTCAAGAGAAGCTGTCAATCAGTGGCTCCCTTATAGGGTGGTTTCTTCAAGCAGAAGCTGGCTATCTAGTAAGGATATCCAAATGCAGAGAGATTAAGTCTGTAATTCTAGGATCCTTTGAATTTAAAGAACACATTTTTAAATTGTTCTTAGCAGTTGGGCAAATAATTTAAGCTATAACAGTTCTGCACAACCAGCAGATTTCAATTCAGCACTCTGCTCAGGGAATATATCACAAAGAAAATCAAAATATTACTTGGGAGTCTTGCCAAAATGTTCTATTCATATTTCCCCCCACTTTGGATTCAATGACTTGCCTCCTGGGGATATTCCAAATGAATGCATTTGTCTGTCCCACTCCATTCTTACCCTCCTTATCTCACTGAAATGGCCATCCTAGAGAATATATCAGCCTTTGTAATGGATGCGGAGAGATTAAGTTTCGATTATTTTTAGGATTGCCAGAACAGGCTATGTTCTAAAGAGCCAGACTGGACTTGTTAGCAGAAGATTAAAAGCTATGTAAATCGCAATTACTGAAAATAGGGTTGTCAACAGCGGAGAATTCCCCTAAAGGATTATTCAAGATTTATTTCTGGTACAACTGTTGTTACTTCCTCTTGTTTCCCTGCTTTTCAGTCACATTTATGAACTCTAAATTCTTACAAGAAGAACGAGGGGGGGGAAAGCCCATGTGGAATGAATTTTTCCACCAGCCTTATTTATTACATCTTCATGGGTAAAATCAGAGGTGTCGTCTTCTCTTGATGCCCTTTTGGAAAAAAGGTGGTGGATTATGACAAAGATGAGGAAATCCCAGTTTGTGATGCCCCCTCAACCAACAGACAAGTTAGGTGTCTTTAGCTCCCAACCAAAGGTAGGATATGAAAAATAAATAGGTTTCTGATTTCCAAAGCTTCCATCTACGACAGTGATTGGCAACTGAGAGTCCTCTACATGATAAGAGCAATCATGACATCTCGACAATAACAGCATTACTCATTCAGCCATGTCCAACTCTTGGCGATTCTCTGGGCCAGGTCTCCATGTCTTGCAATCTTGCACTGCTTCTTTGAGTTGATCTATGCTCTAGCGGGTGTCAGCTCTGAAGGTCTTCAGCCACTGTACTTTAGTGACCTGGTTTCATCCATAACTGAATAAATGGCCAAGATCCTAGCGGGTGGAAGTCATCATTTCTGGATTAAAGCAGATGGTATAATGTTGCCAAGACTGAATGAAAACAGCTGCCTCTCCCCAGTGGCATGAGCCCATTCCACCCAACCTGGCAGAGAAGGCATGCTTGCAGGTGCTTTCAGTTGGGGAGGGTCTACATCTGGTAGGTACCTTCTCTGCCATGATGCCTACCTTGTGGAGCATTTACCCCTCCTGAAATTAGATTGGCCCTCCCTTGGATTTTTCAGAAAGCCCTCAAGACCTGGAATTGCTGCCAGGCCTGGGGCACCCCAGGATCAAAGATCTCTCCCCATGACCTCTTTGCTGAGGGAGCTATTTTTATCCTCCCTTTGCCCAGGGTTAGAAGTTTTGTGGTTTTGCTAATTTATTACTGAGACATTTTCTATTTTTATCAATTTTACATTGGCTGATTCGTTTATTGTCGAGAGTCTTCTTTGGGGGAGATGGCCCGCAATATAAATTTGATTAATAAATCAATAAATACATTCTTGGAGAGAGATCTCACGATGCAAGATACCTACAGTGTCTCCAGACATAATGGTCTCACAAGTTTTGGGGCAACAACAACAACTGCAGCAAAATGTGGGATACTGCTGCCATCCCATGAAACCTTCTGAGATCTAAGGTTATAGGTTGGTATTTGGACAGTCCTGTTTGTTTGTTTTTAAATAGTCTTACTGAATGAGTATGTTATAAATCTATTGTTATTATTTCTGGCTTATTCTGCAGTCAAGGAGCAAAAGGTTAGTTAACATGCTCAGCTGAGGAATTGTGGAATCTCTGGATTTTGCTTTTTCTCACAATTGTGTCTTTTAATTTCAATTTCTTCCCATTTGTAGGAAGGAAAATTGTGCACATATTGATGAGTTCAAAATAAACCAACGATGCTCTCGTGAATCCAGATCAAATTCAACAATCACATATAATTCACTCATGAAGTTTGGGGACTGTAGTTCTTGCATTTAAGAAGCGTAATAGCTGCCATAATAGATGCCATAAACATCTTCAAAATTTAGCACTAATTTTGCTCTTCATATTTCTCAACTACAAAAATTGCAAAAAAAAAGGGGGGGGGAAGAAGGGGGATGACAGGTGTTCTGTGGCATGCATGAACCTGTCTCCTTCAGCCACCAATTTTGCAACTTTTGCAATTCTGGCTTAAAGTTTGAGTGGCCTGCTAACTCCAGGCCTGAAGTGCGAATAGCCCCTGGGACTCTGTTGCCATTGTTAAGGAGAAAGCTCTCAAAAAACTGACAATTTTTGTGACCACAAGTGAGCCCAGAATTTTGCATTCTGAATTGGAAAAACCAAGATTGTAGAGCGCCTTCTGCAATCCGTTTTGCAGACAGCCTTTTTCTTCCCTATCTAAATTTTTAAACTCTATTACAAATAAACAGATGTGTCAAGTTTTTTTTTAAAGAAGCCCAACAACTTAATAAAAATTTCCCTTGCCTCCAGGTTCCTAATCAATGGAAAACAAAGCACATTACAATCAGGCTGACGCTATCTTCCCCTTTAATGCCGCACCCAGGTTTTCTGATGTGCGCATCCAGATGAGATTCTGGTACATAAGTTCCTCCAGCTTGAATTGCAAATCTTGAGGTGAATTAGGGATTTCTTTAAAAAAAAAATATTATCAGGACTGATGTTTTAGAATTTAGATTCAAGACTCATTCTTGCATTTAATGCTTCTCCAAAATTGCTGGGGGCAATTTTCTGTTCCTTTATAAATCCTAGTTGTGGGGAGACTTTTCACAGCCTGGACTTCCTTCTCAAACTTCAGACTTGTCCACGCCATTTCTCACCATCACCTTCTGCTCCAAGGATTGCACAACCAAAGGTGAGTCTTGCACCCTAATAGATGGCTTTAGGAAGTGGTTTTTCGGTGTGTTGGGAATAGCTGCTGTATAACATAGCCCATCCTGTACCTCTAAATAACTATTCAAACTCTGATGGATTCTTTGGCTGAACCGTTTGGCCATATTTATACTTTGGGGTAATTGGTACTAACTGACTTGATGATAGACCCACTTCATTGTTTCCTTGCCAATCAAACTTAAGTTGCAATTCAGAAAATAATGAAGAGAAATAAGCTCTACGAACGAGCATCTCTTGTTTTCCAGTACTGTGCAAACAAAGGCTGGGTTTATATAATGGGCCTTGGTAGCTTGCTTTTTCCTACAGGATATCCTGAAGCAGAAATGAACTAAATAGCTGTCTTGAGTTCTTTTGAATGTATTAAGCCACAAGAAAGCTAACCAAGGCTAAAACTAACAATGTGTGCAAGTTGTACGAATGCAGCCAGAAATATTTAACTGGCCTGATTTTGAACGTTTAAGGGAAGAAGCTATAAAACTAGGATGGGTGAGTTGGGGCTCAGTTCAGGGCATCCAGAATGAATGACAGCTCAACTCCAGATGAAAGTTGAAGTTAGAACTTCTCAGGTCACTGATCCCACAGTCAAATGCTCCTTCCATTAGGACTTTTTCCCCACCCATTGGTCACTGCAATCTATGTATTGGATGATGTTATCCAGTCAGTTGTGCCTTCTCTTGGCCAATCTTCTCTCCACGTCTTCCAATCTTGCACTACTTCTTTGAATTGTTCTGTGCCCTGGTTGGTGCCAGCTTTGTTCTGTATATTCAAGGAAGATAATGCTGGGGTTTACTGCTACACAGGAAATATCTGCTTCCTGTACAGGTAGTTCTCAAGTTAACGACCACAACTGGGTCCCAAAGGTTATCTTGCTAAGTGAAACATTTGTTAAGTGAGTTTTGCCCCATTTTAACTGTGACTTTTCTTGCCATAGTTGCTAAGTGAATCATTCCATTTGGTAAGTAAGTAACCCTGTTGTTAAGTGAACCTAGGCTTCCCCATTGACTTTGGTTCGCAAAAGCGGATCACATGACCCCAGGACCCTGCAACCGTCATAAATATGAGTCAGTTGCCAAGAACTTTGATCATGTGACCGTGGGGATGCTGCAAAGGTGTAAGTGTGAAAAATGGACATAAGTCATTTTTTTCAATGCTGTAACTTTGAGTGGTTCCTAAATGAACTGAACCGACCCATCAATTTCTTAGTCAGGACGGGGATCCTAATCAAAGCACCCCAATGGGTATTGTCCAGCCTCTCATGAGTGACTCCAACAAAGGAGAGGCCAATCACCTTTGGGTGGAAGTGGAGAGCCTACAACCTCATCCGTGGACTGTTCCTTGATTGTGTAGCTCATGGTCAGAGTTTATTTCTACAAGCAGGACAATGGTTTTCTGAATCGCAACCTGGACATTCATGATTTCTCTCTCGGATCACAGAAAAGAGTTCTTGACCGCCCTTCCTGCCTCCAGATGCCATCATCTTCCCCCTAAGTCGTGATACTGTTCAGAGATTGCTTCTTAGTGTCCCAGAGTTCTGGAGTTGATAACTTTTTAGGAGGAGAGCCACGTTAATCGACAGGGGGCAACAAATCCAGAGGAATCTGTCAGCCCCCTTTCCAACTGACAGAATTGATTAAAAGCATCAGCTTTCATGAGTTGCAGAGCATTTCGCTGCATGCATAGTGAGAGAAGAGTTGGAAGACACTTAGTTCGTGTCTACCTGTTCTTCTCTTGTCATGTTAAGGCAAATTATAAAATAACGAGTTGGAAGGGACCTTGGAGGTCTTCTAGTCCAACCCCCTGCACAAGCAGGAGACCCTATAGCATTTCAGACAGATGGCTGTCCAATCACTTCTTAAAATCCTCCAGTGATGGGAGCACCCACAACTTCTGAAGGCAAGCCGTCCCACTGATCAATTGTTCTGTCAGGAAAGAAAAATGGCAAGACACAGAATATTACTTAACATGGAATAGATTTTACAAGTGGTTAGAGATAAGAGGTAGAAATTAGATGAAGAAAGATTATTGCTATGCATGAATTAAATATGAAGAGGGTTTATAATTACAAATACACCAATATAATCAACAGAATTACAAATGAGCTAATACAAAGAGAAATCTAGTTAAAACTACTCTGTTACACTATTATTATTGTTTTTAATATATGTGTTAATATTTCTGTTTGTTCTTTCTTTGCTTTTCTTTAAATGATATGAATACACTGTATTCAAAATGTTTATGAATAAAAAAATACTGTATTTTCTGGCGTATAAGACTACTTTTGAAACGAAAAAAAGTCAACCAAAAATCAGGGGTCGTCTTATACGCCGAGTATAATTTTCCAACTCGATCCTGCACCAATCACTGCAAGGCTGCTCGGACCGCCTCTCTAACTCAGCCAATCCAAGCAGGCTTTTTAATTAAAAAAGAACTGGTGTTGCTCGGAAGTGGGGGGGTAGTCTTATACAGCGAATATAGGCCTAAACCTATGTTTTAACTATAAAATTAGGGGGTCGTCTTATACGCCGGTCGTCTTATACGCCGGAAAATACGGTACTTTAAAAAAGGAAAGAAAAATTGGGCATTTTTCCTTCTCCCCACAAACAAAAAAAGTGTGAACATGAACATCAAGAAACACACAATAGGGTAGAAAAGTTATTGGCAGTGGTGGAGGAAACGGGTTCTTGCTCATCATTGTGTGAAGCCATAAACTCTTTTAATCAACGCTTTGCCCAGGTAGGAGGGCCAAGGTGTCTGGTGAGGATTTTGATGGCCATCTTCCTTATAGGCTCAGAGCTTCGCAAGCCATGTGGTTGCTGTCATCCCTGCTTTTGATGGTTGCCTGCTTTCCCCTGGCTGCAAAAACTGAAGTGGTGCAAGACTTCAAGAATTGCCTTGAGTTCTTTTTGGATAAGTCGCCACCCGGAGATGCTCTGACGCCGGGCAACCCTGCCAGGATTTGCCAGTTTTACAACAACGCCTACCGTTTTGCCACCATGTATGACCGACAGAAGCGCATCCCCATATACTCTGCTTACAAATGCAAGCCCGGACAAGGTCCCAGATACCAAGGTTGGATGATTGAGCCTCAGGTAAAGGCATGTTTTGCCCTCACCCTTCTGGGCCTTAGAGATAGTCTGCTTCATACTGTTTCTAACTGTTGACCCATCTAGCTCCATCTTTCGCAATCTCCACAGCTTTAAGCTATGTGGACTTTTGGATTCTGAAGATGTCCAGAATTTCCCAACCATGAGGGGTCCTTGATGCTCTCTAAACTTGGTGGTCTCCTTGCAGACATTTCATTATCCTAACTAAGTAACATCATCATTGCTCTGATGATGTTACCTAGCTGAGTGATGAAACGTCTGCAAGAAAACTACCAAGCTCAGAGAGCATCAAGGACCCCTCATTTCAACCCTGAGCTACCAATGTTCTCTTTTATTGATTCCCCAACCAGCATGCAAAGAATTTGGTCTTATCAATTATCTATCTAGCTGTATCTATCCTCTATCCTTTCTCTCTCTCCCTCCCTCCCTCCCTCCCTCTCCCTCTCCCTTTTCCTCTTCCTCCCTCCCCCATATTGCTGATATCACCAACCAAGAATATTGGGGTGCTTCCCTTTATCAGAAGTGTTAAAGTGAAGACTGAAAGGCAATTTATTTGGGTTGTTTTAATTTGGATCTTTTGCATTGAAAGAGATTTTGGATTCCATATCCTCACTTCTTTCATTTCTATGTGCCTAACATTCTATAATGATCCAGATTTTTTCCTTCGAAGCTCTCCTTGGTTGATTGCCCCTAACCTGGGTTGCTGTTGCATGTTTCCAGTGAGCTACTAACTCTGTTCCATGTGTTTTCCAGCTTGTGGATCCCACTTTAGGCAAGAGCATGGAGGACGAGCGTCAAGCCAACATTCCTGCTGATATGATTAAAAAGAGCCAGGCCATTTTTGGAGATTACACCCAATCCTTAAGTATTGAAAAGGGACACTTGAACCCAGTGGGCCATCAGCCTGATGAAGACAGTCGAGCTGCCACTTCCACCTTGACTAACATCGTGCCCCAGTTCAGCAAACTGAACCAGGATGCCTGGGCAAAATACGAGAACCGTATCCGAAAGGAAGCTCAGGCCTGCCTTGACATGTATGTCATTGCGGGGGTTGTCCCGGGAAAGGAGTATATCTCAGAGCACCGGCTCAATAAACCTAGCCACATCTGGTCTGCAGCGTGCTGTGTGAAGGATAAGAAGAAGAGGGCTTCATGGGCGGCCATTGCAAAAAACAGTGAGAATGAAGTAAAAGAATGGAGCTTGGAGAAACTACAGAAAATTCTTGCTGAACTCTACGGGCGGGAGAAAATCGATCTGTTCAACAGCTCCTGTTAAGAGATACCCAATTGGACCATGGGCGTGCATGGGTGGGGTGGTAGCAACAAATTCAAGATGGTGGCTGTGACCATACCATTTTTTTCACACCAAAGTACTCCAAGTGCCAACCTCTTTAATAGCACATGAATAAATGTCTGTCCTTAATTAGCCACTGTTCTGTAGGAGAACCAGTAGGCAGAGCTAGGGGTGGTGGAGTAAAGCAAGTCATCAGCCTAGAATCATTATGTTCCCACAAACGGTCTAAGTCCACCCCTAATTCGCTTGACCTTTTCTAGTGGTGATTTAAGAGTTGAACGTTAGCTGACTTGATTCTCGTGTATTGGCTTGAGCAATAAATATTCTGAACTGCAACTTGACAGGTGGTCCTGATTCTTTGCGCCTAACACTTTCCTAGCGAGAAACTACCGTGTTTCTCCAACAATATGGCCTCCACCAATAGTAAGACCCAGCATGTTTTCTAGGCATGAAATGAAATTAAGCCCCTCCCTGCACATTTAGGCCTAGTTTAAAACATGCTGGGGGGGGGGGGAGGCCAGGGGTTAAAACATGCTGGGGGGGAGGGCAGGGGGGGGGAAACCTGCCTTTAACAGTGCCCTGCGTGGCGCTGCCGCTGTTCTTGCGCCAGCAGGAAGTGTAGAAGCATTTCTGCTGCTTCTCGGGTTGGGGAGCTGCCTCCATGGCTTCCACAGTTCCTGCCGGCACGAGAACAGCAGCAGCGCCGGCGAGAACGTGGAAGACACACAGGAGGCTTCCGCACACACCCGAGCAGCAGGAGAAATGCTTCCACGTTCCTGCCGGTGCTGCTGCTGTTCTCGCGCCAGTGCCGGCGGGAACTGTGGAGGTAAGTGAAGGAAAAGCAAGAGCAGCAGAGGAAGCAGCAGTGGCAGGCGCCGAAGGTCTTGCAATTTAAAATGCCCTGTCAAAGCCGACATCCACACCGCTGCCGCCCACCCACTGATGGGGGGGGGGGGAGAGAAATTAATTCACCCCCGAAAAGACGGCCTAGCCATTTTTTCAGGGCTCAAAAATAAAAAATAAAAAATAAGGCCCTGCCTTATTTTGTGAGAAACACGGTATTTTCCACAATGTCTCCACCTGCATTCAATGGAAGAGCTGAATTGATGCAGATGATGCTGCAAAATGTAAGGCCTATAAATGTCATTTGGTCTGGCCCCATCCATCAAAGCAGAAATGATGGACAGAAATTTACTGATAAGGTAGATCCAGGTGGGGATGGGATTTGATGCCTCTTAAGATGTCATCGTTGCTCTATTACCTACCAGAGTTTTGGTTGCCAAACACCAATCATAATCTGAAACTTTGGGACACAAACCTTTTCAACTTTTCTTTCCTGGAGCAATGAAGGCCACCCAAAGAGTGTTGACCATCTGTATCAATGGTCATCAACCGGTGGGCCGTGAGAAATTTTTGGTGGCCGCAGAGAAATCTCACCCCCAGAGCACCCTCCCCAAAGCAATTAATCCAGGCTGCGCAGAAACACAAGGCTGCACAGCCCACATGGCCTGCGGGTACCCTCCCCCGCCCACTCACTCCTTATCCGGCAAACTTGTCTGCTAAGTTGCTATTTTTCCTATTTCTGACCATCATCTGCTCAGCTGTGCCGGGAGATTTAGAGTAGCTAGGAAGCAGGAAATGATTGGATTTCTTGCTTCCTAGCTAGTCTTTAGATCTTTTAAGCACAGCCGAACCTCCCTTAGGACTGAAGGTTCTATTATTCAGTGCAGACTCACGGCAAGCAAATTTGAGAGACTGAGCTAGCTGAAGGCAGATAGATAGATCACTGAATGAATCTGTGATTCTGTGAGCAACTCAATCTTTGCCTCATTTTGGGTAAAAGTTGCTCTTTTTTAATAAAAAATTCAATATTTATATATTTATAATATTTACATAGAAGCCATGCCCAGCCAGTCACATGACCACCAAACCACACCCACAAATTAGGCCACACCCACAGAACCAGTTAGTGGTCCCTGGGATTTAAAATTATGAGTTTGGTGGTCCCTGAGGTCCAAAAGGTTGGCGACCCCTGTTCCAAGGCACCTGAAGGCCAGACGAGGAATAATGGATGGAAACTGAACAAGGAGAGATTCAACCTGGAAATAAGGAGAAATTTCTGACAGTGAGAACAACCAACCCATAGAACAGAAGTTCCCTTCAGAAGTTGTGGGAGCTTCATCACTTGAAGCTTTCAAGAGGAGATTGGACTGCCATTTGTCAGAAATGGTTTTAGGATCCCTTCCAACTCTGTTAATCTGGTAGATTCCTCTCTTTATAAGAGCGTCTTTGGAAAACCTTACCCTTCCCTCTGTCTTTCCTTTCCTTTTTCCTTCCCTCCCTCCTTTTCCTTTCCCAATCATCCCTTCCCCTCCCTCTTGCCTACCTTTTTCCTTGCTTTTCCTTTCCTTTCCTTTTTTCTCCCTCTCTTTCTTTTTCTCTTCCATTTCCTTCTGCTCTTTCCTCTTCCTTATCTATTCACCACTTCCATTCCCTCACCATCCCTGTTCTTTTTCGTCTTTCTTCTGCTTCTTCATTTTCCTCATCTGAGGCCATTCCTGTGAAACTCTTCTCTGTTCCTAAGAGTCTGTTGGGAAAAACTTTCCACTTCTCTTCCCATCCCTGCCAGTACTTCCTTTCCTTTCCTTTCCTTTCCTTTCCTTTCCTTTCCTTTCCTTTCCTTTCCTTTCCTTTCCTTTCCTTTCCTTTCCTTTCCTTTCCTTCCCTTTCCTTTCCTTTCCTTTCCTTTCCTTTCCTTTCCTTTCCTCCCCTCCCCTCCCCTTCCCTCCCCTCCCCACTCCTCTTCTCCAATCAATCAATTCCCTTTCCTGTTTAATTTCTTTCCTTCTTCTTCCCTCTCTTTTCTTTCTTCCTTTTCCTTTCCTTCCTCGCCCTTCCCTTCTTTGCCTGTTTATCAATTCTTGCCTTCCCACTGTTAGAAATAAGTAAATTCAAAAATATTATAATATATAATATGCTTAAAGGTTTTACAAATGGGGGTTGACTGGATGGCCTTGCGGTGTCCCTTCCAATTCTGTTAATCTGTCATAAAATGAAATATATTTCCCTATATACACATACTTTGCTTTTATACTTTTGACATGCTCCATTGCTAAGCCTTTTTATATTTTTATCTTATGTATATGCCTTTTATATTATTATGATGTTCGGTGTGTGTGTGTTGTTATATCTCTTTGGAAAAGGGGTAGTATATGATGAGCTTAGAAAGAGGCCCTGATGAGGGGATGCTGCATTCCTTAACAATGCCACGTGGGCAGACAAAGTAAAAGGTACGGAGTGGTACGGATGAGAACATAACGAAAGGAGGCAATTGTCCCTGGAGACATCCTGGGATTAGCTGCAATATCTGAGGGCAAATCCAATGAGCTTGAATTTGGGGGATGGGATGAGTCTCGAGAAGGAGGGAATTTGGGTGACGAGATGAAGCTGTATATAAAGTCTGTTATGGATCTTAAGGTATGGTTCAGGGCTCAAACTTCATGTTAAGTTAAGCTGAGATCTAACCGTTTTTTGCAAACAGCTTGCTCATTTTTGTTTTTCCTTTTGTTAGCTTTGATATATAAGCATCCAAATAAAATCTCTGTGTTTCCACTGATCCAAGTTTTTGTCATTTGGATTTATTTCCAACAATTGGTGGAGAATGCGGGCATCTGCTCTCTTCTGATACCCTGGACGGCAGAGTCTAGTGAGGACAGCATGCCCTGTTGATTTTCAACAGTTCACAGTCGGGTCAGCTGTTTGGGAATAATAGTGTTTAAAATAGAGGTCGGTTGAAAACGGAAAGAAAAGGAAGGGGACCGGGTTTATGGGATTGCCAGAAACCACTGGGCAACTCTGCACGCAGACCTAGGGGTAAGTAGTTCTGGTCACGTAAGAACACACCCACTAGGCAGTTTTGGGGGTTGGGTAGGACTGTGAGAATCTGAGACTTGTGTGAGAGGTGTATGGATGAGATGACCCTAGCAGTCCTTGGGCTGTATTAAAGGTCGAACCGATAGAGGAGTGGTTATCCGTGTTTCCATACCCTTGCGAAAGGATTGGCCGGAGACCCACGTCTGAAAGGTGCTATAATAAAAATCTCTATTGATCTTGATCTTTAAAATAAGCCAGCGCCTGCTGGGAGCTCCAGACTCTCCAGGACAGAGACAGACCTTTAGTGAGTCTAGGGGGTGTCTTTGCTCTGGCCAGGTGCCAACTGTGTGTGTACGAAGGTCTCACTGGAACAAGTTGGTAAGGATTGCTCCAGTCTGGTAATCAACCATGGGCAATTCTCATGGGTCCCAAAAAAAATGTGTGAAGAAGAGTAAGAAAAATCCAACATTAAAAATTGATCCTTCAAGTCCCCTAGGGCAATTGCTTGAAGGATGGGGAAAACCATCCTATAGAAAATTAATTACTAAATTGGGTATAAATAGAGAAGATATGGTAAATTTGTGTTGTTTCATTTGGTGGGAGGATGAAAATTTAATTTGGCCCCGATTAGGAACAAATGATTATTTTGCCTGCAGTAATTTGTATGAATATGTAAAGGATAGAATGTAAGTCACTTAGAAAATGAAATTGATTATGCTCTGATTTGGAACCCAGATAAATGGCCTTGAGAAGAGGGGTCTTATAAAGCAAAATTATTTATAGTGAATGAGAAAGAAGAGGAAGACATGGGAAGTAGGAGATATTTACCCCCTCCTTATAACCCAAACACTGTTCCTGCAGCACCACCAATGCCTTCTCTTCCTTCCCCATTACCAAGTTTTAATCAAAGTCTTAAAAATTCCCCTACTTCAAGTAGGAATAAGTATAAGGCACTGAAAAGAGAATTGGAGCAATGTAAAAAAGATATTAGAGAAGCAGTATCCTTTAGTGGAAGAAAAAGAAACAGGAATATTTCCGCTTCGAGAGGTACCTAATGGAGTAAATCTAGGGGTGCCTGTAATAAGCTATGTGCAGGATCCTTTAAAGGCATCTGAAGTCAGAGCCTTTAAAAAGGAAATGAAAAGTGTTATAGATGACCCTTTGGGGGCATCAGAACAACTGGATAATATGCTAGGACCTAATATTTATACATGGGATGAAATGACGGCTATACTTAATACCGTCTTCTCGACAGAGGAGAGACAATTAATTAGAGCCACTGCAATGAAAGTATGGGAAAGAGATCACCCCCCTGCTAATAATAACAACATTAGGGGAGAAGATAAATTTCCCCTGGTTAGACCAAATTGGGATAACAATACTCAAGCTCATAGAACTGATATGGAAGATTTAAGAAATATAATTGTTAGGGGAATAAAAGAAGCAGTACCAAAAGCACAGAATATGAACAAAGCTATGGATTTAGAACAAGAAAAAGCCAGCCGCTTTCTTACAAAGGCTTAAGGATGTTGTAAAGTTCAGCTATAACTTAAGATCACACTATGCCAAAAATGAACTTAAGCAGAGGCTTTGAAGGACAAAATCTAACTTTTATTGATCAATAAAAGGGTAAGATCTCTCCTCTCATACACACAGATATGTGAGGAAAGTTACAAAGCATATAGGCGAAAGTAACTCTTCTTATACCTTAAGATTCTTTTAGAAATAGAGTAATTGCATTGTAAAACACTCTAAGTTAGATTTACATCTTTCCTGCAAAAAGACAAATGCCCTCCTGGCACTTGTTTATCTTTCAGTATCCTTTCTCCTATTGTCTGTTAATCGATCACAATTTACCATTTAAGAGGGCTATTAACAGGTGAAGGTATATATTGCTCCAGATGTAGGGAGTACGTTCCATTCAGATTGATTTAGATGGGATAATCATGTGTCTTCATACAAGAGAGATGTAACTAATTGCAGGCATGTGTTATTATTAGTTTTACAACACCAGTGAAAGGTTAAATAAATATTTTCTAGAACAGCAAGATAAGAAATGCCTATAGAGATAAATACTTCTAGATATGTAAGAAAACAACTGCCTAACATCAAGATAAGACATGTCTATATAGTAACTTTCAACTCTCTCTCTCTATAATATTTTTTATTTCTTTCCTTTATTTATTACCCTAACAATGTGATGAGGAAATACTCTGGCATGGACCCGGATGATGCTACAAATACCCAGCTGGTCCGAATTCAGTTCGTAACAAAATCATGGCCAGATATTTTGAAAAAATTACAAAAGATAGATGGATGGGCGGGGAAATCATTGGACGAACTTCTTAAAGAGGCCCAAAAGATTTACATCCAGCGAGATAATGAGAAAACTAAACACAAGGGTAGAATGATGGTGGCAACAGTCAGAGAGGTTATAAAACAAGAAAGATCTCCAAAAACCCCAGCCCAGGAAGGGTTAGGAGGAGGAAGGAATGAAGGAATGAGAGGGTGGAACCAGAGAGTGAAAAGGGGAAGAGGACGTGTTGATGTGGGCAGGAAGGGCAGAGTGAGGAGATGTTTTGGGTGTGGCCAACCTGGACATTTCAGGAAAGGCTGCCCGATCCAAAAAGGGGAGGCACAAGTGTCTAATATGATGGAAGAGAATGAAAGTCAATATAGGGATGTTAGGGGCGACTCCTTTTTTGATCTCACGGAGAGTCCTTGTTAATCTTAGTACTGGGACCGAAGGAAGAGGAAATGGTGTTTTTAATTGACACCGGGGCAGCGAGAACTTCAACTGCAGAAATGAAATTAAGTGGACAAAGTATTAGAGTATCTGGAGTAAAAGGGGAAGGATTTGAAGTACCCAAATTAATGCCCCTCCAATTGGGAATGAAAGGACAAAATAAAAAGATAGAGGTAGAAATGTTATATATACCTGAAGCAGGTATTAACTTGCTGAGAAGAGATTCACTAACAGGTTTACCCTTGAGATTTGAATTTGGACCAGAAGAGACAGTTCCTATGAGGGTTTTGACCTCAGAGGAAGAAGAAAAGATTGACCCAACAGTCTGGGTGAAGGAAGGGAATCGTGGGGGACTACAGGTAACCCCTCTTAAAATAACACTCCAAGATCCCAACGAAGTGGTTAGACAAAAGCAGTACTCAATTTCTATGGAAGGGAAGAAGGGGTTGCAGCCAGTAATTGATGGTTTGCTAAAAGATGGCTTAATAGAACTTGCAATGTCCCCTTATAATACTCCCATTTTACCCGTAAAGAAACCTGATGGTTCCTTTAGGATGGTTCAAGATTTGAGACTTCTAACAGGATTGTAAAAGCTAGGCATCCTATGGTCCCTAATGTCTATACATTAATGGGGCGAATACCAATAGAGCACAAATGGTTTAGTGTTGTAGATTTGAAGGATGCATTTTGGGCCTGTCCCTTAGATGTAGAATCAAGGCCCATGTTTGCATTTGAGTGGGAGAACCCATATACCAGAAGGAAGCAACAATATCAGTGGACAGTATTACCCCAAGGATTTACAGAATCTCCAAATTTATTTGGACAGGTATTAGAGCAAGTCCTGGAAGAGCTAGATCAACCCAAGGGAACATGTTTAATACAATATGTGGATGACTTACTAGTTTCAGGGAAAAAGAAATCTGAAACTACAAGTGCCACTAATGAATTATTAAATTTCTTGGCCCCAAAAGGCCTACGAGTATCCAAAACCAAATTACAATATGTTGAAAGAGAGGTAAAGTATCTAGGACACTTAATCAGTGAACAACCTATTCTCTAATAAACGATTTGGTTTCAGAAAAAAACTATCCTGTAACCTGCAACTCTTACACTGAAAAAACATATGGACTACACAACTCGATCAGGGCAAGGCAATAGACGCAATCTACATAGACTTCTGTAAAGCCTTTGATGCAGTGGTACACAACAAACTACTACTAAAACTAAAATCTTATGTTATCTCTGGACACCTACATAACTGTATAGAAGCATTCCTGTCAAACAGACAACAGATGGTCAAAATTGGGAGCGTCCTATCAAATTCTGTACCTGTCAACAGTGGTGTCCCCCAAGGCAGTGTTTTAGGACCAACTCTCTTCATACTCTACATAAATGACCTCTGTGATCATATTAAGAGCAACTGCATTCTCTTCGCTGATGATGTAAAGCTATTCAACACCATAGACAATACTGCTACCCTCCAAAAAGATCTTGACTATGTATCAGAATGGTCAATCAAATGGCAACTTCAAAATCTCAACAAATAAATGCTCTGTCTTACATATTAGCAAAAAAAATCAGAAAATAAAATATAAGCTATATAGTCAAGACCTCGTCGAGGATCCAAACTCTGTCAAGGCCCTTAGAGTACTCATCTCTAATGATCTAAGTGCTAAAGCCCACTGTAACTACATAGCCAAAAAGGCATTAAGAGTTAATCTAATCCTACGTAGCTTCTTCTCTGGTAATATCACACTAATAACTAGAGCACACAAAACATTTGCTAGACCTATACTTGAATACAGCTCATCAGTCTGGAACTCACATTACATATCTGATATTAATACAGTTGAGAAAGTCCAAAAATATTTCACAAGAAGAGTTCTCCACTCCTCTACTCATTGCAGAATATCTTATGCCACCAGACCTGAAACTCTAGACCTAAAAAACCTAGAACTACGCCGCCTTTGGTCCGATTTAAATATACAGTAGTATATAAAATCACACATTGCAAGGTCCTACCTGCAAATGAATACTTCAGCTTCAATAATAACAATACAAGAGCACACAATAGATACAAACTCAAGGTTAACCGCACCAAACTTGATTGCAGGAAATACAACTTCAGCAACAGAGTGGTCAATGTTTGGAATACTCTATCTGACTTTGTGGTTTCTTCCCCAACCCCCAAAAACTTTAACTTTAGACTGTCTACTATTGACCTCACCTGCTTCCTAAGAGGTCTGTAGGGGGCAGGCATAAGCGCACCAATCGTGCCTACCGTCCCTGTCCTGTTGCTTTTTTTTTATTTTTCTTATACGTATCCATCTCATGTATTCAAAACTATGTTTATTCTTATACCTGTATCCTGTAAGCGATTGACAAATCAAATAAATAAATAAATAAAATAAATAAATAAATAAATAAAGATTACTCCAGACAGAATAGAAGGGGTGGGGTCTCAATCCTTACCCAAAAACAAGCAGGAACTGAGAAAATTCTTAGGTTTGGTTGGATACTGCAGATTATGGATTAATGAGTATGCAAATCTGACCAAACCCTGTATGCAAAGTTAATTGAAGCTGAACCTTGGAATTTATAGTGGGAGGGAAATGAAAGAGGGAGCTTTGAAAATCTGAAACAAGCTTTAACCAAGGCTCCTGTGTTAAGTTTGCCAAATTTGGAAAAGCCATTCCATCTCTTTGTAAACAAAGAGAATGGAATTGCTCTAGGTCTAGGAGAATGGCTCAGGACTGGGCAGGACAACGGAAGCCTGTGGCATTCCTATCAAAAATAATGGAACCGGTTATAAGGGGATGGCCAGTATGTATCCAAGCGATTGCTGCTACTGCAACGCTGGTGCAAGAAAGTAGAAAATTGACCTTTGGGGGAGCCCTCATTGTGAGCACCCCACATCAAGTCAGAACCATTCTTCAGCAAAAAGCAGGAAGATGGCTGACTGATTCCTGAATTCTGAGATATGAGGCAATTTTGATGAAGCAAACCATAATTTGAATCCAGCACATTTCTTAGCCAACACTAGATCAGTGGATCAATATGGATCATTATTGTTCTGAAGTAATAGACTTACAAACTAAAATAAGACTTGATTTGGGGGAACACCCCCTTGAGAAAAGAGAGGCAATTTTTATGGATGGTTCTCCAAGGTGGGAGGAGGGGGAGCACGGAAAAACACCAAAGAGCTCATGGAAGCAAGGGAAAAGAACTAGTAGATCAAACCCTGGTAAAGGAAATAATGAGTTACCTAGAAAAACAGCAGTGACACATGTGAATGCACACCAAAAAGGAGAATCAGTAGAAAAAATTAATGTGTTCACTGAGAAAGAACAGAAAAACAAGTTACAACAAATAGGAAGACAGGAGGGGGAGAAGAGAAAGTGGTTTCTCCCAGATGGAAGACAAATAATAAGCAAACTAATTGCACGAGAGTGGTTGGAAAAATTACATGAAGGCAGTCATCCAGAATGCGGCCGCACGGCTGATCTTGGGAGCTTTTCGGAGCTCTCATGTTACACCGCTCCTGCGCGAGCTGCACTGGCTCCCTGTGGCCTTCCGGTGCGATTCAAGATGGTAGTGATCATCTTCAAAGCGCTCCATGGCTTAGGACCTGGGTACCTACGGGACCGCCTGCTGCCACCAACGGCCTCCCGCCGCCCAGTGCGCTCCTACAGGGTCGGCCTCCTCGGGGTGCCGTCGGCTGGACGATGCCGGCTGGTGGCCCCGAGGGTATGGGCCTTCTCTGAGGCGGCTCCCTCCCTCTGGAACGACTTACCCCCGGAGATACGGGCCATCACTGACCTTCTAACCTTCCGACACGCAGTCAAAACCCACTTTTTCCAACAGGCTGGCCTGGCCTAGTAATAATTGTGGGGTTTTAAATTGGTATTAATCTTTATTTGTTTTTATGTGATTTATGTGTTTTTATAAAATTTTATCTTTTGGCCACTAATTTAATTATTTTAAATTGCTTTTAACTTTTATAACTTTTATAACTTGTACGGTTTTTATCTGGCTGTGCACCGCCCCGAGTCCCGCTTTTGGGAGAGAGCGTGGTATAAAAATCCGAATAATAAATAAATAAATTGAGGAATTCAAGCCATTGTAGAAGAACTTTTGAAATGTTATGGTTGTATTGGAATATATCCTCTAGCAAAATCAGTAATAGACTGGTTTTAAATTGTTTAATTTGTAAAAAGGTAAACAAACAAGCACCAGGAAACAACAGATGGGTGGAAAGCCACCAGCTTTAAGACCCTTTAAGTGTATTCAAGTAGATCTTAGGGAATTGCCAAAGATAAGGGGAGTAAAATATTTATTGGTCATAGTGGACCACCTCACAGGGTGGGTGGAAGCTTTTCCCTGCACTAATTGTTAAATCAAATTAATATTGGAAATATATATGCCGTGGATTAAATGTCTTCTTTTAAGCCCTATTGAGAATACAGACCCAACCTAGAAAAGACATTGGAAGCAATATGTAAACTCTCCAGATATTTCAATTTCCTCAGGAAACAAGGACTTTTGGCTCAAACACCACCTTTGAAGTTTCCAGTCCATAAATTCCACTGTGGCGATTTGGTGCGGAGTAGGAAGGAGAAGTTAACCCCGAAATGGGAAGGACTACTTAGCTCTAAAACCGCAATCCGAATGGCCGAGAAGGGTTTGACACATAACACTCGCGTAAAAGGCCCTGTGTCTACACCGACCACCTGGACCAGCATTTTGCATGGGACCCACTGAAGTTAACCTTGCAGAAACAATAAACTAGTAACTGATGAGGTTTGCCCCCATAGGTTCCGAATTTGAGTGGAAGGAACTGAAAAGAGGTGGCGAGTCCATATCCAGTGGAAAAATAAAACCTGGAGCTGGGACCGGGAGTGGAAACCCATATACGTGGTGTTAAAAATGAACAATAAGGTTTAATCGTATTAAAAATAGGGAATGGGAAAAAGACCTTTTAAAGTCAGCTTCTCTTTTAAGAAATTTTCATGCTGATATTTGTTACATGTGCAGTGGGGACTTTGAGAAACTGGTAAAGGATATTTTGAAGGAAGAGTGATATTGTAAGATGACTCAGATTTTAATGTTCTGGGGAACTATTGGAGTTTTGGAGGGTTTACAACAAGAATGTGAAGAATGCATACCAACACAAAAGGTAAAATCACAAAAACATTGAAATATCACATAGCCTGTGGATGCGAGAGGCAGAGTGTCTCATATAATTATAATGGAACACAGTACCCTAAATGTACAGAAGAAAAGGAAATATTCTGTTATGACCTTCACAAGGATTCTAGACAATGCAAATAAGAAGTAGGGGAAGAAGAAATCAAAAATGGTTAGGGCAGAAACATGATTTGGGATCCTCTTTCTTTGTAATTTTTGATGTATGCAAAGCAGCCAATCTTTAATAATTTTCACAGATTGGTACTGGATTATTTGTTAGCTAAGGAGAGAGATGTATGTGATAAATTTAACGAACTGTTGCTTAGAAATTGATGATACTGGAGAAGTAATTAGACAAATCACAGCCAGAATGAGAAAATTAGCTCATGTTCCGGTACAGGAATGGATGGGGCTATTAGGTAACGAAGGATTTGGGGGGGGGGGATTTTTAATGCACCCCGATAAGATATGTAGTACAGAGCACTATTGAAGGTATGATAACTATCACACAAAATAAAGATGAACATATGATGATGATGGTGAATGATGTTAATGAACACACTGTTCTTATGAAATTTGAAATTGTTGAAGAAATTAGAGAAAGCTTAAGAGAATTCCAGAAGTAATGTTTTATTTTATGAAATGTATGAAAAATAGAAAGGGTGGAATTGTTAGAAATAAAAAAATTCAAAAATAAAATGTAGATGAAGAGAATAGTATATTATAGCATTAAGACAGTTCTCTATAAATATTCTCCTGTATCAAGTAATGCCACCCCTATTTCCTCCAGGATTAGGAGGACAATAGGAGAAGAGATAAACCATTGCCCTAATCTTTAATCAACTGAAGTTAGATTTTGTTTTTCAAAGCATTTGCTTAAGTTTACCAGACTTTTACTTTGCATAGGTGAATATGTTAGAGATGCATGTTGTTCTAAGATGGGTTGAATGTAATATTAATATGTAACAAGTGTGGTATTAGGAATAGATATTTCTTTGTTCTCAGACCATTAGAAAGAGGCCCTGCTGAAGGAACATTCTTGAATGCCAAATAAGATAAGAAAAAGCCATGTTGGCAAAATATGTGGTGGGTGGTCATTGGGAGGTGTTGAAGGAGATGATGTGGTCTCCATAAGGCGTCTCGGATTAGCTGTGCTTGGTCACTGGGTCGATGTAGGAGGGGTGTTGGGGTGGCGGGACGTCGGGATAAAAGAACTATAAAATGTAATGTATTGAAATCTTTAGGTGCGGTTCTTGGCTCAAACGTCATGCTGAAGTCAGCTGAGATCCCCCGCTCTTTGCAAACAGCTTAACAAAATAAAATCTCTGTGTTTTCACCGATCCAAGTTTTTGTCATTTGGATTCATTTCCAACAATTGGTGGAGAATGCGGGCAACTGCTCTCTTCTGATGTCCTGGACGGCAGAGTTGGTGAGGAAGGCATGCCCCATTGATTTCAATGGTCCACAGTTAGCTCTGCTGTTCAGGAGCATGGAACGAGACACAGATCCGTGTTTAAAACAGAGCTTGGTTGAAAATTGTAAGAGAAGGAAGGGGACCAGGTTTATGGGATTGCTGGAAACAAGTGGGCAACTCTGCACAGACCAAGGTAAATAAAGTGAACTTAAGTATTGCCTTGGCGGTTAAGAGGGCTGGGTAGGACTGTGAGAATCTGAGACTTGTGTGAGAGGTGTATAGATGAGATGACCCTAGCAATCCTTGGGCTGTGGTAAAGATCGAACCGATAGAGGAGTGGTTATCCGCGTTTCCATACCCTTGTGAAAGGATTGGCCGGAGACCCATGTCCGAAAGGTGTTATAATAAAAGCCTCTATAGATCTTGATCTTTAAAAAGCTAGCATGTGCTGGGAGTTCAGGATTTGTAGGGAAGGGTTTGGGATCTTTAAAATAAACCAGCACCTGCTGGGAGATCCAGGCTCTCCAGGACAGAGACAGACCTTTAGTGGGTCTAGGGAGTGTCTTTGCTCTGGCCAGGTGCCAACTGTGTGTGTACGAAGGTCTCACTGGAACAAGTTGGTAAGGATTGCTCCAATCTGGTAACTAACCATGGCAATTCCGGTGGGTCCCAAGAGAAATGTGTGAAAGAGAAGTATAGTTCAAACTTGCTCTTGAGTGTAGTAAACCTCGAGAGTCCTCTTGACCTAAGGCCCTAAGAATGACCTTCTCAAGTTAGGAATTGCATGGTAAGCTCATCTTGGCACGACACGTAGGCAAATAGTTACAGAAACTAGCTGACTACAAAAATCTTGTTAATAGATAATCACGCTATCTTAGCACACAACAGTGGTCGCATCTTGCCATGGCGCCATTAGAATTATACTTCCTTGCTCCTCTTCACATATGTCTCGCTCCCCCCGCCCTGATAAAACTGCAAAATAAAAGAGGGTGGTGCGTTGCAATCGGGGGATTTCTTCATCTACCCCGGGCACAACGTGCTCTCTCACCTTGAGAAACTATGGTATCTGTGTCAATTATTGATTCTAGTACTTAAGTACTCACCCTCGCGAGGGTCCCTCTAAATTTCACCCCTGCGGGGGCTCTACGGGCTGATCAGAGAACCTAAGGACAACGAGCAAACCGCGACAACGCGACAACTGGGGGCTCGTCCGGGATCTCTCCCTTCTTCAGCTCCACGGCGTGACTTCTGTCTAGAGGTGCGCTGCCTTCACTCCCATTGCTACGCACCTGGCAAAGGCTCTGTACAATCGTAAGTAATGGGCTCCTCACTCTCCAAAGTTTCGTCAGTTCATAGGGACGAACTTTACCACTTAGTGAAGAAGACTAATTGTTTGCAGAAAATTAACGGCACCACTGTATATACCTTGTCTAGAAAATCTATCACCTCCTTCTTGCTTTATGTGGACCAGCACTGTCCTGCTTATCCGGCTGAGGGCACGCTGCATCGCACTTCGTGGGAACGCTTGGGAAAATATCTGTATGATGTTCCCAGAGCTCCACCAGACATTCTTATGTCCTGGCGTGCGATAATGGCTGCGCTCAATACTATTTACCCCTCCACCACTCTCCCTGAGTCTTTATCTCTTGCCTCTAAAACTGCTAAATCTCCTGCTGTTCACTTTGATTCTTCTCCCCCACCTTACCAATCTGTTGCCTCTTCGGATGATATTCCTCAGCTTGCCTCTGCCCCTCCTTTTCACTCTGACACTCCGCACAATCGTCTGCAGCCTTCCTCTCCTTCTGTCTCTCCTATTCCTACTGATTCTCCATCCCCACATCCATTGGGGGGAAATATTACTGCTATCCTGGCTTCTCCTTCCTTCACCTTAGAATCTTGTGATATACCTTCTGCTTACCCTATGACTCTTGTTCCGGGAGCCCCTGGCGCTCCTGTTCATAACAACATAGAGTTAAGAGTGCTGAAAAATTTAAAAGAGGCTGTAAATATGTATGGACTGCAATCCACTTACACTCGTGGCTTGCTTGATTCTCTCGTGTCTGCTAACACTGTAATGCTGTTATATGATTGGAAGATGTTGTTTTCTATGCTTATGACTCCTGCCCAGTATGTTGTTTGGCAGTCTGAATATGAAAAATTAGTAGATGCTGAAATAAGACGAGGCCTCCCTAATCTGGTCATTGCTGATCACTTAAAGGGAAGAGGATTATACTCCACCCTGATTCAGCAACAAACTTGCCCTCGCCGTGCCTTTGCAATCATTCATCTTTGTGCGATGAATGCCCTGAAACGTGTGGATGACTCAGACTCTAAATCCACACACACCTTTTTGAAGATAGTGCAGGAGGTTGATGAGTCTTACTCTTCATTCGTTAACCGTTTGCAAACCGCTCTGGAACGCCTCGTGGCCAGTCTCGGGGTACTGCATCCTATGCTGCCAAGCCAAAAACTGTTTGCCCTCGTTGCAGAAAAGGTTTTCATTGGGCTTCCCAATGTCGCTCTAACCCTCCTCCTGCTCAGCAATCGGAAAACTAGGCATGGGGTCTTCAGCTAACCCCGCTACAAAGGCTGAAACTTCTCTTTCCTCTTCTCTTTCCTTTTTACAACCTACTTCTTTCCCTGTACAACTGACAGAGGACATTGTTTATGATGATCCTGGTTCGGTCTTCACTCTCCCTCTTTCTATCACTGTTCTGAAGCCACTTCCGCCTTCCTTGCCTGTTTTACTCATACCTAACTCCTCCCTTACCATTGAAGGTGTAGTCGCTGCACCCTTTTTGTACGACTCCTCTTCTCTGAAAAATCTCTCTCTCGCTGCCATTGGCGACCGGTGCTTTTCCCTGAAAGCGGGAACAATTGTGGCTACTCTCATTCTTCTTCCGTCTCCTGAACCCCCTTCTTTGTTTGCTCTACAGCAATCTGTTCAAGCCTCCAAACCTATGTTAACCATATTGCTGAATGGCCAATCTTTTGCTGGCCTGATTGACACTGGAGCTGACGTCTCTGTCATTCGATCCTCTGAGTGGCCATCCTCTTGGCCCCTTGCTGAAACAACTTCAGTACAAGGCGTCGGTGGAGCGCAGGCAGCAAAGGTTAGCTCACTTTGGCTTACTGCCTCTACGCCTCATTCCTCTGTGACTGCTTATCTTAAACCCTTTGTCCTTCCATTACATTGCAATTTGTGGGGCCGTGACCTGCTATCTCAACTCCACACTTCTCTCTACATACCTTGAATTATGGCTATTTCTCCTCTTTTTCTCACTCTTAAATCCAATATTCCTGTTTGGATTGATCAATGGCCTCTTACAAAAGAAAAATTAAACGCACTTCACACTCTTGTTCAACAACAATTGGCAGAAGGGCATATTGAACCATCTACCAGCCCATATAACACACCAGTGTTTGTAATTAAAAAGAAAAGTGGCAAATGGCGCCTCCTACAGGATCTTCGTGTTCTGAACGCTATATTGCAACCTATGGGCCCATTGCAATGCGGCCTTCCTAATCCAAATTTAATTCCTGTAACATTTGATCTCATAATCATTGACCTCAAAGATTGTTTTTTCTCCATCCCGCTGATACCAGAGGACAGGATACTATTTGCCTTCACCGTTCCTGAGTTTAATCATTCTAAACCTACAGCTAGATATCAATGGAAAGTTCTTCCCCAAGGAATGCTCAATTCTCCTACGATGTGTCAATATTTTGTAAATAAAGCTTTACAACCCTATCGGGACAAATTTCCTGAATTTTTAGTGTATCATTACATGGATGACATCCTGATTGCAGCTGATGGTCCTAAAGGTACAGTATGTAAAACTTTTCCATGTCTTCTCTCTCTCCTTGCTCTTGCAGGACTGCATGTAGCACCAGAAAAGGTGCAGTCTCATTATCCGTTACAATATTTAGGACACAAGGTTTTAGCCTCCACAGCTTCACCTCACCTTCCTGTTCTCACACTCCCTCAACCTGCAACCTTGGTTCAGTTACAGCAATGCCTGGGCACGCTCAATTGGGCACGCCCATATCTTTCCATTTCAACTCATACTCTCTCGCCATTATTTCAAGCATTGGTCGGCCTTAAGCATCCAGCAGATCTCATTTGGCTGAATGAGCAACAGCTTAATGCTCTTAAAGAAATCAACAGCGCCTTGCATACCCATTGGGTGGACCGCTCATTACACAATCATGCACTCTCATTGGCGCTTCTTCCCACACCCACACTCCTTACAGCAATCATCGTTCAAATCTCGACTTCAAAGAAGCTACACATTTTAGAGTGGATTCACCTTCCTCATACCCCAAAAGCATCAATCACCAAAAGAGCTGCACAAATGGCTCTTCTTATAGAACGGGGGAGGAAAAGAGCTAGAGCCTTGATGGGTGTGGATATCTGCACGCTTTACACTCCCTGCAGACTAACACAATGGGAACCACTCTTCCAAAATTCTGATGCGTTACAAGATGCGTTGGAAGGGTGGCAAGGGAATGTCTCCTGCCATCTACCACCAGACCCACGCATACAAGTGCTGAAAACAATTCCGCTCACTCTAGAGACTCCTTTAGTACAACAACCAATGAAAGATTGTCTTACTGTATTCACTGATGGTTCTAAAACCATCGGGGCTTGTGTGTGGCAAACTGACAATCAATGGCATAAAAAACTTACCACACCACAACCTTCTGCTCAACAGGCTGAACTGTCTGCCTTCAATATGGCACTCACACTTTTTCCCAACTAGCCAATTAATGTAATATCTGATAGTCTGTATGTGGCACAATTGGCCTTGAATATATTTGATGCCTACATTTCTCCTGCAACCCCTTCTCCTTTAATGACACTTTTTTTACAGTTACAAGACCTATTGAAGGAAAGGAAGGAATCTCTGTTTGTGGCCCACATCAGAAGCCATCAGCATCTGCCCGGATTTCTTTCAGAAGGCAATCACATGGCAGATGAGGCCTGCAAGTTGCATTTGTTACCAATCCTGCAGAATAACACCTTAACAGCAGGAGAAAGTCATGATTATTTTCATCAAAATAGAAAGGCTCTGGTGAGACAATTTGGAATTACTCATCAAGAAGCCGCGGCAATTGTTCAACAATGTCCTACATGTAGTCTGCAGGCACGAAGTGTCCCAGAAGGAGTAAATCCTAGAGGCACCGAGGCCTGTGACACATGGCAAATGGACGTTACTCAGTATCCATCCTTTGCGACCTGGAAGTATATTCACGTGTCTGTAGACACTTACTCTGGGTTCATCATGGCCACACTGCAAAGGGGGGAGACTACTAAAAACACTATCAATCATTGCATTCGGACCTTTGTAACACTGGGATGTCCAAAAATTTTAAAAACAGACAATGGTCCTGCATACACGAGCTCCTCTTTCTCGGAGTTCTGTCATCATTGGTCCATTGTACACAAATTTGGAATTCCATTCAATAGCCAAGGCCAAGCTATTGTGGAAAGAGCAAATTTAACACTCAAAACGGCCCTTGATCGATACATGGGGAAAAAAGGCGTACGCCCCCCGAACCTCCCAGCGTTACAGAATGTGTTAAATGTATGTTTATATACCTTGAACTTTCTGAATCTTACTGGCTCTCCTTCTTCTACGGCTGCTTCTCGTCACTTTACCACACCTCCTGTCCCTACCTCCAGACCTCTTGTTTATTTCAGGCAACTTCCAGATCCGAAGTGGAAGGGACCTGTGCAACTGATCACTTGGGGCAAAGGATACGCTGCTGTTCAACTTCCTGATCGTGTTCTTTGGGTGCCTGCGCGCTGTGTTCGACCTTATCATGGGGAGGCTAAGGACAAGTGTTCCTCTCCTAGCCCTTCTGATTCTGATATCTCCTGTCTTTTCTCAGTTTCGGGCTGATCCTGCTGTTATCTTCGCCCCTCCGTTCACACGCGTTACCTTTACCTTTAAAGACATCTCTCTTTCCGCCTGTAATTATGCCTTTCAACATCAAGGCCGTGCCTTGTGTCCCTCACCTCACGTTTCTCTTCTGTATGGCTACCAACCCTGTCGGGTCTACCTACATGTCTATGTCACCGCGAATACGGTGGGACCTTATTCCTGCTTAGGCTTTCTTGCTTCCCGTCAATCCTTCAATCATACAGTTTATCTCTTTTCCATTTTCTCTGTAACTCGCCCCCCACTACCCTCTATGTTTCTTTCTTGGCTCCTTTTGTCTCAATCTTCTCCTCAATCTTTTTCCCATACCCTGGTGCGCCACTTCTCCTGCTGCCAACCTCCCTGTGATACCACCAGCTGCCTATGGGATGCACCTGGCTCCCATCTCCCTGACCGCTATCCTGGTTCCTGGTCACCGCTCCGCGGACAACGAATTCGTAGACAGCTTCTCGAGTCCTCTCCACATCCTAAATTCAACTCCTTGATTCACACGCACCGTTACAACAATGAGGGAGCACTGCATCTTTGCTCTCAGGCCCTCTCCTGTTACCAGAGGTCTCCAATCAAGAAAAAGGGAATCATCTGGCGCTGGTTTTTCAACAATACCATATATCTACAAGACTCACCCAAATATACCATCAATTATCATTTTAGAGCAACTCATCTTTCAGTAACTGATCTGACCCTCTCAGACTTTGGTCTATACCAATGTGAAATTACAAAAATGGTACGAGGCTTTGCCACTTCTTCTCGGCTGACATTATCCCTACACCAAAAGTTTATCCCCTCTCAACGGAGGACACGAAGTGCACTCACCTCCCAAGATGCCAAACATTGCACCCCCTGCTTGCAAAAAACTCAACAGGGGCAGACCATCAGAACTACATTAATATATCACACTCATTTTATTTGCACCAAACCATCCACGCACACCTGTGTGTGGAATAGCACGACGTATAGTATTTGTGAAGATAACAACAAACAAACCTGTTATGACCCCACAGGCCCCACTCATCGCTACAACATCCTCATCACTGTCGGAGCCGGCTCATCGAAAAAGACACTGGTCAATCATGACTTTTATAATCCGAAGGTATCCCAATCGGTCACTTTTGATGCCTGCGAAGCCATGGACTATGGCACAAACGAATGCGGCTCACTTGTCTGGCGACGGACATATTCCAGCAACGAAAAGTACATCTGTGCCAGAACTTCAAATCAACACGACCCCTGTGGCAAAGGCACCTACTGCAATGAATGGAAATGTGTGGACTTTCAATCCAGAGGGCTCACAGTGCAACCTGACACCATACCCAAGAGGGATAACCTTAAAAAACTCTATATCACCCGTCTTAGAGTTCACGATTCCAACTGTATGCAACATCAGTGCAATCCCATCAATCTCACGTTTCCAGTACCGGAAAATTGGCTTTCCTTCCAAACATGGAAAGGTACTGACAATGACTATGGCTTGGGTATTGATGGGACAGGAACCAACCCTTCAGTAGCCATCAAAATAATAGTAAGCAAAATTTCCATCGACTCAACCAGACACTCCTTATTTCATTCTGTTTATTCGGAATTGGCAAAATTGACTCACCTGACCGTACCACATGAGGTGCGCAACACCTTTGTACACCTTGCAGAGACTATTGCTAAATCATTGCAAGTTAAAAATTGCTTTGTGTGTGTGGGAACTACGATGGGGGAACAATGGCCGTGGCAGGCCCAGGAAATTAACATCACCCATGTCATAACTAATTGGTCCAACTTTGCTACCCTGTTTATTACCTATCTTTATTTCAATGATCAAATGTAGTTTAAATGCTATTGCCGAAGCTAAAGCTGCTGCGCAACTTAATCTCTTAATGCAAAATCATGTATATATGGCAATTCCAACTGAGGAGTGCAAAGCTCCGCTTTTGCACTTATGTTCCGATGACGACACTGATAACCTGCCCTTGAACGAGGTTGTGCAATTGGATCGGGATGTCCCGGAGGGTATGTCCTTATCCAAGCACTATGATACTCCAAAGGAGAAAGGCTTATATTTTGAATCGGATATAGCGGCACCTTAAAAACAAAGAAAAGAGGACTTGTAGTAAACCTCGAGAGTCCTCTTGACCTAAGGCCCTAAGAATGACCTTCTCAAGTTAGGAATTGCATGGTAAGCTCATCTTGGCACGACACGTAGGCAAATAGTTACAGAAACTAGCTGACTACAAAAATCTTGTTAATAGATAATCACGCTATCTTAGCACACAACAGTGGTCGCATCTTGCCATGGCGCCATTAGAATTATACTTCCTTGCTCCTCTTCACATATGTCTCGCTCCCCCCGCCCTGATAAAACTGCAAAATAAAAGAGGGTGGTGCGTTGCAATCGGGGGATTTCTTCATCTACCCCGGGCACAACGTGCTCTCTCACCTTGAGAAACTATGGTGTCTGTGTCAATTATTGATTCTAGTACTTAAGTACTCACCCTCGCGAGGGTCCCTCTAAATTTCACCCCTGCGGGGGCTCTACGGGCTGATCAGAGAACCTAAGGACAACGAGCAAACCGCGACAACGCGACACTTGAGAGCCCTGGGAAACGATGTGTGAAAAGCCAGCTTCTGCTGGGAGATTCAAGCTACAAAAGGGAACATGACCAGGGCAGAGACACATAGTAACAATTTATTTTTTAAAATTATTTATTTTTTTAATTTTTAATCCCTTTTAATTATTTAGTGCTTAAGGAGATAGAACAATGGGTGTAACTTCGAGTAAAAGTGAGAAGTTCACTAAAACCATTAGGAAGAATCCCAAATTGTAAACAGACCTGAATAGTCCGTAGGGAAAAATACTTAAGAGGTTGGGAAGCCCCTCCATATAATAAAATGATTCAGACATTGGGGCTAACCAAAGAAGATATGGTTAATTTACGCTATGATGTGTGGTAAAAAGAACTAAGAGGGGTTTAGCAAGTAATAAAAAAAGGCTTTGCCTGTTTAAAGGGAAAGACTCAGATTATTTGACTTGATGAATTTGATGTGATTTCTGTTAAAAATTCTTAGATGTGCATATATAATAATTGTATGCAGAATTGAATGGGATTGAGTTGAAGAAAAATATCCTTTACCTTTGTATAGCCCCAATTGGGGCTGCTGCAGTTCAAAACAAAACATAATTGTGACATGCTTAGCCAGCCAGAGAATTAAGTTGGCTTTCTGGATTGGACTTAGAGCTGTGGGAAGCAGGTAGGCAGTGGTTAGGGCCCACAATCAGATTTGAATTGTCCACTGCTCTGAGAACAAACTACAGGTTCCCAAAGGGCGGGGGGAGTTGAGATTTGAAGGGACAAAACCTCCCCAGGTCTGGAAATGTGTGTGAGAATTTATTTATTTATTTATTTATTCGATTTATATACCGCCCCCCTCTCCCCGAAGAGACTCGGGGCGGTGAACAGCCAATAAGAACACATATACAAAATACAATACACGAGACAACATAATAATATTAAAATTTAAAAACTGAAATATAATATGGCTCTAATTAAAATGTAAAGCAAGTATTAAAAGAGATTAAAACCCGGTTAAAATTTAAAAACCCCTAGGCCAGTCCGGCCTGCCGAAATAAGTGCGTTTTGAGTAACCGACAGAAGGCCATGAGATCGGGGGCGGCCCTTACCTCCGAGGGTAATTCATTCCAGAGAGGGGGTGCTCCCAATGAGAAGGACCGCGCCCTCGGGGTCACCAGCCGTCCAGCCGGCGGCACCCCGAGGAGACCAACTCTATGGGAGCGTACCGGTCGGTGGGAAGCCGATGG
Organism: Bungarus multicinctus; assembly: GCA_023653725.1. Classification (NCBI taxonomy): domain Eukaryota; kingdom Metazoa; phylum Chordata; class Lepidosauria; order Squamata; family Elapidae; genus Bungarus; species Bungarus multicinctus. The sequence goes on along the minus strand of CM042848.1, from coordinate 78,504,879 downwards.
TGGCAGGAGGCGGTCTCGCAAGTAACCTGGTCCCGAGCCATGGAGCGCTTTAAAGATAGTGACCAAGACTTTGAAGCGCACCCGGAGGGCCACCGGGAGCCAATGCAGCACGCGCAGAAGTGGCATAAAATGGGAGCCCCTAGGTGCTCCCATTACCACCCTCGCGGCTGCATTCTGCACCAACTGGAGCCTCCGGATGCTCTTCAAAGGCAGCCCCATGTAGAGAGCGTTGGCATAGTCTAGGCGGGAGGTCACCAGGGCGGAAGTGACCGTGCGAAGCGCATCCCGATCCAGAAAGGGCCGCAATTTGTCTGTGTTTTAATCATTTCCAAACCTGGAGGATGAGACCCTCTAATAACAGTACACAAAATTATTTAGACAATGGAGCTCATTGGCTCCTAGAAAAGAATTGTAAGTAATGCTTGGTTTTCTTGGAGAAAGAATGAAATGAAATTTGTGTGTGGGAAATTGTTTATGCAAGCAGTGTGATTACAGTACAAATGTGCCAGTATGTTGATAGTAAAAAGTTGGTGTAAATGTCTGTGTATTGATCCCCATCCCAGATTAAAAGGAAAGTAAGAAATAGTGTGTACAAGAAATGAGAAAGATTTACTGAAGAGAGAGAATTATTTTGATTGAAAGAGCAAGAGAAGCAGGAGAAAGGAGGGAGGGGGGGTGAGGCTTTTTGCTCACTTTAGACATTTTTTTTTTTCCTGCTGAGAGTTTTTGCCTAAGAAAGGCGGGGCTGGAAAATAACTTTTTATAGGCTACACAGCTTTTCATATTTCATATCATGATTTTTCTCAGCGCTTCTGCAAGCGGGGGAACCTTGGATGGCTGGGCTGAGGTTGGCGGTTTGCCTAGAACGTTATCTTACTGGCTTAGCTCCCAGTTTAGCACAAGTTACAATGGAGCTTAGCTCAACAGGGAAATCAGAGTTCAAGCCAGGCGCACTCTGTATATGCTCTTAATCCATATTTTGCTCAAAGCAGAAAATTGACACTGAAGTTTGACCCAAATATATTTTAGAGTATTGATTCAAAATACCTCATTTAGATCGTTTGTTTTATCTAAGTTGTTCTTCTTACATTTTATGTCTTTATATCTGTGTGCCTTATGGATGTTTAAGAGTCAAGATGCTTCATCCTATGGCATTCATTGTTTGTGTGTTTATTTGTTAGCAACACAAGTTGTTGCTCTTTTAGGAATTGTTACAGAGATGAGTTAGAAATTACAATAGATAGAAAGAGAGTGTCATCATTTAAGACTTTCAAGAAGAGATTGGACTGCCATTTGTCAGAAATGGTGTAGGGTCTCCCGCTTGGGAGGAGGGATTGGACTAGATGACCTACAAGGTCCCTTCCAACTCTGATTATCTGTTATCTGCTAAAGTTGCTGTTAAAGGAGCTGTCAAGAATAAAAGAACATTACTGTGTTGGGGTAGTTGTGTGAAAGTAATGGAAGGAAAAGACGGACTTTTGGTCTAGTTAGCTAGAAAGTTATTTGCACAGATTTGTGCTGACTTGGAAGCCATGAGCCAGTGTAAGGAGCCAAGTGTAAGTGAGAGAAGGAGTGAAGGAGAAATGGATGAAGGCATAGAAATGACGGGGGATATGAGATGTGGTGCGGAGGACCAACGGGATAAGCGTCTCGTAGTCTACAGTAGGACATGCAGGCTTGATATCTGTGCGCTATGGGTGACTAGTTAAGTGAGCGAGAAGTTTCTGGGTTCGTGTGTTCTGCGGATGATGT
>CM042848.1:78330696-78503114 GCA_023653725.1 Bungarus multicinctus | reverse complement strand
TCCCTTCAATAGCCAAGGCCAAGCTATTGTGGAAAGAGCAAATTTAACACTCAAAACGGCCCTTGATCGATACATGGGGAAAAAAGGCGTACGCCCCCCGAACCTCCCAGCGTTACAGAATGTGTTAAATGTATGTTTATATACCTTGAACTTTCTGAATCTTACTGGCTCTCCTTCTTCTACGGCTGCTTCTCGTCACTTTACCACACCTCCTGTCCCTACCTCCAGACCTCTTGTTTATTTCAGGCAACTTCCAGATCCGAAGTGGAAGGGACCTGTGCAACTGATCACTTGGGGCAAAGGATACGCTGCTGTTCAACTTCCTGATCGTGTTCTTTGGGTGCCTGCGCGCTGTGTTCGACCTTATCATGGGGAGGCTAAGGACAAGTGTTCCTCTCCTAGCCCTTCTGATTCTGATATCTCCTGTCTTTTCTCAGTTTCGGGCTGATCCTGCTGTTATCTTCGCCCCTCCGTTCACACGCGTTACCTTTACCTTTAAAGACATCTCTCTTTCCGCCTGTAATTATGCCTTTCAACATCAAGGCCGTGCCTTGTGTCCCTCACCTCACGTTTCTCTTCTGTATGGCTACCAACCCTGTCGGGTCTACCTACATGTCTATGTCACCGCGAATACGGTGGGACCTTATTCCTGCTTAGGCTTTCTTGCTTCCCGTCAATCCTTCAATCATACAGTTTATCTCTTTTCCATTTTCTCTGTAACTCGCCCCCCACTACCCTCTATGTTTCTTTCTTGGCTCCTTTTGTCTCAATCTTCTCCTCAATCTTTTTCCCATACCCTGGTGCGCCACTTCTCCTGCTGCCAACCTCCCTGTGATACCACCAGCTGCCTATGGGATGCACCTGGCTCCCATCTCCCTGACCGCTATCCTGGTTCCTGGTCACCGCTCCGCGGACAACGAATTCGTAGACAGCTTCTCGAGTCCTCTCCACATCCTAAATTCAACTCCTTGATTCACACGCACCGTTACAACAATGAGGGAGCACTGCATCTTTGCTCTCAGGCCCTCTCCTGTTACCAGAGGTCTCCAATCAAGAAAAAGGGAATCATCTGGCGCTGGTTTTTCAACAATACCATATATCTACAAGACTCACCCAAATATACCATCAATTATCATTTTAGAGCAACTCATCTTTCAGTAACTGATCTGACCCTCTCAGACTTTGGTCTATACCAATGTGAAATTACAAAAATGGTACGAGGCTTTGCCACTTCTTCTCGGCTGACATTATCCCTACACCAAAAGTTTATCCCCTCTCAACGGAGGACACGAAGTGCACTCACCTCCCAAGATGCCAAACATTGCACCCCCTGCTTGCAAAAAACTCAACAGGGGCAGACCATCAGAACTACATTAATATATCACACTCATTTTATTTGCACCAAACCATCCACGCACACCTGTGTGTGGAATAGCACGACGTATAGTATTTGTGAAGATAACAACAAACAAACCTGTTATGACCCCACAGGCCCCACTCATCGCTACAACATCCTCATCACTGTCGGAGCCGGCTCATCGAAAAAGACACTGGTCAATCATGACTTTTATAATCCGAAGGTATCCCAATCGGTCACTTTTGATGCCTGCGAAGCCATGGACTATGGCACAAACGAATGCGGCTCACTTGTCTGGCGACGGACATATTCCAGCAACGAAAAGTACATCTGTGCCAGAACTTCAAATCAACACGACCCCTGTGGCAAAGGCACCTACTGCAATGAATGGAAATGTGTGGACTTTCAATCCAGAGGGCTCACAGTGCAACCTGACACCATACCCAAGAGGGATAACCTTAAAAAACTCTATATCACCCGTCTTAGAGTTCACGATTCCAACTGTATGCAACATCAGTGCAATCCCATCAATCTCACGTTTCCAGTACCGGAAAATTGGCTTTCCTTCCAAACATGGAAAGGTACTGACAATGACTATGGCTTGGGTATTGATGGGACAGGAACCAACCCTTCAGTAGCCATCAAAATAATAGTAAGCAAAATTTCCATCGACTCAACCAGACACTCCTTATTTCATTCTGTTTATTCGGAATTGGCAAAATTGACTCACCTGACCGTACCACATGAGGTGCGCAACACCTTTGTACACCTTGCAGAGACTATTGCTAAATCATTGCAAGTTAAAAATTGCTTTGTGTGTGTGGGAACTACGATGGGGGAACAATGGCCGTGGCAGGCCCAGGAAATTAACATCACCCATGTCATAACTAATTGGTCCAACTTTGCTACCCTGTTTATTACCTATCTTTATTTCAATGATCAAATGTAGTTTAAATGCTATTGCCGAAGCTAAAGCTGCTGCGCAACTTAATCTCTTAATGCAAAATCATGTATATATGGCAATTCCAACTGAGGAGTGCAAAGCTCCGCTTTTGCACTTATGTTCCGATGACGACACTGATAACCTGCCCTTGAACGAGGTTGTGCAATTGGATCGGGATGTCCCGGAGGGTATGTCCTTATCCAAGCACTATGATACTCCAAAGGAGAAAGGCTTATATTTTGAATCGGATATAGCGGCACCTTAAAAACAAAGAAAAGAGGACTTGTAGTAAACCTCGAGAGTCCTCTTGACCTAAGGCCCTAAGAATGACCTTCTCAAGTTAGGAATTGCATGGTAAGCTCATCTTGGCACGACACGTAGGCAAATAGTTACAGAAACTAGCTGACTACAAAAATCTTGTTAATAGATAATCACGCTATCTTAGCACACAACAGTGGTCGCATCTTGCCATGGCGCCATTAGAATTATACTTCCTTGCTCCTCTTCACATATGTCTCGCTCCCCCCGCCCTGATAAAACTGCAAAATAAAAGAGGGTGGTGCGTTGCAATCGGGGGATTTCTTCATCTACCCCGGGCACAACGTGCTCTCTCACCTTGAGAAACTATGGTGTCTGTGTCAATTATTGATTCTAGTACTTAAGTACTCACCCTCGCGAGGGTCCCTCTAAATTTCACCCCTGCGGGGGCTCTACGGGCTGATCAGAGAACCTAAGGACAACGAGCAAACCGCGACAACGCGACACTTGAGAGCCCTGGGAAACGATGTGTGAAAAGCCAGCTTCTGCTGGGAGATTCAAGCTACAAAAGGGAACATGACCAGGGCAGAGACACATAGTAACAATTTATTTTTTAAAATTATTTATTTTTTTAATTTTTAATCCCTTTTAATTATTTAGTGCTTAAGGAGATAGAACAATGGGTGTAACTTCGAGTAAAAGTGAGAAGTTCACTAAAACCATTAGGAAGAATCCCAAATTGTAAACAGACCTGAATAGTCCGTAGGGAAAAATACTTAAGAGGTTGGGAAGCCCCTCCATATAATAAAATGATTCAGACATTGGGGCTAACCAAAGAAGATATGGTTAATTTACGCTATGATGTGTGGTAAAAAGAACTAAGAGGGGTTTAGCAAGTAATAAAAAAAGGCTTTGCCTGTTTAAAGGGAAAGACTCAGATTATTTGACTTGATGAATTTGATGTGATTTCTGTTAAAAATTCTTAGATGTGCATATATAATAATTGTATGCAGAATTGAATGGGATTGAGTTGAAGAAAAATATCCTTTACCTTTGTATAGCCCCAATTGGGGCTGCTGCAGTTCAAAACAAAACATAATTGTGACATGCTTAGCCAGCCAGAGAATTAAGTTGGCTTTCTGGATTGGACTTAGAGCTGTGGGAAGCAGGTAGGCAGTGGTTAGGGCCCACAATCAGATTTGAATTGTCCACTGCTCTGAGAACAAACTACAGGTTCCCAAAGGGCGGGGGGAGTTGAGATTTGAAGGGACAAAACCTCCCCAGGTCTGGAAATGTGTGTGAGAATTTATTTATTTATTTATTTATTCGATTTATATACCGCCCCCCTCTCCCCGAAGAGACTCGGGGCGGTGAACAGCCAATAAGAACACATATACAAAATACAATACACGAGACAACATAATAATATTAAAATTTAAAAACTGAAATATAATATGGCTCTAATTAAAATGTAAAGCAAGTATTAAAAGAGATTAAAACCCGGTTAAAATTTAAAAACCCCTAGGCCAGTCCGGCCTGCCGAAATAAGTGCGTTTTGAGTAACCGACAGAAGGCCATGAGATCGGGGGCGGCCCTTACCTCCGAGGGTAATTCATTCCAGAGAGGGGGTGCTCCCAATGAGAAGGACCGCGCCCTCGGGGTCACCAGCCGTCCAGCCGGCGGCACCCCGAGGAGACCAACTCTATGGGAGCGTACCGGTCGGTGGGAAGCCGATGGTGGCAGGAGGCGGTCTCGCAAGTAACCTGGTCCCGAGCCATGGAGCGCTTTAAAGATAGTGACCAAGACTTTGAAGCGCACCCGGAGGGCCACCGGGAGCCAATGCAGCACGCGCAGAAGTGGCATAAAATGGGAGCCCCTAGGTGCTCCCATTACCACCCTCGCGGCTGCATTCTGCACCAACTGGAGCCTCCGGATGCTCTTCAAAGGCAGCCCCATGTAGAGAGCGTTGGCATAGTCTAGGCGGGAGGTCACCAGGGCGGAAGTGACCGTGCGAAGCGCATCCCGATCCAGAAAGGGCCGCAATTTGTCTGTGTTTTAATCATTTCCAAACCTGGAGGATGAGACCCTCTAATAACAGTACACAAAATTATTTAGACAATGGAGCTCATTGGCTCCTAGAAAAGAATTGTAAGTAATGCTTGGTTTTCTTGGAGAAAGAATGAAATGAAATTTGTGTGTGGGAAATTGTTTATGCAAGCAGTGTGATTACAGTACAAATGTGCCAGTATGTTGATAGTAAAAAGTTGGTGTAAATGTCTGTGTATTGATCCCCATCCCAGATTAAAAGGAAAGTAAGAAATAGTGTGTACAAGAAAATGAGAAAGATTTACTGAAGAGAGAGAATTATTTTGATTGAAAGAGCAAGAGAAGCAGGAGAAAGGAGGGAGGGGGGGTGAGGCTTTTTGCTCACTTTAGACATTTTTTTTTTTCCTGCTGAGAGTTTTTGCCTAAGAAAGGCGGGGCTGGAAAATAACTTTTTATAGGCTACACAGCTTTTCATATTTCATATCATGATTTTTCTCAGCGCTTCTGCAAGCGGGGGAACCTTGGATGGCTGGGCTGAGGTTGGCGGTTTGCCTAGAACGTTATCTTACTGGCTTAGCTCCCAGTTTAGCACAAGTTACAATGGAGCTTAGCTCAACAGGGAAATCAGAGTTCAAGCCAGGCGCACTCTGTATATGCTCTTAATCCATATTTTGCTCAAAGCAGAAAATTGACACTGAAGTTTGACCCAAATATATTTTAGAGTATTGATTCAAAATACCTCATTTAGATCGTTTGTTTTATCTAAGTTGTTCTTCTTACATTTTATGTCTTTATATCTGTGTGCCTTATGGATGTTTAAGAGTCAAGATGCTTCATCCTATGGCATTCATTGTTTGTGTGTTTATTTGTTAGCAACACAAGTTGTTGCTCTTTTAGGAATTGTTACAGAGATGAGTTAGAAATTACAATAGATAGAAAGAGAGTGTCATCATTTAAGACTTTCAAGAAGAGATTGGACTGCCATTTGTCAGAAATGGTGTAGGGTCTCCCGCTTGGGAGGAGGGATTGGACTAGATGACCTACAAGGTCCCTTCCAACTCTGATTATCTGTTATCTGCTAAAGTTGCTGTTAAAGGAGCTGTCAAGAATAAAAGAACATTACTGTGTTGGGGTAGTTGTGTGAAAGTAATGGAAGGAAAAGACGGACTTTTGGTCTAGTTAGCTAGAAAGTTATTTGCACAGATTTGTGCTGACTTGGAAGCCATGAGCCAAGTGTAAGGAGCCAAGTGTAAGGAGAAGAAGGAGTTAAGAGAAAGTGGAGGCAATAGAAATGAGGGAATGAGAGGGTGGAACCAAGTGATAAGGGGAAGAGGACATGTTGATATGGGCAGGGAGGACAGAGTGAGGAGATGTTTTGGGTGTGGCCAGCCTGGACATTTCAAGAAAGACTGCCCGAGCCTAAGAAGGGAGGTGCAAGTGTATACTATGATGGCATAAGATGAAAGTCAATACTAGGGGTGTCAGGGGCGATGTAAGAAAGAGGAAGTTGTGTTTTTTTAATTGACACCGGGGCAGCGAGAACTTTAATATCAGAGATAACTTTAACTGCAAAGATGAAATTAAGTGAACAAAGTATTAGAGTATCTGGAGTAAGATTTGAAGTTCCCAAATTAATCCCTCTCTAACTGGGAATAAATTTCTGGGAAGAGATTCCCTAGCAGATCTTCAGATGAAATTCGAATTTGAGCCAGTAGAGATGATTCCTATGAGGATTTTGAACCCCACTTAAAATAACACTCAAAGATCCCAATGAAGTGGTTAGACAAAAGCAGTACTCAATTTCTATGAAAGGGAAGAAGGGGTTGCAACCAGTAATTGATGGTTTGCTAAAAGATGGCTTAATAGAACCTTCAATGTCCCCTTATAATACTCCCATTTTACCAGTAAAGAAACCTGATGGTTCCTTTAGGATGGTTCACAATTTGAGACTTCTAACAGGATTGTAAAAACTAGGCATCCTGTGGTCCCTAATATCTATACATTAATGGGGCGAATACCAACAGAGCACAAATGGCTTAATGTTGTAGATTTGAAGGATGCATTTTGGACCTGTCCCTTAGATGTAGAATCAAGGCCCATGTTTGCATTTGAGTGGGAGAACCCATATACTGGAAGGAAGCAACAATATCAGTGGATAGTATTACCTCAAGGATTCATAGAGTCTCCAAATTTATTTGGACAGGTATTAGAACAAGTCCTAGAAGAGCTAGATCTACCCAGGGGAACACATTTGATACAATATGTGGATGACTTACTAGTTTCAGGGAAAAAGAAATCTGAAACTACAAGTGCCACTAATGTATTATTAAATTTCTTGGCCCAAAAAGGCCTACGAGTATCCAAAACCAAATTACAATATGTTGAAAGAGAGGTAAAATATCTAGGACACTTAATCAGTGAAGGGAATAGGAAGATTATTCCAGATAGAATAGAAGGGGTGGCATCCCAACCCTTCCCTAAAAACAAGCAGGAACTGAGAAAATTCTTGGGTTTGGTTGGATACTGCAGACTGTGGATTAATGAATATGCGAATCTTACCAAACCCCTGTATGCAAAGTTAGTTGAAGCTGAACCTTGGAATTTGAAGTGGCAGGAAAATGAAAAAGGGAGCTTTGAAAATTTGAAATAAGCCTTAACCAAGGCTCCTGTGTTAAGTTTGCCAAATTTGGAAAAGCTATACCATCTCATTGTAAACACAGAGAATGGAATTGCACAAAATGTGTTGGCTCAGGACTGGGCAGGACAACGGAAGCCTGTGGCATTCCTGTCAAAAATAATGGAAAACTGACCTTTCAGGGAGCCCTCATTGTGAGCACCCCACATCAAGTCAGAACCATTCTTTAGCAAAAAGCAGGAAGAGGGCTGACTGATTCCCAAATTCTGAGATATGAGGCAATTTTGATGAAGCAAACTATAAATTGAATCCAGCACATTTCTTAGCTAACACTAAATCAGTGGATCAATATGGATTAGAACATTATTGTTCTGAAGTGATAGACTTACAAACTAAAATAAGACCTGATTTGGGGGAACACCCTCTTGAGAAAAGAGAGGCAATTTTTATAGATGGTTCTTCTAGGTGGGAGGGGGAAGCACGGAAAAACATACCAAAGAGCTCCTGCAAGCAAGGGAAAAGAACTAGTACATCAAACCCTGATAAAGGAAATAATGAGTTCCTTACAAAAACCTAGAAAAACAGCAGTGACACATGTGAATGCACACCAAAAGGAGAATCAGTAGAAGAAATTAATGTGATCACTGAGAAAGAACAGAAAAAAGTTACAACGAATAGGAGGACAGGAGGGGGAGAAGGGAAAGTGGTTTCTCCCAGATGGAAGACAAATAATAAGTAATTATTGCACGAGAGTTGTTGGAAAAATTACATGAAGGCACTCATTGGGGAATTCAAGCTATTGTAGATGAACTTCTGAAATGTTTTGGTTGTATTGGAATATGACAAATGTTTAATTTGTAAAAAATTGAACAAACAAGTTGTCAGGAAACAACAGATGGGTGGAAGGCCACCAGCTTTAAGACCCTTTAAGTGTATTCAAGTAGCTCTTATGGAATTACCTAAAGTAGGGAGACTAAAATATTTATTGGTCATAGTGGACCACCTCACAGGTGGGTGGAAGCTTTTTCCCGCAGTAATGCTACAGCAGCAGTGGTGTTAAGAGTTTTATTAGATCAAATCATCCCTCGATACACAAATAGACAGTGATCAAGGAAGTCATTTTACTTCCAAAATATTACAGAACATCATGGAAGCTTTAGGAATAAGTTGGAAGCTGCATACATGCCTTGGCACCCCCTATTTAGTGCTAAAGTAGAAAAGGCTAATGGCAGAATAACTAAACTGATATTGGAAACACATAAGCCATGGGCTAAAAGTTAATTCCTTTGGTCTTAATGAGAATATGGACCCAACCTTGAAAAGATATTGGTTTATCACTTTATTAATTGTTGTTTGGAGTAACCTTTACTCCAGGAAATATACATATTGATTCCCTAGAAACTCGAGATAACATATTGAAGCAATATGTACATGAACTGTCCAGATATTTTGATTTCTTCAGGAAACAAGGACTTGTGGCTCAAACACCACCTTTGAAGTTTCCAGTCCATAAATTCCACCACAGTGATTTGGTGCTTATCCGGAGCAGGAAGGAGGAGAAGTTAACCCTGAAATGGGAAGGACTGCTTACCTCTGAAACTGCAATCCGGATGGCCGAGAAGGGTTTGACGTATAACACTCGCATAAAAGGCCCCGTGTCTACACCAACCACCTGGACCAGCATTTTGCATGGGACCCACTGAAGTTAACCTTGCAGAAACAATAAACTAATAACTGATGAGATTTGCCCCCATAGGTTCCGAATTCGAGTGGAAGGAACTGAAAAGAGGTGGCGAGTCCATATCCAGTGGAAAAGTAAAACCTGGAGCTGGGACCAGGAGTGGAAACCCATATACGTGGTGTTAAAAATTAAAAATGAGGTTTAATTGTATTAAGTAAAGATAGAGAATGGGAAAAATACTTTTTTAAAATCAACTTCTTTTAAGAAAATTTCATGCTGACATTTGTTATATGTGTAGTGGGGACTTTGAGAAACTGGTAAAGGATATTTTGAAAGGAGAGAGGTGTATGTGGTAAATTTAATTTAACCAATTGTTGATTAGAAATTCATGACTAGACAATCACAGACAGAATGAGAAAAATAGCTCACGTTCCGGTACAGGAATGGATGGGGCTATTGGTAAATGAAGAATTTTGGGGGGGAATTTTTAATAATTGGAAGCAAGCCTTATTTATGGCAGGTATGGTTATATTGGATTTGATCTGTTTACCATGTTTTATACCCCTTATAAGAAACATAGTACAGAGCATTATTGAAGGTATGATAACAGTCACACAAAATAGAAAATGTTGAAGAAATTAGAGAAAGCGTAAATTAATTCCAGTAGTAATGTTATATTTTATGAAATGTATGAAAAATAGAAAGGGTGGAGTTGTTAGAAATAAGTAAATTCAAAAATAAAATAGTATATAATATGCTTAAAGGTTTTACAAATGGGGGTTGACTGGATGGCCTTGCGGTGTCCCTTCCAATTCTGTTAATCTGTCATAAAATGAAATATATTTCCCTATATACACATACTTTGCTTTTATACTTTTGACATGCTCCATTGCTAAGCCTTTTTATATTTTTATCTTATGTATATGCCTTTTATATTATTATGATGTTCGGTGTGTGTGTGTTGTTATATCTCTTTGGAAAAGGGGTAGTATATGATGAGCTTAGAAAGAGGCCCTGATGAGGGGATGCTGCATTCCTTAACAATGCCACGTGGGCAGACAAAGTAAAAGGTACGGAGTGGTACGGATGAGAACATAACGAAAGGAGGCAATTGTCCCTGGAGACATCCTGGGATTAGCTGCAATATCTGAGGGCAAATCCAATGAGCTTGAATTTGGGGGATGGGATGAGTCTCAAGAAGGAGGGAATTTGGGTGACGAGATGAAGCTGTATATAAAGTCTGTTTTGGAATTTTAAGGTGTGGCTCTTGGCTCAAACTTCATGTTAAGTTAAGCTGAGATCTAACCGCTCTTTGCAAACCGTCTTGTTATTTCTTTTTAATAAATCATCTTTGTTTTCAACGATCCAAGTTTTTTTTTGTTGGCTTTGAGTTATTTCCAACACCACCATGCTGCTCTTCCATCTAGAAGTGAAAATCTTCACTCGAATCTTCAATAAATCACTAGAGATGTGCTATGTGGCACATCTATTCCTTCTTGCTTCAAAAGCTCTACTATCATCCCAGTGCCAAAAAAGCCCTCCATCAGGGAACTGAATGACTACAGACCAGTTGCTCTAACATCTGTAGATATGAAAACCTTTGAAAGGCTAGTGCTGTCTCACCTGAAAATCATCAAGGATCCGCTGTTAGATCTCATGCAGTTTGCATACTGAGCAAATAGATCTTCAGGTGATGCTGTTAATATGGCTCTGCACTACATCCTACAACACCTTGAACCTTCAAATACCTACACAAGGGTCCTCTTTGCAGACTTCAGTTCAGCATTCAATACCATCATTCCAGACATTCTATCATCTGCACCACTATAACTGTCTGGTTTGGTTCTGCAACCCAACAGGACAGACAAAGACTTCAGAGGATAATTAGGACTGCAGAAAAAACACTGGCTCCCAACCTGCCTTCCATGGAGGACCAGGCTTCCATCAAAAAAAGGGCTGTGAAAATATCTACAGACCCCTCACATCCTGGATATAAACTGTTTCAACTCTTTCCCTCAAGACGACGCTATAGAGCACTGCATACCGGAACAACTAGACACAAGAACAGTTTTTTCCCTGAATGTCGTCACTCTGCTAAACAAATAATTCCCTCAACACTGTCCACTATTTACAAAGTCTGCACTACTCCTTATGTGTCCAATCACACTTGGTCAATAAAAGAATTCTATCTATCTATCTATCTATCTATCTATCTATCTATCTATCTATCTATCTATCTATCTATCTATCTATCTATCTATCTATCTATCTATCTATCTATCCATCCATCCATCCATCCATCCATCCATCCATCCATCCATCCATCCATCCATCCATCCATCCATCTATCTATCTATCTATCTATCTATCTATCTATCTATAAAAAACCAATCTGGTTGGCACCATCTGACCAGGAGGACCAGCTGGACTTCAGGCACCCCTGGCAAAACCCAACCCCAAACCCATTCTCACATTCGTCATGGAACTTTACTGAATCAAAATTTATCATTATTCTATTCTCACTTGTTTTTGGAAGAAAGATTCCCTTAGAGGATTAACCAAGCACCCAGCCATGTTGCTTCTGTGGATCTTCCTCTCTCTGGCTGCCTCTTTTCTCCTGCCTGCAACCGGGGAGGTGGTGACCAATTTCAAACTCTGCAATCAGTTCTTCTTGGATGGGAAACCCCTCAATTTGAGCCCGATGAATCCAACCAGAATCTGCCAGAGGTACAGAAACCAGTATCGGTTTGCCACAATGTACGACAAGACTCGGCGCATCTCCATGTATTCGGCCTATAAGTATAACCCTGGTGCAGGTGAACGATCAGAGGAATGGATGATTGAACCACAGGTAAGAGGAGTTCCTATCCTGAAGCTATAGGTTATAGTCATAAGTGGGAGGAGATAGGTAATAGGAAGGATGAGAAGCATAATAGTAATACAGTCTTAGTAAACAGTTTGACAGTGTTGTGGGAGTTAGTTGTTTAGCAGAGTGATGGCATTTGGGGGTCCATGTGGCTGCTATGGATCTTCTCCTTGGCTGCCTCTTTTCTCCTGCCTGCAACTGGGGAGGTGGTGCTAAGTTTCAGTATATGCAGCCGGTTCTTCTTGAATGGAAACCCCCCCAACCTGGTGCCAGAGGAGCCGGCTAGAATCTGCCAGAAGTATAACAGTAAATATCATTTTGCCACAATGTACGACAAGAGTAGGCGCATCCCCATGTTCTCAGCATATGAATATAAGTCTGGTTTGGGTCGATGACCGACAGTCTGGATGATTGAACCGCAGGTAAGAGGAGCTCCTATCCTGAAGCTAAACATTCATCAAATGGAGGTGACCTTAAAGGAACAATCAGTGGTTAGGAAATAAGGCAAGACTAGAATAGGGAGTAGAATAGAATAGAATAGAATAGAATTTTTTATTGGCCAATGCGATTGGACAGACAAGGAATTTGTCTCTGGTGCATAAGCTCTCAGAGTACATATAACCACAAAGTGATAGATCATAAATCATAGTTACAATCATTAATTATAAGATACAAACAACAAATGATACATCATAAGGTACTAAAAGGAGAAGATAGTAGGAAAGATGACAAAAGATTAGAAATGTGAAGATGAGAAAGAGATAATAGCAATAAAGCCCACTTCATGAGTGATTTCTACATCTCACCAAAATGTGACAGGGATATATTACCGGCGTTCTGCCATTTCTCATGAAAGAGATCAGAATGTGGAAAGAGAAAGAAATTCCTGTTTTTGTATATCAGTTGTGCCAAGCTTTTTTTTTTAACTTTGCTTTAAAAGATGCTGAATAGGCTACAGATAAGAATTCCCACCCCCCTTGTGCCCCAGTGAACCTGCATCCGGGTGGATTTCTACAAGGCACCCTACACTTTCATTTTCTGTTTGCTTGCTTTGCTGTGATTTCTGTGAAATGAGTGAAGCAATCCAAGTTTCTGGTTGCGTAAGCCTAGAACCATGCCCTCGGTATCAAATGTCACACAATAAAAGCACTTGTGCTGAGGAAGCGCCTGTAAAGCAAGCCAGGAATGCTTTATGAGTTGACAGCGCCCTCAATTTGCAAGAACTTCTGAATACGGTAATAAGAGGGTATGAAAGTATTATGCATTGTAAGTTTTGATAAGACAAGGTAAGCCTGTTTATTCAGGTTAAATGAAGTCATTCTCTGGGGGACTCTTTTCCTTTCTCAGCTATTGGCTTCCTTGGTATACCAGGGAAATGAGCAGGAAGATATCCTTGCTTAGCATAAGCTTTACAGCAGTGCTTCCTTAAGATGTGTGCACTTTGATTTGTGGTTTGCTAATAAAAACTCTTTCCCCCCTTTGGCTCTATTTTCACAAGAAAGAATGTTCTTCCTGTGTCAATTCAGGAAGTTCAGGGGTTGCTGATATAGTTTTGCAAAGGAATGATTGAATCTGTCATTTGTACTTCTATTACTGCCTGCTTTGGTACAGCAACGAAACACAACAGGCACAGACTTCAACGGACAGTTAACACCACTGTCAAAATATTCACTAAGACTATATTACTATTATTCTTCCCGTCCTTCCTATTATCTATCTCCTTTTTCTACTGATGGCTATAAGTTTCTTGCTTGTATCTCTATGATTTATATTGTTTTATTTAGTTTCCTAGTATGATTTATGTTGATTGCTTATTTAGTATCCTATGACTATCACTAAGTGCTGTATCTTAGGATTCATGATGAATGTATTTATGATAACTATGATCATGAGTTATCAGTTATAGCTTTTATGTACACCAAGAGCTTATGCAGACAAATTCCTTGTATGTCCAATCACACTTGGCTGATAAAGAATTCTACTCTATTAAAAACTAATAGTTAAGAACAATTGCAACAAGCCTGCCTTCCATAGGAGATTTACATACAGGTAGTCCTTGACTTATGACCACAATTGAGCCCAACATTTACTTGCTAAGTAAGAAATTTGTTAAGTGAGTTTTGCCCCACTTTACAACTTTTCTTTTTCTTCTATCCTTGTTACTTTGCCAAAGTTCATTGCTGCAGCCTGTAAGTGTTGTGGTGAAGCAGCGTTTCTCAAACTTGGCAATTTTAAGATATGTCATCTATTTCCTCCAGTCTTGTCTGATGTTCCATGAGGAGTCAGAATAACAGAACATAATAACAGAGTTGGAAGAGATCTTGGAGGTTTTCTAGTCCAACCCCTTGTAATAGCAATAGAGATCCCGTAGAGGGCGCATGAAGCAGACTGCTGTGCCTAATACACATGGGCCTCTATGCATGATCTCACTCCCTGTCCCAGGCTGGTAAGTCCTGGACTTGTGCAATGCCCTCACCTGTTAAGATCATCACTATTCTTAAGGACTTGTGGGGGCTTTCACCAATCCTGATGCTGTATCTATGTTGCTTTTGTCTGCCTGTAAAAATCATATAAAAAGAATAAATGCTGCCCAAGCAGTCAGACATCTTGGCACCCTGCACAATGACTGGTCTTTGAAATCCATCAACCCCCTGCTCAGGAAACCTGCTATCACACTGCTCAGGAAACCCTATTCCATTTCAGACAAATAGTTGTCCTTTCAATTTAATCTCTGACTCTCATTATGTGCGTTAACTTCTTTTAATCTTCCAGGTACTTATATCATGCCCAGGATTGACCCTAATCTCATGACCTTATTTTTAACTTTGCAACAGCTACTATAAGACTGAACACATTTGTAGTCACTCCCCCCTTCCTGGGCCTCTTTCTGAAGGCAATAGTTATGCTGACGCAGCTGTTCATATTTTATGTACTTTGTTTTCAGATTTTTTTTTCAACAAGCCCTCGTCTTTGAAAACTGATAACGGACCAGCGTAATTTTCATCGTATTCTTTGCAATTTTGTACAACCTGGAGTATAGCCATCGTGGAACATGATCATCGGTTCTTTAAGAACTGCCTTCGCAAATAAATAAAAAAAGGAGGGAAAGGGTCCCTAATTTCTCGTGAGTACAACAACAGATTAAAACAGATTTAAAAAGTATTATTTACCTTAAATCAATTGAATGTTTCTCTTTACCTTAAGTCAATTGAATGTTTCTATTCAAAATGTAACTACTTGGGGCAGGGCTATGCTGCTTTGCTTACTCCTACAGGACCTTTGTGGATTCCAGCTCATTGTGTCCACCCAGCCAAGTCTGTCATGGCACCACACCAGTCCCCAGATCCAGTCCCAGAAATGTGACTCTACAGATGGCACAGTGTCCAATCTGGGCTCATTTGTTTATGCTTGATTGTTTACAGCTGTTCTTTGGCAACAGTGGCTGTTATTCCACACAAACACTCACTCGAGCAATGGATGAAGCAAAACTTATGGGTGCAATTGGCTAACATCACACAGAATGATGTCTTTTGCTTATCTGAAACCTATGATATGGAACATTTGCTTTCTACATGTTTAGTTCCTGTCTGCACTCCTTCTGCAGTAATTCAAAATTTCACTGGCTTAAGAGGATTTTTATTATATGGGAACTTTAACTATAAGATTATATCTAGTTGGGGGCTTGCTGCTTATTATCCACCCCCTGATGCAATTGCTTTACACACCTCAATGGTAGCAGTCCCTGTAAATATAACCTGTGTAAAAGTAGTTAATTGTACATTGTTAAGGTATTTCCCCGTTAGGAGAATGAGTGCACACAGGAAGACGTAGTGAGAGTAATGTTGAATAACACACACACAGCACACAGCTACACTGTATAGTAAAATGTAGGTTTTACTTCCAGTAAATGGTTAAACAAAGTCCAACAAACAGTCCAAGTCATACATGGTTATAGCAGTCAGTTTTCAGTCCAGGGATAATCCAGTAACAAAGTCCAGTATCAAAAATAGTTCAGTAATAGACTCACATCAATCCAAGAATAACGACAATTAGCAACAGTCAATAGGGAAATACAGGAACCATAAACAGCAAACATCAGAACATCGACCAACTAGTAACTAGCAACACTCTGGGAAACCAGGATTCTGGCTCCATCTTATGGCTGTTTGAGGAACCACACCCAATTACAATTTTAGCATTCCCTTAAAGAGACAGTATTAAAATGTCTATCCTGGTTTATATATTTCCAACCCAACTGTTAGGTGACTTACATTTCTAACGTACATCATTTAGTAAAAACCCTCACTGTCATCACATTAGCTCACCTACTTTGAACTGCACAGCTTTGGAAGAGACTTTCTTTAACTTTGCCCATATTTGGCTACCACAAGGATGGTTTTTTACATATGGTCAAGAAACTTTTAATTATATTCCTGCTAATATTAGTGATGTGTAATGCTGCCTCAGCCGGCTGATTCCTGTTTTGCTTTCCAAACAACAACTTTATCCTTCGAATCGTTCTCAATGAGGGGTCACGCTAGATAGCACTTGTGACTCTGAAACAATCTTACATAATAAAGCAGAATATGTAATGCTAGCTTTGTCTATAGAGGGCGTGCCAGCAATTGTTGCTCATGCTCACCTTAACATTAACTCTGTTGCACGTAATTTAGCAAAAACAATTAATGCTATTTCTTCAACTATCTCAACAATCAACCACGAGATGCAAGTGTTGAGGAAGGCTATTCTACAAAATCTATGTTGTTTTAATTTGTTTGATGGGTCACGAACCATCCAGCACCAGCTTAATATTTTAAACAAATTGACCTCGGATTTGAAAATTGATAATTTAAGATCTTGGTGGGAAAGCTTCTGGGCTTGGTTGCCCTCAGGCTAACTATTCTATGCTATGTAGTCATTATTTGTGCTTTAATTAGTGGGTGCTGCTTTGTTCAATGTCTCCCTTCTCTTTGCAATATATGTATCACAGCTTTTTGCCCCAAACCCTCTCCTACATTGCCTCAGGGTCAGGTATATAACAACTGCACGTGTGCTCTTCTACTGATTATTATAATCTGCTTACTAACCCCTCTTATGACTATGCCTTGTTTAACAAAGCAAAAAAGAGTGAGATGTAGTAGTAATAGAGATCCTGTAGAGGGCGCATGCATCAGACTGCTGTGCCTAATACACACGGGCCTCTTTGCATGATCTCACTCCCTGTCCCAGGCTGGTAAGTCCCAGAAGTTTCTCCTCAGCTCTAGGTCGCTTCTCCATCCTAAAGACTCCCCACAAAGGCAGGGTAACCATGTTATTAGCTTAAATAACATGATATTAATATTAATTATATTAATAATATGAGCCTTGGTGGTGCAGTAGTTAGAGTGCAGTACTGCAAGCTACTTCTACTGCAATTTGGCAGATCGAATCCCACCAGGCTCAAGATTGACTCAGCCTTCCATCCTTCCGAGGTAGGTAAAAGGACCCAGATTGTTGGGGGCAATATGCTGACTCTGTAAACTGCTTAGAGAGGGCTGCAAAGCACTATAAAGCGATATATAAGTCTAAGTGCTATTGCTATTAACAACTTCAGTGATTCACTGAGAAAGGTCATAAGATGGTACAAAACCCACTTAACAAATGTTCTCACTTAGCAACAGAAATGTCGGGCTCAATTGTGATCATAAGTTGAGGATTACCTGTACAACAATAAGGGCGGAAAGGGATTTTTTCCCCCTCACTTTTTCAGAACTATCGATAGATACCCCCTGAAAGCTCATTCCCAATGGACCAGCTAGTGAGAGGCATCCATAGTCTGGATTTAAGAGGAAATTATCAACCCAGTGAGCTTCTGCTCAGAGGACAGGCCTTCCCGGTGCTGAAGACTTTGAAGGGCCAAACAGTCATCGCAGCGTCTTACTATGGCAGAGGCAAAATGGTGGTGGCTTCCCACGAATTGATTCTATTAAGCCAGCCAGTTCTGCCCTTTGTTAGAAATGCTTTGGAGTGGTTGAAGCCAAGTTTCTTGTCACCAGTGGGATTCCACAGCACCATGTTGCTCATCGGAGGCCAGGTCTGATATTGGTCCTACTCGAATGGAAAACACAACGCGCTGCATGCGTACCCTGGGAACAGAATCACGGGCCTCGCCGGGATCTACTTCATGGGTGAAGTTGCAGATAATGGTGTCTTCCTAGTATGCAAATAATGGGAATCCTGATGTAAGCCAATAAGCAAGAATGGAATGCCTCACTCTGTCTACTCCTTCATTCCTTGGGAAAGTAAACAGAAGCTAACACGCATTTCAACTGCTTTATAAACACAGGTTTCACTGCCGAAACCATTTCAACTTTTCTTTCCTGGAGCAACGAAGGCCACCCAAAGAGTATTGACCATCTATATCAGTGGTCGTCAACCAGTGGGCTGCAGCCCACTGTTGGGCCATGAGAAAATTTTGGTGGCCGCAGAGAAATCTCACCCCAAGAGGACCCCCCAAAGCAATTAATCCAGGCTGCGCAGAAACACAAGGCTGCACAGCCCACATGGCCTGCAGGAAGCCTCCCCCGCCCACTCACTCCTTACCCAGCAAACTTGCCTGCTAAATTGCTATTTTTTCCTTTTTCCGGCCATCAGCTGTTCTGTTGTGCCGGGAGATTTAGATTAGCTAGGAAGCAGGAAATGATTGGATTTCTTGCTTTCTTTCTAGCTAGTCTTTAGATCTTTTAAGTACAGCCAAACCTCCCTTACTACTGAAGGTTCTATTATTCAGTGCAGACTCACAGCAAACAAATTTGAGAGACTGAGCTAGCCGATGGCAGATAGATAGACCACTGAATGATTCTGTGAGCAACTCAATCTGCCTGCCTGCTTTGCCTCATTTTGGGTAAAAGTTGCTCTTTTTTAAAAATATAATAAATCAATATTTATATATTTATAATATTTACATAGAAGCCATGCCCAGTCAGTCACATGACCACCAAACCACACCCACAAGTTAGGCCACACCCACAGAACCAGTTAGTGGTCCCTGGGATTTAAAATTATGAGTTTGGTGGTCCCTGAGGTCCAAAAGGTTGGCGACCCCTGTTCCAAGGCACCTGAAAGCCAGACAAGGAATAATGGATGGAAACTGAACAAGGAGAGATTCAACCTGGAAATAGGGGGAAATTTCTGACAGTGAGAACAACCAACCCATAGAACAGAAGTTCCCTTCATAAGTTGTGGGAGCTTCATCACTTGAAGTTTTCAAGAGGAGATTGGACTGCCATTTGTCAGAAATGGTTTTAGGGTCCCTTCCAACTCTGTTAATCTGGTAGATTCCTCTTTTTATAAGAACGTCTTTGGAAAACCTTACCCTTCCCTCTGTCTTTCCTTTCCTTTTTCCTTCCCTCCCTCCTTTTCCTTTCCTAATCATCCAGTCCCCTCCCTCTTGCCTACCTTTTTCCTTTCCCTTTCTTTCTTTTTTCCTTCTCTTTCTTTTTCTCTTCCATTTCCTTCTGCTCTTTCCTCTTCCTTATCTATTCACCACTTCCATTCCCTCACCACCCCTGTTCTTTTTCGTCTTTCTTCTGCTTCTTCATTTTCCTCATCTGAGGCCACTCCTGTGAAACTCTTCTCTGTTCCTAGGAGTCTGTTGTGGAAAACTTTCCACTTCCCTTCCCATCCCTGCCAGTACTTCCTTTCCTTTCCTTTCCTTTCCTTTCCTTTCCTTTCCTTTCCTTTCCTTTCCTTTCCTTTCCTTTCCTCCCCACTCTTCTTCTCCAATCAATCAGTTCCCCTTCCTGTTTAATTTCTTTCCTTCTTCTTCCCTCTCTTTTCTTTCTTCCTTTTCCTTTCCTTCCTTGCCCTTCCCATCTTTGCCTCTTTATCAGTTTTTGCCTTTCCATCATTCTGCTCTTCCATCTAGAAGTGAAAATCTTCACCCGAATCTTCAATAAATCACTAAAGATGTGCTATGTGGCACATCTATTCCTTCTTGCTTCAAAAGCTCTACTATCATCCCAGTGCCAAAGAAGCCCTCCATCAGGGAATGACTACAGACCAGTTGCTCTAACCTCTGTAGATATGAAAACCTTTGAAAGGCTAGTGCTGTCCCACCTGAAAACCATCAAGGATCCGCTGTTAGATCCCATGCAGTTTGCATATTGAGCAAATAGATTGACAGATGATGCTGTTAACATGGCTCTGCATTACATTCTAGAACACTTTGAACCTCCAAATACCTACACAAGGGTCCTCTTTGTAGACTTCAGTTCAGCATTCAATACCATCATTCCAGACATTCTATCATCTGCACCTCTATAACTGTCTGGTTTGGTTCTGCAACCCAACAGGACAGACACAGTCTTCAGAGGATAATTAGGACTGCAGAAAAAACAATGGCTACCAACCTGCCTTCCATCATGGACCTGTATCCTGCACGAGTCAAAAAGAGGGCTGTGAAAATATTTACATGCCCCTCACATCCCGGACATAAGCTGTTTCAACTCCTACCCTCAAAATGATGCTATAGAGCACTGCACACCAGAACAACTAGGCACAAGGACAGTTTTTTCCCAAAAGCCATCACTCTGCTAAACAAATAATTCCCTCAATACTGTCAAGCTATTTACTAAGTCAGCACTACTATTACTATTAGTCTTCTCATCACTCCTTAACACCCATCCCGTCCCACTTGTGACTCTATGACTGTAGTTTGTATCCTTAACGATTTATATTGACTGTTTCTTAGTATGATTTGATTGCTTATTGTACCTATGACTAGCATTAAGAGTTGTGCCTTATGATTTTTGATGAATGTATCTTTTCTTTAAGTACACCGAGAGCATTTGCACCAAGACAAATTCCTTGTGTGTCCAATCACACTTGGCCAATAAAAGAATTCTATCTATCTATCTAAAAAAAAAAAAAACCCAATCTGGTTGGCCTCCATCTGACCAGGAGGAGCAGCTGGACTTCAGGCACCCTTGGCAAAACCCAACCAACCTCAAACCCATTCTCACATTCATCATGGAACTTTGCTGAATCAAATTTATCATTATTCTATTCTCACTTTTTCTTTGGTAGTAAGATTCTCTTAGACTAGAGGATCAACCAAGCACCTAGCCATGTTGCTTCTGTGGATCCTCTCCCTGGCTGCCTCTTTTCTCCTGCAATTCTTCAGTTCTTCATGGAAAAAGGAAGAATTGCTAAATCAGAGCTTTGTCATTGTTCTTTCTCTTTTTCAGCCAGAAAAGTTCCACTAGAAGGACCAACTGACCAAAAGCACAGCCATGTTGCTTCTGTGGATCTTCCTCTCTCTGGCTGCCTCTTTTCTCCTGCCTGCAACTGGGGAGGTGGTACAAAGTTTCAAATCCTGCAATCAGTTCTTCTTGTGTGGGAAACCCCCCAATTTGAGCCCGATGAATCCGGCCAGAATCTGCCAGAGGTATAGAAACCAGTATCGGTTTGCCACAATGTACGACAAGACCCGGCGCATCCCCATGTACTCGGCATATAAGTATAACCCTGGTGCAGGTGAACGATCAGATGAATGGATGATTGAACCGCAGGTAAGAGGAGTTCCTATCCTGAAGCTAAACATTCATAAATTGGTGGCAACCCTTAAGGAACAGTCAGTGGTTAGGAAATAAGGCCAGACGATGGATTTAAGAGTGATTTATACATAATTATTCCCCGGGTTCAGCAGGAGCAAAGACTATAAGAATTCGGTTCACCTCACTGCCCACATTGGCAAGGTCTTACTTCCATCGGATTCTTTCCCCAAAGAACCAACTTCAGAGATCACCCTGACATTTCAAGGTCAATGGGAATTCAGAGGTGGTATTCAGCCGGTTCTGACAGGTTCTGCAGAACCAGTAGCTGAAATTTTGAATAGTTCAGAGAACCAGCCAATCCCACCTCTGACTGGCCCTGCCTCCTCTATTCTGTGCCTCCCGAGTCCCAGCTGATTGGCTGGGTCTTCTTTGGTTGCCCTGCACAGGAGAATGGAACTGAAAAGCAGGTTAATGGGGTGGGGAGGGAATGGAGATAAAGTGGGCTTCTCAAGAAAATCAATCTGGGGTTTCAATTTGCAGAATTCCCAGAAACTGCCCTGTGGGCTTGGATGCCTGGTAGATCTATCCAATCTGTCTCTGCTGAGAATCCCACACCTCATTCCCCATAAGACTAATGACAGATCTTTCCCCAGATTTAGGGTCTTTGACTCAGCGTTGTGGACATGCAAATCAGACACATAGCTTTTTTTGTCTTTTTCCCAGCTTGCCCTGCCTGGGGATCAAAATCGAAAAAGCATGGAATTGGAATCGACCTGTGGGATTAACCGAGACCTCCTGGAAAACAGCCAGGCTGTTGACCGGGATTACCAAGCAGCTATTCGGCAGGACAGGGGACACTTGGCGCCATCGTCCCATCAACCAGATCAGGATAGCAAAAGTGCAACCTTCACCTTAACCAACATTGTGCCCCAGTTTAGTGCCCTCAATCAGGGAGAATGGAGACAATATGAAGAAAATATAAATACAACAGGATGCCATGTAACATATATCCTTGTGGGTGCTGTACCTGGGAATAATAAGATCAATAACAGAGTGAATGTACCCAGTCATATCTGGGCTGCAGGTTGTTGTATGCTTCAAAGAGGCAAAAGATCCTGGGCAGTCATTGCTGAAAATGACAAGAATAAAGTAAACAGAACTAGCTTGGGGCAGCTGCAAAAACAACTTACTGAACTCTACGGGAAGAAAAAAATTGATCTTTTCAATAATGCTTGTTAGCTAAGCTCCCAGAGCAAATGAAAGCAAAGTACAAACCTAGCAGCTTAGTTGTTCCACATATGGAAAAAATGAAGTTAATGTTAATCCTGGTTTGATCTATACCTTTTTCTTTTTCCTGCTAAATGTTGTGAAATTCCAGGCTGTTTTGATTAGATTATGCTTCAGATTATTGAGCAACCGTAGAAAATAAATGAATCCAATAATCAGATGAAGGGCAAAGTGCTGATGCAGCTAAAACAGGATCTTGTTTATTAGAGTTTAGAGGTTGGATGGGCTTTATGCAGGGGGGCGATTTGACAGGGTTAACTACCAGTTCGGTCTTTACAAGGTTAGGTAATTTATTTTTATTTTTTTATTTTTATTTTTTTTAAACAAACATTTACAATGTGCTTCCCTGCACGCTGCCTGTAAATCATCATCAGCATGCTGTGTGCAGAGAAACAGCCTTTCAAAAAGCCCTTTTTTCCTGCTTTTTTAACTGTAGCTGTGCTTCGCAGGGCAGCTGAAGTTGAAAAGATCAGGAAATAAAGGTCAGGTAAGAGCCCAGGTGGGTGGGTGGACAAAAACACCGCAGACATAGAACCGGTTCTATGTCTGTGCTCTTCAGAGCTACCGGTTCTACAGAGGTGGACAGAACCGGTAGAAACCCACCCCTGGCTTTATGTGATTTCAACCCATGCATAATTTGTTAAAAAAGAAACTTCAGTGGGAAGGAACAATTTTCAATCCAATGGGCTGTGTGGGAGTGAAGAGGCCCTATGGCAATCAAATTTGATTTTATGCTATATAGCGCTTATATTTGCTACAAGTAGTCCTGAAATTATGATAATTGTTTTTTGAGGTTATGACAATGCTGAAGAAAGTGTCTTGCACATAATCCTTGTATGTATGACTGCTAGAATTCTGTCTCAATAGCTTTCTTACTTCATCCAATAAACTTGCTTATCAAAGATCTGTGTCCTTGTGTGTGACTTTCAGTATCTCAATCTAGAAATTTGACCATTCCATTTTGCACAATATCAATCAATCAATCAATCAATCAATCAAGGTTATATGTTTGGGATGTGCAGGAAAAAGGCTCATGTGATGACCCAGAGTGTAACACAAACGTAACAAAATCCAAAACGTAAATAAATGTTCTTTAAGGCCTCCAACTTGGTCACACCGTTCAATAATTCTCAGTTGGAGATAAAACTTACTTAAAAATAGTCTTCAAAAGAAAGCAATACATTAATGAGCAGATAGAGGTAAAATAAAAAACCAAAGAAACTACAATGAAGAAATTTCCACAACGGACCAGGGTAAGTAATTACCAAATTTATGGAGATAACAAGGCACAGTTTGTTGGAAGGACAGCAACCAAGATAACTTCAGCCCAAAATAAAACACACTTTGTTTCTGGCAATGCTGTGTTTTAACCGTCTCTCTTATATACTATTCTCCCCAGCTGCCACCAATGAGGGGGATCATGGTCGCTTCCTCTCTTGTAAGCCAAGTTGTTGCCTTCTCTGAAGTTTGCTGATGACACAACAGTGATTGGTCCAATTCGAGACAACGATGAAACTGCATACAGACAGGAGGTTATACAACTTGCCTTGTGGAGTAACCGGAACAATCTGGAACTGAACACACTCAAAACTGTAGAAATGATGGTAGACTTTAGAAGAAACCCTCCCATACTACCACCTCTTACAATACTAGACAACACAGTATCAACAGAAGAGACCTTCAAATTTCTAGGTTCTACTATATCACATGACCTAAAATGGACACCTAACATCAAAAACATCATCAAAAAAACACAACAAAGAATGTTCTTTCTGCGCCAACTCAGAAAGCTCAAACTGCCCAAGGAGCTGCTGATGCAGTTCTACAGAGTAATTATTGAGTCTATCATCTGCACCTCTATAACTGTCTGGTTTGGTTCTGCAACCCAACAGGACAGACACAGACTTCAGATGATAATTAGGACTACAGAAAAAACAATGGCTACCAACCTGCCTTCCATTGAGGACTTGGCTTCCATCAAAAAGAGGGCTGTGAAAATATTTACAGACCCCTCACATCCTGGACATAAACTGTTTCAACTCCTTCCCTCAAAACGACGCTATAGTTATTCTGCACGCCAGAATAACTAGACAAGGACAGTTTTTTCCCGAAAGCCATCACTCTGCTAAACAAATAATTCCCTCAACATTGTTCAACTATTAAAAGTCTGCACTACTATTACTGCTAATCTTCTCATCACTCCTTATCACCCATCCCCTCCCACTTGTGATTGTAGGACTGTAACTTTGTCGCTTGTATCCTTACGATTTATATTTACTGTTTCCTAGTATGATTTGATTGTTGATTGTACCCTATGACTATCATTAAGTGTTGTATGTTATGATTCTTGATTCTTAACAAATGTATCTTTTCTTTATGTATACTGAGAGTATTTACACCAAATTCCTTGTGTGTCCAATCACACTTAGTCAATAAAGCTATTCTATTCTATTCTATTCCCTCAGTGTCCGACTCTACCAAGGGCCTGACAGCTCATTGCTAATAGTTTCACATTTTTTCTCTGTTTTGGCCTGCATTGATTGATTGATGGATTGATTGATTAAATGCCATTAAGCTGGAGTCAAATCTTAGCAAACAAAGAATTGCATATGGTGTGGTCCAATAGGTCCAATAAATCTGAATTCTCCAGTTCTTCATGTAGAAACTTCTGGCTGCAACATGGATTAATTCTAAGGAAGGGTGCATAGAACTGAGGCCTTAATACATTTTCCATTCTAAGCTAAATTCCACTTTCCATACCAGCTACTAAAAGGCAGCATCTAAACTCTATAAAAGCAGGTGACATGTTGGTGTGATTCAAAAAGAATCTCCAGATTGGTCCATTTCCTTCACTCTGGCTGCAGGAAATGTTTAGCAATAAAGGC
Source organism: Bungarus multicinctus (assembly GCA_023653725.1). NCBI lineage: Eukaryota > Metazoa > Chordata > Lepidosauria > Squamata > Elapidae > Bungarus > Bungarus multicinctus. The sequence goes on along the minus strand of CM042848.1, from coordinate 78,477,620 downwards.
TGTTAAATTGATATGATCCATGTTTTGGTTGCAGAAAAAACCCACTGCCTAAACCTGGATTGGATAGGTTGGCTGGAAGTGATTTTGGCCTGAATCCCTCATCATAACTTAAAGGTGATGGCTTCCCCTGTCCAGCCATGTCCATCTATAGGGGGCAGCAGTGCGCATCTCTGTTTCTTAGCTGTGGGAGGCAGCATTGTCCAAAGACATTTCTGTAATCATGTAACTATACATCGACACGCACAGAACAGAGTTATATTCCCATCAAAGTAGTACCTATTTACCTACTCTACTTTGCATGCTTTTGAAGTGTTAGCTGGGCAGGAGCTGAGGCAAAGAACAGGAGCTCACCCATCATGCGGTACTCTTGTCTCAAACCCAAGCTGTCGGCTTTACAAGTTCAGCATCTTTAACCGCCAAATCACCGTGCCTCCCGCAGTCGTAACACAGTTATTGTACTTATTATCTTATTACTTCATTATTTTTCTTTTTATTCTTTTTTATTTCTTTTATATTGTGTTTTTCTAACCTTCTAAGCCACCTTGAGTCGCCCTGTGTGAATAGGCAGCAATATAAATTTTCTAAATAAATAAATAACTTAACCCCAAATTCAATTGAATATAATCCAGTTCAGATTACAGCCTCTTCCAATGGCTTGTTTTCCTAGCTAATATGTGGAGAGGTTTAGAATAGCACATCGGGAAGCAAAACCTTCACAGGAAGCTGTATTGACCCACAAGTGCTAGTACTGTTTTATATACTGCACTGGTGAGACACACTTGGAATACGGAATCCCGTTCTGGTCCTCACGATACAAAACAGAGGTTGACATCACCCTAGAAAGGGTGCTGAGAAGAGGTACAAGAATGCTAATGGGTCTGGAGGTGAAGGCATGTGAAGAACGGTTGGAGGAATTCCCAGGGTTCTTCTGACAAGCAAAGCAGTGGTGGGATCCAGCCAGTTTGCACCAGTTCAGGAGAACCGGTTGTTAACTTTCTGAGCTGTTTGGTGAACTGGTTGTTGGAAGAAATCATTAGGGCAGAGAACTGGTTGTCAAATTATTTGAATCCCACCACTGAAACAAAAAAGAGAAGGACTGAGGGTGACACGATAGGCATTTTCTGGTTCTTGAAGGACTGTCACAGAGAGGAGAGAGTCAACTTATTCTCCAAAGCACTTGAAGTCTGGGCAAGAAATAACAGGTGGAAGATCATTACAGAGAGATCCAATCTAGAACTAAGGAGGAATTTCCTGATAATGAGAACAATTAATCAGTGGAATGACTTCCCTCTGGAAGTTGTGGGTGCTCCATCACTGGAGGCTTTTAGGAACATATTGGACAACGATTTGTCTGGAATGGAGTAGGTCTACTGCTTGACCAGGGGGTTGGACTAGAGGAACTTCCATGGTCCCTTCCAACTTTGTTGTACTGTCATTTTGTTATTCTATTATTCTGTTATTTTTGGGACTAGGAGGAGACAACTATTTCTGAATTTCTAGCACAATTCTTGATTATGCCTAATATTTTCCACACTTTGATTTCTATATCTCTGTTGGAGGTTGCCTTGGCTTTATATTTGATGTTTGCTACTTGGCCTGATATCTACCATACCTTGCTGATTTTTATGAGGTCCATCTCTGGAATTTAATGGGCAGGAGCCAAATCTAGACAATTTGTGGGTTGCCTTTTCGCTTTGGGCTGTTGGCTCCCACAGCTTTAAGATGGTCGTGCCAACAGAGACAGTTTCACGGAAATGTCAGTCTAGTGCAAGTACCACAAGAACAGTTGTGAACTGAACAGTTATGTGTTCATTTGTCCCAAAATGTAATAGAAAATAGTCAGAGATTAAATCTTGGAGAAGGGTCTTTTATCTGCTCTGCGATTCTTCTCTGTCTACATGGCTTCATTCTGGGCTACAAGCAAGAGGCTAATCAGGCCCAGATGCAATTGTGAGTCTTCTGCTGGGTGTTGCAACGTATGATGTTTGTTATTCACTGCAACCACTGCAGTTCACAGTGCAAATGTTTGAAATATGCTGTTTCAGTTCTGGATGTAGTCACTGTGGTTTGCATAGATGGCAGCTTTTGGTGACTACAACTCGATCTTCTGTCAAACGCATGAGACCAATAGAAGACATTGTAGAATTATTACTAAAATGTTTATTAGATGATATTTCTTATTATCCTGCCTGGTCCCGGCTTCTCCTTAGTGAACATTTATACAGCTTTCTTAATCCTTTGTTCTTGGCTCTTGGCATTTTGGCCAGGAGCACTTTTCCTTGAGGTACCCCAATAAAAAGCAATCAGAAAACCTGCACCTCATGTCTGGCGGCCTTCATTGGCCTCGGCACCAGGCTCAGACCCCAATTGGGGACAAAACATCCCCCCCCTCTTTCTCTCTCTCTGTATGTGTGTGTGTAGTTGGCTTGCCTATTTGATGCAGTAAATTGTCTCCCTGCCATCCCAACTCTTCCTTCTCTCTTTTCAGGCTCTTCCTTCTCCTCAGCTGTGGCTCCCTCCTGTCAAACTTTTCCTAAGAGCCTCTGTGGAAAACCTTACTCTTTTTCCCTCCCTCTTTCCTTTTCTTTCTTTTCTTTTTCCTCCCTTTCTTTCCTTTCTTCCGTTTCCTTTCTTTCCTCGCCCTTCCCTTCTTTGCCTGTTTACCGGTTCTCTTCCCTTCTCACATTCCCACTTTTCCCTCCAGAAGTGTAAACAATCTGTTTGGCCTTCATCTGACCAGGAGGACCAACTGAACTTCAGGCACCCTTGGCAAAACCGAACCTCAAACCCATTCTCACATTCGCCATGGAAATCTTGCTAAATCAAAGTTTTATCATTATTCTTCTCTCACTCACATCCCCATGTTCTCAACGTATAAATATAAGTCTGGTTTGGGTTGACGACTGACATTCTGGATGATTGAACCGCAGGTAAGAGGAGCTTCTATCCTGAAGCTAAATATTCATCAAATGGAGGTGACCTTAAAGGAACAATCAGTGGTTAGGAAATAAGGCAAGACTAGAATAGGGAGTAGAATAGAATAGAATAGGATAAAATAGAATAGAATAGAATTTTTTATTGGCCAATGCGATTGGACACACAAGGAATTTGTCTCTGGTGCATAAGCTGTCAGTACATATAACCACAAAGTGATAGATCATAAATCATTAATCATAAGATACAAACAACAAATGATACATCATAAGATAACAATAGGAGAACATAGTAGGAAAGATGAGAAAAGATTAGAAATGAGAAGTTGAGAAAGAGATAATAGCAATACAGCCCACTTCATGAATAATTTCTACATCTCACCAAAATGTGACAGGGATATATTACCGGCGTTCTGCCATTTCTCATGAAAGAGAGCAGAATGTGGAAAGAGAAAGAAATTCCTGTTTTTGTATATCAGTTGTGCCAAGCTTTTTTTTTTAACTTTGCTTTAAAAGATGCTGAATAGGCTACAGATAAGAATTCCCACCCCCTTTGTGCCCCAGTGAACCTGCATCCGGGTGGATTTCTACAAGGCACCCTACACTTTCATTTTCTGTTTGCTTGCTTTGCTGTGATTTCTGTGAAATGAGTGAAGCAATCCAAGTTGCTGGTTGTGTAAGCCTAGAACCATGCCCTCGGTATCAAATGTCACACAATAAAAGCACTTGTGCTGAGGAAGCGCCTGTAAAGCAAGCCAGGAATGCTTCATGAGTTGACAGCGCCCTCAATTTGCAAGAACTTCTGAATACGGTAAGCCTGTTTGTTCAGGTTAAATGAAATCATTCCCTGGGGGACTCTTTTCCTTTCTCAGCTATTGGCTTCCTTGGCATACCAGGCAAATGAGCAGGAAGATATCCTTGCTTAGCATAAGCTTTACAGCAGTGCTTCCTTAAGATGTGTGCACTTTGATTTGTGGTTTGCTAATAAAAACTCTTTCCCCCCTTTGGCTCTATTTTCACAAGAAAGAATGTTCTTCCTGTGTCAATTCAGGAAGTTCAGGGGTTGCTGATATTTTGCAAAGGAATGATTGAATCTGTCATTTGTACTTCTATTACTGCCTGCTTTGGTACAGAAACGAAACACGACAGGCACAGACTTCAACGGACAGTTAACACCACTGTCAATCTATCTAGTAAGACTATATTGCTATTATTCTTCCCAGCCTTCCTATTACCTATCTCCTTTTTCTACTGATGGCTATAAGTTTCTTGCTTGTATCTCCATGATTTATATTGTTTTATTCAGTTTCCTAGTATGATTTATGTTGATTGCTTATTTACTATCCTATGACTATCACTAAGTGCTGTATTTAGGATTCACGATGAATGTATTTATGATGACTATGATCATGAGTTATCAGTTATAGCTTTTATGTACACTGAGAGCTTATGCACCAAGGACAAATTCCTTATGTGTCCAATCACACTTGGCCAATAAAGAATTCTACTCTATTAAAAACTAATAGTTAAGAACAATTGCAACAAGCCTGCCTTCCATAGAAGATCTATGTACAGATAATCCTTGACTTATAACCACAATTGAGCCCAACATTTACGTTGCTAAGTGAGAAATTTGTTAATAGAATAGAATACTTTATTGGCCAAGTATGATTGGACACACAAGGAATTTGTCTTGGTGCAAATGCTCTGTGTCCATAAAGAAAAGATACATTCATTAAGAATCAAGAATCATAACGTACAACACTTAATGATAGTCATAGGGTACAATCAACAATCAAATTCATACTAGGAAACAGTTAATATAAATCGTAAGGATACAAGGGACAAAGTTACAGTCCTACAATCACAAGTGGGAGGGGATGGGTGATAAGAAGTGATGAGAAGATTAGCAGTAATAGTAGTGCAGACTTGTTAAGTGAGTTTTGCCCTACTTTACAACTTTTCTTTCTCTTGTAGCCTTGTTACTTTGCCAAAATTCATTGCTGCAGCCAGTAAGTATTGTGGTGAAGCAGCATTTCTCAAACTTGGCAATTTTAAGATGTGTGGTCCATTTCCTCCAATCTTGCCTGATGTTCCATGAGGAGTCAGAATAAAAGAACAGAATAACAGAGTTGGAAGGCATCTTGGAGGTCCTCTAGTCCAACCCCCTGCTCAGGAAACCTGCTATCCCACTGCTCAGGAAACCCTATACCATTTCAGACAAATGGTTGTCCAGTCTCTTCTTTAAAAACCTCCAGTGTTGGAGCATCCATAGCTTCTGGAGGCAAGTTGTTCCACTGGTTAATTGTTCTCGCTGACAGGAAGTTTCTCCTCAGCTCTAGGTCACTTCTCCATCCTCAAGACTCCCCACAAAGGCAAGGTAACCATGATATTAGCTTAATAACATGATATTAATATTAATGATATTAATAATATGAGCCACGGTGGTGCAGTGGCTAGAGTGCAGTACTGCAAGCTACTTCTACTGCAATTTGGCAGATCGAATCCCACCAGGCTCAAGGTTGACTCAGCCTTCCGTCCTTCTGAGGTGGGTAAAATGGAGGCCCAGATTGTTGGGTGGCAATAGGCTGAGTCTGTAAATCGCTTAGAGAGGGCTGCAAAGCAGTATAAAGCAGTATATAATTCTAAGTGCTATTGCTATTAACAACTTCAGTGATTCACTGAGAAAGGTCATAAAATGGGGCAAAACCCACTTAACAAATGTTCTCACTTAGCAACAGAAATGTCGGGCTCAATTGTGGTCATAAGTTGAGGATTACCTGTACAACAATAAGGGCAGAAATGGATATTTTTCCTTCTCTTTTTCAGAGCCATCGGTGAAAGCTCATTCCCAATGGACCAGCTAGTGAGAGACATCCGTAGTCTGGATTTAAGAGGAAATTATCAACCCAGTGAGCTTCTGCTCAGTGGATATGCCTTCCCGGTGCTGAAGACTTCGAAGGGCCAAACAGTCATCGCAGCGTCTTATTATGGCAGAGGCAAAATGGTGGTGGCTTCCCACGAATCGATTCTATCAAGTCAGCCAGTTCTGCCCTTTGTTAGAAATGCATTGGAGTGGCTGAAGCCGAGTTCCTTGTCACCAGTGGGATTCCACAGCACCATGGATTCCCTGTACCAGGCGCTGCAGGGGTATGGGCTGGAGCTCAAGCCCAATGGAGAGCTTGGGGAGTCGATAGGGGTGTATTGCCGAGATGCCTACGATGACTCGCAAGCTGCCGAAATCCTGACTTTTGTGAAGAGAGGTGGGGGATTGCTCATCGGAGGCCAGGCCTGGTACTGGTCCTCCTCGAATGGAAAACACAACACGCTGCATGCGTACCCTGGGAACAGAATCACGGGCCTCGCCGGGATCTACTTCACAAGTGAAATTGCAGATAATGGTGTCTTCCAAGTATGCAGAAAATAGGGATCCTGATGTCACCCAATAAGCAAGAATGGAATCGCTCGATCTTTCTACCTCCTCATTCCTTGGGGAAGTAAACAGAAGCTAACACGCATTTCAACTGCTTTATAAACACAGGTTTCACTGCCAAATCTATTTCAACTTTTCTTTCCTGGAGCAACGAAGGCCACCCAAAGAGTGTTAACCATCTATATTCCCATTCTCTCTTCTTAGCCTGTGCACTTTGGCATTTTTAGTTGGCATCCATGATTCCCTTTCCTTGTTTCCTTTGGCTGTGGTAGCGCAGTGGTTAAAAGGCAGTACTGCAGGCTAACTCTGCTCGCTTCTAGGAGTTTGATTCCTTCGATCCTGACTGGCTCAAGGTTGATGCAGCCTTCCATCCTTCGGAGGTCGATAAAATGAGGATCCAGATTGTTGGGGGGGGGGGATATGCTGGTTCTGTAAACCACTTAGAGAGGGCTGTAAAGCACTGTGAAGCAGTATGTAAGTCTAAGTGCTATTGCTATTTGTGAGAACAGCATATTCCCACTCACTAAGCAGTGGAGATGTTACGGTGGTAAAAGTGCATTTTGTATAGTATCACCTCATTGCCCTCAGCTAACACCCTGCTAGAATGAAGAGAAAACCAGCTTGGCGGTGTGTGAAATAAGGAACTGAATCTAATGATCTGCATGTTTAAGTTCTTCAGTGCAAGATTTGGAGAATAAGCAAGATGGACAACTAGTGGACTATAAAGGGCCATTCTATCAAATCAGAACTGCCACCTGCAGTTTTACCTTGGTTAACATCCAGCATCCAGTTTTAGTCACCACAAAAAGATGTTTGGAGAAAGTGCAGAGAAGAGCAACTAAGAAGATTAAAGGCCTGGAGCAGTGGAGGAATTCAAAATTTTTTGCTACCAGTTCTGTGGGCGTGGCTTGTATGGGCGTGGCAAGGGTAGGATACTGTAAAATCTCCAATTAGAGGTGATATTTGCTAGTTCTCTGAACTATTCAAATTTTCCGCTACCGGTTCTCCAGAATTGGTCAGAACCTGCTGAATACCCACCTCTGGCCTGGAGACTAAAACATATGAAGAATAGTTGTAGGATTTGGCTAGTGTACAGAAGAGAAGGATTAGGGTTGGTGTGATAGCAGTATTCCAGTATTTGAGGGGCTGCCACAAAGAAGAGAGAGTCAAGTTATTCTCCAAAGCACTAGAAGGCAAGAAAAGTCTTTTATCTTTGCTCTTATTATCTTCTCCCAGCCTAGCAACTTTTCTTAGCCTTTTAAATATTTTATGGCTGAGCTGACTGTTTCCCTGCCCCCCACCCCTGAAAGTCTATGCATCAAACCTGGTTTGATCTTAGAAGATACAGTACAGGGCGAATAAAAGTGGCTACTCAGCAGTTTCCAGGATCTCTGTTGATATTAAATTGAAGGCAGAAGGTGGCAGCACCGTACCATCTAATAAAACTCACGAGCACCCTTTAAAGGTTTACTAAAGAAAGGAGGAACAGCAGCAAAAGAATGGAAGAGAAAGACAGAATAGAGAACAGGAAGGGAGAATGAGAGGGAGGAGATGCCTTTGCAAAGATTGGGTGGGATGATATTCCTTCCTCAAATTCCATTTGCAGACTGTGGACACCCCCTCCCTCCTTCTCCACTCCAGGCAGAATTGATGGAGTGGCTGCAATTTATCCACTGTAGAGAGTGTGTGTGTTGAATAACACAATAATTATTGAGCAAATATATGAAAGGACCTGGTGGGAATAATACATTCCAACATATCGCAGAATTAAGGGTCATCATAAAATGGATGTCAAGGACACCTGTCTTTCCTTATCTTTAACTGCCAACCTGTTACAGGACAAGTGCCTCAGGTGGAAAAATCCTGCCTGGATCTCTCAAAGATTTTCTCATCTTTTCATGCTAAAATATTTAGCTGATGAGGAAGTAGAGGGAACTGTTCTGTGGCCGCCAATAGCAGAAGACTAGCCCCTTACCCAGTTCCTGCAACCATTCCAAAACATATGAAGAACGGTTGCAGGATTTGAGTATGGCTAGCCTAGAGAAAAGAAGGGCTAGGGTGGACAATGCAGCAGTCTTCCAATATTTGAGGGGCTGCCACAAAGAAGAGGGGAGGTCAACTTATTTTCCAAAGCATCTGAAGGCAGGACAAGAACCAATGGATGGAAACTAATAAAGGAAAGGAACAACCTGGAATTAAGGATAAACTTCTTAGCAGTGAGAAGAATTCAGAAATTGTGGGTGCTTCATCAATTGAGGTTTTTAAGAAGACAGCCACTTGTCTCAAATGGTATAGGCCTGTGATGGCAAACCTATGGCACACAAGCCATTTGTGCGGGCATGTGAGCCCCAGCCAAACTTACCTGCACTGCGCATGCATGCACCTCCCAGCTGATCTTGGTCCCGTTTGAGGCAGTTTTCGGCTTCCCAGAGGCTCGAAGGAAGTCTTTATAGCCTTGGGAGGCGAAAAACATGCCTTCCGGAAATACTGGAAGTGACGAAACGGGCCTGTTTTTCAGCCTCCAAAGGCTGCAGAGACCTCCCTTGAGCCTTCGGGAGGGTGAAAACGGCCTCCCCCAGGCTCCAGAAGCTCTATGGAGGCTGAAAATGCACTTCCAGTATTTCTGGAAGGCCTGTTTTGCGACCTCCCAAGGCTGCAAAGCTTCTCTTGAGCCTCCGGGAGGGCGAAAACGGCCTCAAACGGGCCAAAAATCAGCTGGGAGGTGCGCACATGCACAGTGGAAGTAAGGGGATAAAAAGAGATTCACCCCAGCAACAGTTGCCCAGCCAGTGAAAACCGTGCAGGTATAGAAAGTTATCATATCTGTATGTATTGCTTGAATTCTTTTGTTGCCTTCTGTATCCTCCCACCTTTTGTTAATAAAAGGGGGTCCCGGAGTCAGCTCTGGGCTCTCATCCCGAGAAAGCTGCCTTGTGTGTCTTTCTGCATTCGGAACCCTCATGAGAAGCCCACCAGGAAAATTACACAGCAGTGTGCAGCAGCAGCAAAAAAAGCCAATGAAATCCTAAATTGCATTAGCAGAGGGATACAATCAAGATCAAGTGAGGTACTAATAACATTCTCCTTAGTAAGACCACACCTAGAGTACTGCATCCAGTTTTGTTCACCACATTATAAAAAATATATTGACTCTAGAAAAAGTACAGAGAAGAGCAACCAGGATGATGAGGGGCCTGGAGGCTAAAACATACAATGAACGTTTGCAGGAATTGGGCTTGGCTAGTCTAGTAAAGAGAAGGACCAGGGGAGACAGGATAACAGTCTTCCAATATTTGAGGGGCTGCCACAGAGAGGAAAGGGTCAAGCTGTTTTTTAAAGCACCTGTAGGCCAGACAAGGAATAATGGACGGAATCTGAACAAGGAGAGATTCAACCTGGAAATAAGGAGAAACTTTCTGACAGTGAGAACAATCAACCCATGGAACAGAAGTTGCCCTTGGAAGTTGTGGGAGTGCCATCACTTGAAACTTTCAAGAAGAGATTGGATTGCCATTTGTCAGAAATGGTGTAGTGTCTCCCGCTTGGGCGCGGGGTTGGACTAGATGACCTACAAGATCCCTTCCAACTCTGATTATCTGTTATCTGTTAGAGAAATATCAGCACACCACAGATAATGCCAGTGCCCCATAGATAACCTCAAGGAACAACTGGCAAAAAAAAAAAAACCCATGATCCCAGAACACACACAAATGATAATAACCACCATCTAGACTACACCTCTAAAACAAACTTTAAAAAAAGGAAAAAGAAAACTGCAAATAAGACAAATCCCTTAAACCAAAAAGAATAACAGAATAGCAGAGTTGGAAGAGATCTTAGAGATGTAGTCTAACTCCCTGCTCAAACAGGGAACCCTATTCCATTCTGGACAAACGGCTATCTAATGTCTTCTTTAAAACTTCCAGTGATGGAGCACCTATAACTTCTGGAGGCAGTTGTTCCATTGATTAATTGTTCTGTCAGGAAATTTCTCCTTAGTTCTAGGTTGCTTCTCTCCTTGATTAGTTTCCACCCATTGCTTCTTGCCCTGTCTTTGGGTGCTTTGGGAAACAGGTTGACTCTTCTTCATTGTGGCAGCCCTTCAAATATTGGAACACTAGTATCATGTCACCCCCTAGTCTTCCTTTTCACTATATTAGAAAAGAAAAGAGTTACCTGAACTCAAAATGGGTAATCAACATGTCCAGCCCACCACTGTCTATTGCAGAACACAATATGCTGCATAAAGGCCTCAGCTCTAACATAAATGATGCTGCATTTAAAAGCTGCATTTCAAACCACAGAGACCCAAGGGAACAAAAGGCAGAAAAATCATACCAGAGAGCAGAAGAACACAGAAGCTGAACCAACTCAAGCAGAGGACAGAGAAGTCCTCCAAAACTAAAAAAAAGAACAAAACATAATTGTCCACCCAGCAGACAAAGGCTGAACCATGGTTATCAGAAACATAACACAATATTGCAGGATCCAAAATGAGTTGGTCACAGGGACCAAGGGTTTATTTTTTTCAAGCTTTTGGGCTTGTGCTGGAGTCCTGAGAATGAGCAGAATAATCTGCTTGGAAGAATAATCCTTTGGTCCCAGCAACCAATGTAAATTGGATCCTGCAATATTATGCTAGGCCACGTATATTTCCTTTATAACACCATATATACAAAAAGGCCAAAAGTGAACAAAGGAAACTACATCCTGGTAAACACCAACCCAATACAGAATTTAGACAACCTATCAAGAGAGCCCTTAACAACCCAAGTAAGAAAGGTCAATTTGCAAAAGGAAAATAATGGTGGATGAAAAACAGTGGACTCTTCCTTTAATACTTCTAAGAATGCCCCCAAATAGACAAGCCCATCATAAATCTTCATCCAATTGTCCGAGAGGGGATTTTTCAAGAGGCAATTGAACTTTCTGGTTTTTCTTTGAAGACAGTTCTTATCCAAGAAGCTTCTTCAGCTCTGACAGGATAGTGGGGAATGGAAGAATTGAAGAAGCTTCTTGGATGAGAAGCGAACTGTCTTCAAAGAAAAAAACAGAAACTCCAATTGCCTCTAGAAAAAGTACTGTTGGGATAATCATGACTCGGATGACTGAGAAACTCCATAGATAGATGTTCTTCATCCAACTGTATTGTTGCTAAAGGTCCCCAACATAACAATCTGTAAATAACTTACTAAAAGGTTGGACATTTCACAGAGGCGAGTGAATATACTATCAACTCCAAACTGCAGAAAATCTAAGGCCTAAAAATAGAAGATGAATATAATTTCATTTGAAGTCGCAGTACCGGTTGTCCTCTACTACAACAGTTCATTTAGTGACCAAAGTTACAACTGCAGTGCACTGAAAAAAAGTGACTTATGACCATTTTTCATGCTTAAGACCCTTGCAGCATGGTCCCATGGACTTGTATTTATGACAGTTCCAGTGTCTTTGTGGGGAGGGGGGGTCATATGATCAAGTTTTGAAACCTTCTGACAAGCAAAGTCAATGGGGCAGCCAGATTCACTTTTCAATTGTGTTATTAAATTAACAACTGCAGTGATTCATTTAACTACTGTGGCAATAAAATGAGGCAAAACTCACTTAACAAATGTCTCACTTAGCAACAGAAACCTCAATTGAGGTTGTAAGTCAAGGACCATCTGTACTCTTTGTTTCCATAGATCCAGAACTAGGGAAAGTGTGCATGGAAGCAGTCCCACACAACAACCCAATCTAATTTAAATGTTTGATTTTAATTTATATTGGCCCCAGTCTGGCCACCCTAGAAAAAGAAAGTGAGTGGAATATGAAAGAAAAAGTATAAAAGAAAAACTAGGGAGAGCTATGACACAAATGTCATTGGGGAAATGATGCAAGGGATGATTTCATCACTGATGCAAACATCGCAAACACAGACGCTTCTGAGCAGCCATGCAAATATTGGTCAGGATAAAATAGATCGTATTCAGAAAATGCTGGAAAAATGACTTTGGGACCTTTGGTAGTTAGTCTTTTCATTGTTGCTTCTTAACATGCTTAAGAATTCCCTCCCTGCCCAGACCAAGGTTGCATTCACAAAACAAACACAACGGTGTCAACAAGAAATCTAGCATTTTTTTCTGCATAACATGCTGAACTTAGTTTAATTTTCATTAATACAAACTTTTTGGCCATGAAAATGCAAACAGCTGAATTTGCTTGTTTCAAACCATTGTTACAAACACAGAAAATGGGTTAATTCAATCACTAGCTTGGTGTGCTTTGTGGACACAGCCAAAACAGTGCCTTATTTCTCTTCAGAGGCTATATAGATGAGTTTTTACTTCTAAAAAAGTGTACAACTTTTCAGAAAATAAATGAGAGGAACTGAAATATTTTGAGACATGCACAGCTATCTACAGTGTCAGCAAGTGTTCAATTCTTTAAAAGCCACCTCTCTTTTAGCCATTATTATCTTTCTCAGTCTCACAAATATAGCCATTGCCTCACAAGTTTATTCTGATAAAGACCGGCAGAAACATTCAAGTGAAAAGTGAGGTGAATTCAGCAAATCCTTACAGCATTTCTCCAATGAGGGCAAAAAAAGGAAAAATATACTTAGGTCTTCCCTTTTTCCTGACTCAGCATTTTTGAAAACACCTTCCTGAATTAGTGACAGTGCCAAGTATTGTTTTTTGAAAAGGTTTCCCCAAAGCTACAGAGGAAACAGTGAAAAATGATTTTCAACTTATTGCCAGAAAAACAACACGGTGCTGCCATGTGTTCCAGGAAATATTTGCTTTTTAAAATGGTAAATGCTGGCGTTTCTGGGAGCTGTCCTGAGTCCTGATTTTAACCCATGCCTGGTAATACATTTATTTCTGTGTATGTAATAATTCTCTCTTCTGTAGATAAGCCTAGTAACTGAGCAAAGACAGAAGCATAATTTACACATCTTTGGCCTGCTACTATCAATCAATCAATCAATCAATCAATCAGAATAGAGCTGGAAGGGACATTTTCAAGACAATTTAAACACCTAAATTTTTAAAAATTATTTTAAAGGCAGGAGACAAAGACAAGGCAGGCCGACCTGGAGCAAATTGCAGGATGATACTGCAATGCTTTTTGCATGGTTGTTGCAATGTTTCCACATGATGGTTGCAATGTTTTTGATAAAGCCATCTGGGTGACTTTCTCATTGTTTCTTCTTACATTATCACTGAGATGTGATCAGCAAATTTAGATATTTTTATTTACGGGGCTCCAGATTCCTGACTGATTATTCTCCCTGTTGCCACACAGGGTCAATTCAGCTTGTTATGAATGTTTTCTTACAAGGATACTTTCAGCAATTCGCACATAAATGAGGGGTTTGGTAGTCAATCTGGCTCACGTGTATAGGGGAGAGGAGTTCCTTTATCAGGACAACATCAGGATGAATTGCTATGACTAGTAATAGACATCTATTGAAAAGCTTGTTGTAGAATTAGTTGGAGGATCAGCTATGCCAAGGCTACTGGAAGTCAGTTTGTGTTTTCAATGGTTCTGGCAACAAGAATTTTCTCCTCTGAATGGAGTAATGACAGGGGGGTAGAGGTGCAGCATGTATGATGTGATCACAAGGAGAAAAAGGCCTAAATAAATAGGTAGCCAGGAATATGTTAATCTGAGACTACATAAGTTTAGATAAGATCATGGGAACTTATTTTGGCCATGTCGTGCAGGAGAATGAATTGAGCAGGGGTGTCAAATTGGATTTTTTTCAAGGGCGGGATCAGCATTTAAGTTCTCCTCCGCAGGCCTGCGGGGGTTGGTGGGGGTGGTGGCTTGGGGTGGCGAGACAGATGCCTTCTGTAACACCCTGCCAACCAAAACAGGGCACAGGGGGACCGCGCATAGCCCCCTATCCACCTCATTTTCACCCTCTGTTGCCTCCTGCAGCACTCTGATGGCTGAAAACAGGCCTTGTGGCCTGTTTTGGGACTATTTTTGGCCATTTCCAGCCCATTTTCTGGCCTGTTTTGGGCCTATTTTTCAGCTCATTTTCAGCCAGTTTTTCAGCCTGTTTGCAGGCCTGGTTTCAACCGGCATTTTTGGCCATTTTGGGGGCCACTTTTGACCCATTTTTGTCTGTTTGGGGCCCACTTTCAGCTGTTTTTGGCCTGTTTTTCAGCCCATTTTTGGCCAGTTTTTCAGCCTGTTTCTAGCCCAGTTTCAACTGGCAGAGTGCTGCCGGAAGCCATGGAGGATGAAAACAAGACAGGGGCCCATTTTAGCCACCAGAGGCACCACGGCCTGGACCCTTGATATTTCCAGGCTGGCCCTGCAGGCCAGATTTAAGCACCCCGTGGGTTAATCTTACCCATGGGCCTTGAGTTTGACACCCCTGCACTAAGGAGATCAATTTTGTTGGGAAGATTTAGTGGTAAAAGGAAACCAGGCAGCCAAAGAACACAATGGCTAGACACCATCAAAGCTGACACCAGCCACAGCATAGAACAACTCAAAGATCGGAAGATATGGGGAGTCCTAGCCCAGAGGATCACCAAGAGTCGGACACACTGAATGTATGACCTTTTTTCCCATGGTTGTTAAGTGAATCGCTGCAATTTTTCAGTGGTGGTTATGCAAATCCAGCTTCCTTCATTGACTTTGCTTGGGTGCAAATGGTGATTCCATGACTTCAGGATATTGCAACTCTCACAAATAGAGTACTGCATATAGAATACCTAGAGTATTGCATCTAGGTTTGGTCACCACATTATAAAAAAGATGTTGAGACTCTAGAAAAAGTATAGAGAAGAGCAACCAGGATGATGAGGGGACTGGAGGCTCAAACATATGAAGAACGGTTACAGGAACTGGGCTTGGGTAGTCTAGTGAAGAGTGGAGAGAAGGATCAGGGGAGACAGGATAGCAGCATTACAATATTTGAGGGGCTGCCACAGAGAGGAGAAAGGGGTCAAGCTATTTTCTCAAGCGCCTGTAGGCCAGGCAAGGAATAATGGATGGAAACTGAACAAGGAGAGATTTAACGTGGAAATAAGGAGAAACCTTCTGACAGTGAGAACAATCAACCAGTGGAAGAGCTGTGCCCTTGGAAGTTGTGGGAGTGTCATCACTTGAGACCTTCAAGAAGAGATTGGACTGCCATTTGTCAGAAATGGTGTAGGGTCTCCCGCTTGGGCAGTGGGTTGGACTAGATGACCTATAAGGTCCCTTCCAACTCTGATTATTTGTTATCTGTTATCTGTAAATACATGCCCATTGCTAAGCACCCAAATTGGGATTACTGTTGCTAAGTGATAATAATAAAGCATGATGTTACACATCCACACCTCTTAGCAATGACAACTTCTGCCTTTGTAAACCCAAGACATGTGGGGAGGTTCTTAAGATGGGTGCTGCGGAGGGATCCTTAGTGCCATCTAGTGGTCATTTGAGTATTGGCAGCTCTGAGCTTCTAGGTAGGACTAGTGGAAAATATTTTTGGTAGCATACACAGGGTTTTCTAGCTGTGTACGTGCAAATGCTGCATGTGTTCTCTGTTCTTTATGTTTACTTTGGGCGTTCCTTCCTTCCATTTCTTGCTTTTGATAACAACCTGCTTATTAAAGACTGTGTTTCCTTCTGATTCTCAAACAGAACATATGTGACAAGAATGGGCTTGAAGAGAAATGAACTTAATGCTGAATGAAAGATACTAGCAAGAGAAAGGAGACTTGTCAACACTGTGAGTGATAACTGGAGATATAAAGGGTTGGACAGAAAACTGGATGCTCTAGATAATGTTGTGAACATGTCCTTTAAATGCATATAAATGCTGAGTTGCTTATAAGAGAAAAATGTCCCATTTCAGAAGAGAAATTAATTGTTCCTTCCTTCGTGGCTGAATATTAGGACTTTAAGATAAAGAGCAATTTGTGAATCACACTGAGAGCAAACAAGCTAGATAACCTGGAATATTACTTAAGGAGCTGTAAAGTTGGAGTAATAATGGAAATTTTGCTAAGGACAAAGTCAGATTTTTTAAAAATCTGTCTTGGGATTTCAAAACTGGTCTGTGGAAATCTGAAATTTGTTTCCTCCTTTACACTTTGAAATGCTCCTATGGATTTGTGCCATTTAACAAAAGCAGCAACATGTCACCCACCCACAATTTCCATCCCAACAGTATATAAATGATATTCCCAGGAGTGCTTAGCCTCACTTTCCTTGGAAGGCTCATATCTAAGGGGCAAGAGCTGCTGAAAAGGTAGGCCAAATCATTCATGTTTAAGTGGAAATTTACTGATTTAAAACAGATGGATTAAATCTTTGACATTAAAAATGATAATGGTATTGAAAAGGCGAATAGTTTACTGTCCATGGAAACTGGGCACAGTTTTCCAGAATTTCAGAGGATTTGCAAAGCATCATTTAGAAATATCTGGGACTGAATGCATGGGGATATCTACCTGGTGCTCTCTGAGCTTGCTTGTTTTCTTGCAGAATTTTATTACCTAACTAGGTAACTTCATCAGTGCTACTGTAGCACTGATGATGTTACAGTATCTAGTTAGGATAGTTAAATGTCTGCAAGACAATAAGCTCAAACAGCTTCAAGGCCCCCTCATTTCAACCCTGAGCTACAAATATTCTGCGTTTTTTGACATCTACTTCAGCCCCACCCTTATTTTTAGTAGGTCAGGTAATTGCAAAGATTTTACTTTGTATTGTACAGTCAGTCTTCAATTTACAATAGTTCATTTAGTGACCAAAGTCATGTGATCATTTTTTGCTCCCTTCTGACAAGCAAAATCAATGGGAAAGCAAGTTTTACTTAACAATCGGGTTACCAACTTATCCCTTGTAAAATGGGACAAAACTCGCTTAACAACAGAAACGTTAGACTCAATTGTACCTTTATTTCATTGAATACACTAAAGATTCAATAATGTTTTGAGTTTTGTCTGGACTGAAATGCAATAGATGTATAACTCTGACCCAAATATTCCATTTCCATGATTTGGAGACATTCCTCATATACTTTAAATCTCTTAGAAATGCAAACTCAGAGAGCTAGTTAGAAATAATTTGGAAAACCACCAGATTCCAATCTTTCTAGGAAGTAATCTCAAGAGATAATACAATTGTCTCTGGATTTTACAAGTGGTCAAAGTATGAAAAGGTCATGCAAGGGAAGAGTCATTCATTCAACAGAAAGTTCTCACAAATACAGTAACGTGGTTTTCTGTGTAATCTTATTTGGTGCTCCTTGGACATAGTTAATGCACTTCAATCTGTATCTTGATTTTAATTCACAGTTTGTTAGATGAAGGGAAGAGTCAAGTGAAAAAAGATTTTTCTGACTCACCTTTCAGTAAAGACTGGAATGCCCTTCAGCTTTATTCCAAGATCAAGGCAACAGTTTTCTGCACACTTAAGGGATAAGGAAGCAACCTCTCTTATCTAAAAGCAGTGGATGGAGGCAGGAGGAATATTTTCTGGAAAAAAAAAAGAGGGCAGTGTGGCAGTCAGGAAAAAATGGGGAATCCCCTTTCTGAAAATGGAAATCACAAGTATTTTAGAAGTGCAAATCCTTCAATTGCTCAAGGGGAGGCTGAGCATTAAATGTCTGCATCCTGGGAAGAATTATGTCTGTTCTATTTTGCATTGATTTCCTTTGGTCATCTGCAAAGTTTATCTCAACAGCTGAGTTAATGCCATCAAATCACCTTAGAGCTGGCAAAAAGAAAAAAAGATTTACTGTCCCCTATGAAAAATACTCTTTTGTTACAGCCATATTGCCATCAATTTCAACCATCCTTATTCAAAGTTTACAGGTAGTCCTTGGCTTACAACCACAATTGAGCCCAGAATTTGTGATGCTAAGTGAAAAATTTGTTTTGTCCTATTTAATGACTTTTCTTGACACATTTGTTAAGTGAATCACTGTAGTTGTTAAAGGTTATAACAACGCTGAAAAAGTGACATGACCATTTTTCACACTTACAGCCACCAAACCATCCTCATGTCATGTGATCAAAATTGAGACATTTGGCAACTGACTCATGTTTATGAGGGTTGCAGTATCCTGGGATCACTAAATGAATTGCTTTAAGTCAAGGACTACCTATATGTTGTCCCCAGGCTTGTCCCAACTTGGTTCTTAGGAACGAAAGACCCTCGACTCCACGATTGAAATGAAAGTTTCACTTTTTCAGTCCTTTGGTCCATGTATTTTTCCACTGCTCCAGCATTATGTTATAGCCAAAATTTCTTGCCCATTGAATCATACAATACTGAACATATTCACTTTCTAAATTCAACTTTAACATATTTTTATAAGATATTTATTATATGAATGTGTACAATTTTGAATTTATTTTTAACAATTTCAAAAACCACAGATTTTCTTATCTAAAATAAATTTGTTTTAGATATATAAAACAAAGCATATCCTGGATCAGATTTGTTTTCAGTTTCAATCACTTTTTGTAGGGGTTCTGAAATTAACTGTCATATCCATTTGAACAAAATTCACTGTTGGAAACTCAGCACAACCAATATTTTAGAAAATGAAACAACAACTGTACAATAAATAGAAATAGACAGATATAATTCTTTATTGGCCAAGTGTGATTGGACACACAAGGAGTTTATCTCCATTGCATAAGCTCTCAGTGTACATACAAGCAAAAATCATGATTATAATCATAAAATACATTAATCATAAATAATACAATACAACACGGTGATAGTTGCAGGATACTAAATAAGCAATCACTATAAATCATACTAGGATACTAAATTAAACAATATAAATCGCAAGATACAAGCAACTTCTTATGGTCATAAGAAGATAAGGAATACGTAATAGAAAAGATGAGAAGGATAATAGTAATACAACCAGAAGTGGTATTCAGCAGGTTCTGCCCAATTCTGGAGAACCGGTAGTGGAAATTTTGAGTAGTTTGGAGAACTGGCAAATACGACCTCTGACTGGAAATTTTACAGTATCCTTCCCCTGCCACGCCTATCAAGTTACGCCCACAGAACCATTAGTAAAAAAATTTGAATCCCACCACTGAATACAGCCCTTCTAGGTGGTTTGATAGTATTTGGTAGTTGTTTAGCAGAGTGATGGCATGGGGGGAAAACTGTCCTTGTGTCTAGTTGTTTTGGTGTGCAATGCCCTGTAGCATTGCCTTGAGGGAAGAAGTTGAACCCATTTATGTCCAGGATGTGAGAGGTTTGTAGATGTTTTCACAGCCCTCTTTCTGGCTCGTGCAGTGCCAAACCACACAGTTCTAGAGGTATAAATGACAGTTTCAATAATTCTTTGTAGAACTGGATCAGCAGCTGCTTGGGCAGTCTGACCTTTCTGAGTTGGCACAGGAAGAACAGGTTTTCTTGTGCTTTTTTGATGACATAATATCCAGCAATTTTGCAAGACTGAAACACAACCCATTACCTGTCACCAGATAATTATCCGACAGATTTCATGAAAGTTTACATGTATTGTGATCTATTGTAGGATTACATCCAACATAAAATACACTGAAAGAAATCGTATACTTTCTTTTGCAGCTCCAACAGTATAACTTTCAAATGGATTCCCAAAGTTCTTATGATTTGTTAGTGGAAGGCATTCAGTCCATCGATGTCACGGGAGATTTCAATCCTTGTGAACTTTTGCTCACAGGATACCAACCCTTCCCACTGCTTGTGGGTTCAAATGGGCAGGTTCTGATTGCTGCAACTCAATATGGGAAAGGCCGGATGGTGGTCACTGCGCATGAAGCCATGGTACAGCTTCAGCAGTTCTTGCCATTCATTAAAAATGCTCTGGAGTGGCTCAGGCCTTCCCCAACAGCACTTATTGGAGTCCACAGAAGCCTGGATGCCCTCTCCGAGTTGCTCCTCAGTAATGGCATTAAAGTTGAACCAGATGCAACACTTGAGGACTCCCTTGGGGTGTTCTGCAGAGATGCCTATGATGATGTGCAGGCTGATGACCTTGTGGAGTTTGTAAAGAGCGGTGGCGGTCTGCTCATTGGTGGCCAAGCTTGGAACTGGTCATCTCAACATGGGAAGGAGGCAGTCCTGGTTCATTTTCCTGGAAACCTGGTGACCAGTGTGGCCGGAGTGTATTTCACTGGCAATGTGGGAGAAAATGGTGATTTCTCTGTGCCTGAAAACATTCCCAGGATTCCCCTCATCACTGAGTAAGTATTACTCCGCTTCTTTGTTCTATGGTTATTAATCCTACATATACCTTAATAGTGGATTTTTTGTGACTCTTGTAATTTAAAATCATGCTTAATGGGTTGACTCAGATTAAACAATTGTCTCATTTCAAAAATTATTTTTGAGAATTTTAGATCGTATGCCATGAGCTTTTCAAATATGGTGGTTGCTAATTTGTACATACAAAAACTCTTTTGTGGATGCAGAGCAGCGGTTATCATTCTTGTACTTTTTCTGCAATTTTACTGCAGTCACTACTAGGCAAGTTAGGTAATATATAAATTTAATAATAAATTTTCAATGCAGGTAAATCAGGGCTCTGCTAGTCTGGGGACTGCTTGTAGAATGTAACTGAGTCCATGGAAGAGGCTATGTAACTGCAGTAACTAATGGCCATGTTCCTCCAGCTCTACCCTGGGAGTGCAGGAGCAAGCTGTCTCATATATAATTTAATTTAATTATTAGCAAGATAACATTTTTAATTCTTGTATTTTCAATTTGTGGTTTTCAAGCAAGGATATTGGTATTTATTTTTCTTTAATTTTAATTTATCCAAATAGGGTTAATATACGAAATGTTAAAATATTTTTTTTAAAAAGAAAACAAGCATTAAAAAACAAAACAAAAAAAGACATTACAAAGGTTCTTTAATGGTGGTTTCTCACCCCTTGAGAAACAGGCCAAAAGAATGTTAAATTTTTAAACTATTGATTGTACTTAAAAATTGTTAGCCTGTCAGCTATAAACTATATTAATAACAAAATGGGATATTGGTCTTTATCCTTCAAATGGGAAAGACTTGTCAGTATCACATATGAAAACTATATAAACTAGATTCATGCACCAGTGTAACTGAGTGGACTGGAGAAAATACATCCAGCCTTATTGCTTTCTCTAATCATTTGACAGAAACCTAAATGATGCATTTATGTGAATCATTTGTATAGATTATTTAAATTGTACCTGAATAATACCTATTCAAAATATACATTTCTGTCAGAAATAGCAAACATACTGTACATACTCTACAAATGAGATAATGTTAACAATACAACAGCAGATAGCTCTTTAAGAGAACAGATTATTCTGGTTTTATGGAAGATCTATGTGTCTTCCATCTAGTTATTCCAAGGAAATTCTGTCAGCAAACCTTGCCTTTAATTGCCGGGGGGGGGGGGGGGGGGGGGGGGGGGGGGGGAAGAGGGGGAGTTCTTAGGCTCATGACTTACAAAAACAACCTCTACCTTTCCCCCCTCTCCCTCCAAGTGCTGATATTGATATTACATCCCAAGTTTAGTAAAGCCACTGGTCCAATATTGGGATCCTCATCTGTCATATGAAGATTATCCTACTCATGGAAAATATTATCAATTAACTACTGTTGTTTTTTTTAAAGACATGGATTAGATATTCAAAGGGATTTACAAACTCTTCTGAAAGGAGTGGAGAGATTCAATGTAATGGGCGATGACCTCCAGAATCAAATGGTTCCATCTCCCTTGCTTATCCATGGAGCCTTGGCATTTCCAGTTGGCATAAGTGATACCTACCACTCCTTCCTGGCAGCTGCATACTACGGTCGAGGACGCATTATAGTTGCCTCTCATGAAGGCTTCCTCAAAATGCCATCAATGAAATCTTTTCTCCTCAATGCCATCAATTGGCTTTCTACTGGAAAGGAAAAAACGGTGGGCATTGGAGACAGCTTACAGGAACTTTACTCCATGTTAAACCAAGCAGAGATTCCTTGTGAGTTAACCAATTTTAAGGAAGACTTAGGCATATACTGTTGTATGGCCTATGATTCCAAAGAGATGGAAAGCATCCACAAATTTGTCTCTGAAGGAGGAGGACTCCTAATTGGGGGTCAAGCTTGGTATTGGGCTTCTGTGAATCCTGACTCCAGTGCTATTGCAGAATATCCAGGAAATAAGATCCTGAATAAATTTGGAATTGGGATTGTTGGAAAATCTATTGAAATTCCTGAAAACAGCTGTCCTGCTGGAGAGCCCAGCGAAGTAGCTTCCACTTATCATTTCCGGAAAGCATTCTTGAAGTTCAAAGAACATATTCAAAATGAACAGATTCTACAACCACCATATTCTTTGTGGCTCCAAAAGTTGGTGCAAGACATTACGATATTCCTTGAGATCCCAGCTATGAACTCCTGTCCTTTCTCTTCAGTTCATGAAGAAGCTCTAGGCTTGGTTCAAATTAAAGGGATTCCTGAGGTCAGTGTACATAACCCAATCCAAGCCAATTCAGACCAAGCCATCTTACTTCAAATAGCTTCTGTGCTCTATAACGTTCTACCAGAGTTTCAAGACTTAGTACCTGGCTTGATGCCAAATGATCCAAACTCTTATCCTATAGCACCTCCTCAAAACATTCAAGTAAATGGAAGCAATACAGGTATGAAATGTTCTTAATTTTGAATTTAATGGTTATTATTTCAGAGTAATGAGCTATGTGTGCAGGACGTTCTTTTTTATCAAGCAATATTTGATACGGTTTCAAATCTTCCAACACTAGACTATTCATGAGAAGGACAAGCATGCAAATTAAGTGAGAAAAGCTGTTTGATTGAAGGATAAAATATAAGCTAAATCTACAAGAAGAGCCAAATGTCCAAATTAATTATGCCATTTTGCAGTTAGAATTGATTTCGGAAAAGATATTCTTTCATTTTGATAACACAAAGAGTTCCCTTGACACAGCTACTAACATCAACTCTCAAGAACGCAGACTTTTCAGTAATCTTATGTGTATGAACAGGACCCTTTGAAAGATTTTATACTTTGCTTTTAGGAAATGAAGCTTGGAGAAGCACTGGCATGTATGCTCCCCCAGCATCAACGGTGACTTTATTATTCCCACCCTCCACCCTCAATGCAAAATTGCAGGTAATATTAGTTCTAAATTACACATCATGATATATGGTTAAGATTCTGCAGATCCTATATACACTAAGATAACACCCTGCCTCCTACCCTACCATGCATTTTGATCCCTTCCTCTCCATCTTTGTCCATTTATGTTAATTGAATGCTACTATTTTTGCCTTGATGTTTTAATGTTTCTTATCAGTTTTTAAAGATTGTGTTCTGATTTCTACTCCATCAAGCAGAACTTTCAATTTCAGGATAATAGTTTGTCTTTCAGGTTGCAAGAGATAAATATAATCATACATTGTGATTCCTGCAACATTAAGAGAGTTTACTTTCCAGATTTAGATCCACAACCTATCAACATGACAGGGTGGAACAAAGATGGTAACAGGAGAAAAGATTATATGCTTCTGCCACTACTAATTAGACTTAGTTGCCATGAAGTTTTTTGGGTTTTAGCATGTCCCATGTCCTTGGTGGCACAAAATCTCAGTGATGCAGTGCTTAGAATGTTGTACTGCAGGCCACTTCTGCTGACTATCGGCTGCCTGTAATTTGGCAATTCAAATCCCACCAGACTCAAGGTTGACTCAGCCTTCCATCCTTCCAAAGTGGGTAAAATGAGCACCCAGATGTTGGAGGCAATATATGCTGACTGTGTAATCTTCTTAGAGAGGCCTGTAAAGCACAATAAAGCAATATATAACTCTAATTGCTATTGCTATATCCAGGCCCGAAACCTGGTTGAGAGAGATTCAGATAATTGGCTTCAGCCAAGGTCCCCAGATGCTGCTGCACAACCACACCACCTTTTCAAGCACCTTCCCCAGAAAGGGGAGGTTAAATACTAGATGAAAATTACCCAGTATTTTGGAAGCCAGTGGGGGAGTGAACCAAGGCCTCTTTAAGAGGTAAAGAAGCAACCCTCCTTACTTAAGGAAGAGTTCATCATTACTGGAACCCTGTCAACTACATCCCTAACTTACTTTAATAAGCCTGTAGGGACGTGGATCTAAACAATAGGTAGCTGAACTAGTTGTCCTGAGAACTTTGTATATTTCCTCATACCTAACAAGTTCAAGTAGCTCTAACCCTTGTTTGATCAAGTTCATCCTTTCTTGATTGCCAGCAACACTGTAGATACCTCTTCTTTCTTTTCATCTCCTTTAATTTTTTTGTGAACCATGGGATCGACAGGATCCAAGAGAAGAGAGTGGCTGCATGGGTATGAGTTGATATAAAGCCTTGGCCACCACCACTCTATTCCAAGCAGTGACCAAGGCTTCAGATGGGCTTTGCAGCAGACCAGAAGGAACAACCCCCAGCTCTCTCTGAAACTCATCTAAGTCCATCAGCTTTCCCCAAAGGCCTTCTGTGAACGATAGAAAAGGTCGTCTTTGTATTCTTCAGATTACATTTGAACCTGCGGCTGTTCTCTGGTGATGCCATGGGTCATTACAGGCTGCGCTCAGATTAGCAAATCTTCAGCAATGTAGCATTTCCCAGTTCATCTCAGGTTCATCTATCAGCACTGATCTTTACAATATCAGCAAGAAAACTTGTTATTGCCTAAACCCATCTTAAGTTGCTGGCCAATACCTCCTTCCTTTTCCAGTTCCCCCTATTCAAGTCAACTATTATTTTTTAAATTTCTGCCTTTTTTGTCCTCTGAGAAATCTTCCTCTGAGAAATTCCTTTCCTCCCATCTGCTCAGTTAAATATAGCCAACTGCATTCTGGGTGTCTGAATGCCTCCATGACTAGGGACAAGAGAGACTGACCTCCTCCTGGTTGTCAGTGACTTATTTCGCATAGTTCTTGTCCAGTGTCTTGAAGTATTATGGCCATGTTGCAGGTTCTTTTTTGAACCATTAATAACCAGACTGACCCAGACTCAATAGACACAAAGTACTAGAAACTTGATCAGTTGATTATATTTTTGTAACTCCATTCAATGACTTGGGGGAGGGTGTAATTATAATATAAATTAATTATACAACAAAATAAATATGCTTTCTAATAGAGCAGCAATTAATCTCATTCACCCAAAAAAGTCTATAGACTCTTTGTCTACATTCTTTTAAGTCCAGTTTTAGTACATATTTGTATATCTTCTTTGTCTTCAAACTATTTGTTAATTGATGACTTCTATTTTTGTCATCTTAATCCTTGCATTGTCACTCTCTGTAGGCCAATTGTTTGATCTGTCTTTAATAATGTTTTTTAGTTTCTGCTTCTTATTTTCTGCTCATATTTGGACTTCTCCTTCACCTCTTTTTTCCAGGGCTTCTGGTCTAGTTGCTTTTTTCCAATTTTAGTTCCACCTGAAGGAAACATGCAATTCTGAAAAAAAGGAAAATGCTTA
Source organism: Bungarus multicinctus (assembly GCA_023653725.1). Classification (NCBI taxonomy): domain Eukaryota; kingdom Metazoa; phylum Chordata; class Lepidosauria; order Squamata; family Elapidae; genus Bungarus; species Bungarus multicinctus. The sequence goes on along the minus strand of CM042848.1, from coordinate 78,451,785 downwards.
TTTCTCCCCTAGTTTCCTCAGCTGTTGCCTCCTTTTCTATTGCCTCTTCTCATCAGGGCTGCCTATCTCTTAATTTGCTTGTTGATTTCATTCCTGAACTTTGGTTTTGTTTATTCAGTCCTCACAGGGCCTGTAGTGGCCAAGCTCCAGGCAGCCATTTTGTCTTTCCTCCTTCTCATTTCCTGCTTGGCATTTCTATTTAATTGGCCCCTGAGTTGTCTTTTCTCCTTATTTGCTTCTGGACTGGCTTCATGACTTTTTTCTTCTGAATCTTGGCTCCTTCTGAGGGAAATGGCTTGAAAAATGTTTCCATCATGCAGCTCTGAGAGAAGGAAAAATGCATTTTCCTCCCCAGTTTCCTCGATTGCTGCTTTCACTTCCATTGCCACTTCTCATCAGGGCTGCTTATCTCTTAAAGTGCCTGTTTATTTGATTCCTGGCTCCTGGCTTTGGCTTGGTTTATTCAGTCATGTCCTCACAAGGCCCGTGACAAAAGAGCTCCAGGCAGCCACCTTGTCTTTCCTCCTTCTAGCCTCATGCCCAGCACTTCTATTTGATTAGCCACTGTCTCATCTTTGGCTTCATGCTTTCTCCTTGTTTGGCCCTGGATGAGCTTCTTGATTCTTCTCTTCTTCTTATGAAAGTTAGCTCTATCTGAAGGAAATGGTTAGAAATTTTTTCCCTACATGGCAGGTCCTGAGAGAAGGAGAGAAAAAAACACCTCAATCTCCTCAAATTCTTCAGTTGCAGCCTCCTTCCTGGTTGCCTCTCCTCACCCAGGGCAGTCTATCTTTTAATTTGCCTCTTTATTTGACTCCTCAGCTGTGGTTTATTCAGCATCTTTTTCATGAGTCTTTTGGCTGAGATCTCCCAGGCAGCCATCTTGTCTTCCTTCTGCAAAATGATTCTTTGATTGGTCATTGCTGTTTGATTGGCAGATGAATTGTCCTAACAATGGGGGAGGGCTGAGAAGGAGCACAGCTGCTTCTCCCCTGCTCAGGTATGTTGTCCTTCCACAGGCCTTAAATAAATAAATAAATCTCCATTCTAAAAGCACTTAAACTCTTTCCCAGTGTTTTTCATTTCAGAAATATACTTGGAGGCGCTCAAATATTGACGTGTGCACAAAATTCAAGAAAAAGGAGACTATTATTTATTAGAATTATATTCCGTATATATAGATTTATATTTTTAGATATAATTTATGCAATATTTTATATTAAATACAGCCAGTATTAGTATAATAAACCACAGGACTATTAGTATTGGTATAGTATATATAATATAGCAACAGCATAGTATTTGGTATTAATTTAGCAGTAGTCTGTAATTCAATGTCATAGATGCTTAAAGCACACACGCCATCCTAGCACTAGCACTTAGGCTATATACTATTCACAGTGCTTTACAGCCTTCTCAAATGGTTTACAGAGTCATCATATTGCCCCCAAGAATCTGGGTCCTCATTTTACCAACATTGGAAGGAAGGAAGGCTGAGTCAACCTTAATTTTACTACAGGAATCCTAAACTTACGAGCACAATTGAGCCCCAAATCCCCACTGTTAAACAGGACAGTTGATAAGTGAGTTTTCCCCCATTTTACAACTTCTCTTGCCACAGTTGTTAAGTGAATCCTTGCTGTTGTTAATCATATGACCCTGGGACACTGCAACCATCATAAACACATGCTTAGTTGCCAAGCAACTGAATGTTGATCACGTGACCATGGGGATGTTGCAACGATTGTAAATGTGAAAAAGAGTCATAAGTCCATTTTTTCAATGCTGTACTAACTTCAAATGGTCACTAAACTAATGGTTGTAAATCAAGGACTACCTGTATGAAGCCATTTCTATTTAGAGTGACTTGTTCGTTTCAAGGGAGGTTGTTTTCCACAGGTGCAGATTGGGTGCCACACTGATAATTTAGTTAATCTCGAGGAATGGAAGCGTCCTCCAGTAGTGACAAGGCGGTTTAAGATGCAGACTGAGAAGATAGAGATCTCCAGTTTGTGGGGAGGCCTCCTGTACATCATTGTACCAGAGAACTCTTCATTGGGCTACTTCTCTGTCACCATCGAAGGGGCCACCCAGGCTCCTTATTTCAAGCACAGTAAGACAACTCCTTCCTCAATTTATGAAGTTTAAAACTGTTTTGCTTTGCTGGTTGGTTCTGAACTGATTTGGCTCCTAGAGGCATTGAAGCTAGCAAACTGTCAGGAGTCCATCTCCATTTAGAAACCCAGCAGAAAAATGGATACCCTTTGATATTTCAGAGAAATATTTCACACCAAGTATTTACAAGAAACAAGCTGGACGATTGTATGCCTTCTGTTTAAATATCGTCCTGAAATTATAGTGGAGTCAAGAAAGGCTCATATTTAACCTAGGAGGCTAAATATAGAGACTATTATTATTATTATTATTTTATTTCTTTATGCAATCTGTGTTTTAAAAAATCTCTGTGTTCTGCAATGAAAGATTAGGAATAATCTGGATATTTTAGAAGGCTCATTTAAAAAATGGGTGATTTCTCACAATTCTAGACAATTGCTCTTTCTATGGCAAAAATGTTAGAAATTCTTTTTATATGTAGAACCACAGAGCAAAGAATACAGTCACCATGTGCTTTACTGCTCAACTGCTTTACAATGTAACAGAAAATGGGAAATTCTACTTAGAACAAAAGAGCAGAGAGTATATACGATAGATGCAAAATTGTAAAACATCTACTGAATGAATGCCATGGTAGTTTTTGCATAGAAACACATCCCAACAACAAATTTTAAAAAATCAACATTTCCCAGGACAATGGACGCAGCAGAGATTTGTTAAGGAAAACCAATGGAAAATAAAGGTGAAATTCCTGCATCTTTTTGCCTTTTCCCGGAATGTATTATTGGCCACACCTTTCACAATATTGTGATCAGGAAAGCATTTTTCTTTCTCCAATCTATTTTTGGTTGAAGAATATAATGTACCCAGATGTTTTGTTTTAAATGTTTTTTTAGGTGAAACCAGCATCCAGGATTGGCAAGATACTATCCGCCACTATCCCGCTCCCTGGGCAGAACTTGAAACCGAAAATATCATCCTGACACTGCCATCAGATGCTGTACATAGTCATGATGGGATCGCTTTCCTACTCCAGACCTGGGATCAGATGATGAGGGCCATCGCCCACTTAGCAGCCATCCCCCCTATTTTTCCCAGATCAGAGAGGATTGTGGCAGATGTTCAAATATCAGCAGGCAAGTATAATCTAGTTCACATCATATTCTGTAGAGAAAAATCATAAAATATATTTGGTCTCTCAGGAGAAGGGGAACATTTGAAAAGACACATGCTTTCACTAAGATTACTGTAGGTCTAGATTCAATCAGATGACATTGTCTCAAGAAGGGGACCTGAATGATGCCCGCCCTGAGCAGAAAATTATGGAAATGTAAGGTCACTCAGGGACTTTTCTGTTGTAGGACTGATACTTGAATTCCTTCATACTAAATACTGAGAGTATTTACACCAAGACAAATTCCTTGTGTGTCCAATCACACTTGGCCAATAAAGTATCCTATCCTATCCTATCCTATCCTATCCTATCCTATCCTATCCTATTCCTGAGCGAGGTCTACTTTGTGTCCTTTAAGTTAAGCTCTTAAGGAAATTTTTCCTCTGAGTTAAGGTGAATTCCTGACTATCTCCCTGGGGACATCTATGTTGTGTTCTTATAACAATACCAAAGTGGTTTGCTAGGGCTTCCTTCCAAAATATTTACTCAACTTTTTGGGCTAATCTACAGACCCAGGATTTCCCTCTAGTCTCTCACCTAATTGTATCCCACCCAACTCTTTCCTTAGGTTGGATGCATGCTGGCTATCCAATCATGAGTGATGTGGGGGCTGTGCCTTCCATCATAGATGTGCAAGATTTCTACGCCAAAGGAACCTGGGGCCCAATCCATGAACTCGGTCATAACCAGCAGAAAAGTGCCTGGAATTTCCCACCCCATACCACGGAAGCCACCTGTAACCTCTGGTCTGTTTACGTCAATGAGACCGTGCTGAGCATCTCCCGAGAAATAACCCATTCAGAGCTTCAACCGCATGCAAGAAAAGAGAGGATTGAGAACTACATTAGAAATGGAGCTAATCTGGACGACTTTGAAGTGTTCACTGCTCTTGAACCCTATTTGCAGGTAAGAAAGCTGTTCATGGGAGGTCACTGGTGTAATACAGATAGTCCTCGATTTACAACAGTTCATTTAGTGACTGTTTGGAGTTACAATGGCATTGAAAAAAGTGACTTATATAACTGTTTCTCATACTCACAATGGTTGTAGCATCCCCATTGATGAAAATTTGGACCCTTGGCAAGTAATTCAGAGTTCTGATGGCTACAGTGTCCTGGGATCATGTTGTGACCTTCTTAGAAGCAAAGTCAATGGGGAAGCCAGATTCACTTAACAACCACGTTACTGACTTAACAGCAGCAATGATTTACTTAAGAACTTTGGCAAGCAAATTCATAAAATGGGCAAAACTCATTTAACAAATATTTCACTTAGCAACAGGAATCCGGGGTGCAATTGTGGTCATATATTGAGGACTACCTCAATATAGGATTGTAGGGGTGGGGAGATGTTGCTGTTTCTGTTTTTATACTGGAGGACTTTGATCATATAGTGCAAAATAAAATATTAGCTGAGATACAGATCACAGATCTATACAATTACACTATTAATTACACTATTTTTCTTCAGCTGCAGGAAGCCTTTGGTTGGGACTCCTACATCCACATTTTAGCAAAATATCAAACCATGAATAACATCCCAGATGACAACCGATTCAAGATGAACCTGTGGGCAGAAACCTTCTCTCAGGAAGTCAACAGAAACCTCGGTCCTTTTTTCATAACCTGGGGTTGGCCCATTGAGGACAGTGTCTCTGAGAATCTGGCCTTATGCTACCCCGCCTGGGCTGAAGATCCCATGATACAGTACCGGCACTCTTGAAGGCCCAGAAGCCAAGATCATTCTCATCAGAGAATGCTGGAATTAGGGAGATGTGTTACTCAGAACTGAGTCTGATAATGTGAACGAATTTTTCTATTTAGCTGTTGCACATAGAGGAATCCAGCTCCACTATTTGATTGCTACCTTAAAAAACAAATCTCTTTCTTAAGGGAATCCTTTTTCTTGCAATGTTTAAGAACTGAAGATGTTAAACCCACATCACACACACACACACACACACACACACACAGAGAGAGAGAGAGAGAGAGTGTCCAACCTTATTTTAATCACTGATCCAATATGGAGAAATGGGACCTGTAAACTATTTGCTAGCGATATGAGGCTAAAAGTAAAGAGAACCTCATGGTTTCATTATAACCTCTAATATTCTGTTAAATTTAGTTCCCAAATTGGCATTTCCTGTATTTTTCACAAAAATCTCTTTCTAATGATGCCACACATTTGAAATGATGATTATTAAGCTCTTTGTTGGTCTAAATAAAAATAGTGTATATTAAAAATATAACTGTTTGATCTTTCTCAGTGGCCTACGATTTACTTGATCCTTTCTGAATTGAGTGGATTCTGGATTCTATCATGTTAAATTACATCTTTTTCTTCAGTTTCTGCTATCGTTTTGACTAAGAAATAAAGTTTTGAATGCTTTCTTCTTTGTGTTTTTAGAAAACTTGGAAACACTATTTTATAAAAGGGTTAATTGTTCCAAACTTTCTCCATGGGCGACAGCCCTTGAATGAACTTCTCTAGGGTCACAAACTAAGCAGGGTAATGACAACATGGATGGGGGACCACCAGCAAAGCCCAGTGTTGTGCAAATCTAGTCAAACGACAATTTGGGAGCATGCTCTTAAAACAAAGTTTAAAAATTCAAATGGCTAAAAGGTGAAGAAGGCAGAGAGAATACCCTCAAGCCACCAGCTCTCCCCAGGGCTGAATCACATTCTTAGAATTCCGCGCTAATTGGCAGATCTTAACTCTCTTCTGGAAAACCTTTGTATCCTTCAGTTAGCCATACCTGGAGGGCAAACCCTTTTTCAGTTAAATACAGAAGCAGAGTATCATGTTCTTTCACAGGAAAATTATGACCAGGGTAGATGCTACATGGGCACAACCTCCTGCCATTATCGGCCTCCTGCCGACCAATACGCTCCCATAGAGTCGGCCTCCTCGGGGTGCCACTGGCTGGACGGCTGGCGACCCCGAGGATGCGGGCCTTCTCATTGGGGGCACCCTCCCTCTGGAATGAATTACCTCTGGAGATGAGGACCATCCCTGATCTCCTGACCTTCTGCCGTGCATTGAAAACCCATTTATTTCAGCAAGCCGGTCTGGCCTAGGGTTTTTAGAACTTTTAATTTGGTTTTAACTTTCTTAATCCCTTATTTTTAATCTTTTGATATGGCCAATTTATTTAATTCTTTTAACTTTTAAATATTGTATATGTATTTTTATATGTGTATTTTATCTTGGCTGTTCACCGCCCCGAGTCCCTCCGGGAAAGGGGGGAAGTATATAAATTTAAATAAATAAATAAATAAATAAATAAACAAGCCTAATAATGTTTGAGGGCTGCCCACTGTCATTTTAGGTGTTCTGGTGGCTGAGTGTGTTGGTTATCTCCCTGTGAATAAAGAAACCATAAGTTGTCCCTGCAATTCAAAGCAATGAGCAGCACATAGAGAGGAAGCCATGAACCTGTGCCCTGGAGACGCAGCTGTCCGTGAAAAGTGGCATTCAATGATCCGAAAAGCGGACTCTGCACCTGCGGAATACACTAGGAAGAACAAGAAGTGGTCAGAAGTCGAAGACTATCTGTATCCATAGTTCCAGAACTAGCGACAGTATGCATGGAAGCATCCCACACAACACACCCAACCTTAGTACACTAAGATTGAAGTAACCAGAATCTTGGATTCTGTCATCAACCTCTTCCTCACTGCCTATTTTCAGCCTGATGGATAAAACCACCACGCAACTATCGTGCAACTTTAAATGTTTGTTTTTAATTGATATTGGTCCCAATTTGGCCACCCTAGACCATGAAAATGGACTGAATATGAAATACATAGATACACAGGGATGCTTTCATCACTGACGGCAGAGACAACATTCCCAGTTATTTCTGAGTTGCAGCCTGTTGCATGTGTGATCGCAAACACAGACACTTCTGAGCAGCCACTGCAAATATTGATCAGGATAAGATAGATCGTATTCGGAAAATCCTGGAAAAATGACTTTGGGACCTGTGTCTTTTCATTATTGCTTCTTAACATGCTTAAGAATTCCCTCCCTGCCCAGACCAAGGTTGCATTCACAAAACAAACACAAAGGTGTCAGCAAGAAATCTAGCATTTTTTTCTGCATAACATGCTAAACTTAGTTTAATTTTCGTTAATACAAATTTTTTGGCTGTGAAAATGCGGATTGCTGAATTCGCTTGTTTCAAACTATTGTTGCAAACACAGAAAATGGGTTAATTCAATCACTAGGTTGGTGTGCTATGTGAATACGGCCAAAACAGTGCCTTATTTCTCTTCAAAGGCTATATAGATGGGCTTTGACTTCTAAAAGAGTGTACAACTGTTAAAGAAATATCCTTCTGGGTTCAGTTCCAAGTGGGGAAAAAGATACTGGAAACATTATTTATTTATTTATTATTTAAATTTATATACCGCCCTTCTCCCAGGGGACTCAGGGCGGTGTACAGCCCATCTAAAACCCACAAATATACAAAAATTAAAAAAGTATTAAATTAATCGGCTGATAAATGAGACTAAAAAGACCCCCCCCCCCTTAAAACCCCAATTTAAGATTAAATGCTATGGAGACCAAATTAAAACCAGGTCTTCAATGCGCGCCTGAAGGCCCTCAGGTCCATGCCGGTACGGAGCTCCGGTGGCAGAGTATTCCAGAGGGCGGGGGCACCCACAGAGAAGGCCCTACCCCTCGGCGCCACCAGACGACACATAGCGGCCGACGGCACCCGGAGCAGACCCTCTCTGTGGGAACGCACTGGCCTGTTGGAGATCACTGGCAGAATGCGGTCCTGGAGGTAACCTGGTCCCATGCCATAAGTCACCCTAAAGGTCAAAACTAGAACCTTAAAGCGAACCCGGAGAGCCACCGGCAGCCAATGCAGCTCGCGCAGGAGAGGCGTCACATGGGCGCTACATGACACCCCCATAATCACCCGCGCGGCTGCATTTTGCACCAGCTGGAGTCTCCGGATGCTCCCCACAGGGAGCCCCATGTAGAGGGCATTACAATAGTCCAGGCGAGAGGTGACAAGGGCCTGAGTGACCGTGCGCATGGAGGCTATTTGGAAATATGGTTTAATGGTGGACAGCAGGACCACATAGCTTGGTGCTCCAAAGTGAAAAAGAAAGGATGATCACATACTTCAAGGTGAGAAGGTTAAGAAGGGAAGACCAAGATGCTGAGAGATCCTTATATAACCTCTGTTGGGCCCCACCTTAGTGTTTCCTGTTCCTGTGTAAGAAACGTATCCCATTGGCTGTCAGACTCCCAGGGGCTGGGGTTTTAACTAACTTTGTAGGCTTTGTCTGGACCACATGGCTTCACCTGAGTGTTGGCTAATATAGTCTTCCCAGGCCAGGTGGTGAGATGGGTAGACTCTTTATTATGTAGAATACTCTGACCTAGGCCTTAAGGACCCATTAGCAAAGGTGGGGGGGCTGAGTTTCTGCTTCTCTGAGTTTCTACTTTACTCTTTTTAGGGGAAATATTCTGCCTTTTTAATATTTCCCAGGATATTTACTTTTCTAGGAGAGGGGTGGGTGTTAACTTCCTACATAACTTTTCAGGAAATAAATGAGAGGAACTGGAATATTTTGAGACATGCACACCTATTTATGGTGTCAGCAAATGTTCAATTCTTTAAAAGCCACCTCTCTTTTAGCCATTATTATCTTTCTCAGTCTCACAACTGTAGCCAAAATTATTCTCTCATTGCCTCACAAGTTTCCTCTGATAAAGACTGGCAGAAACACTCAAGTGAAGATGTGAGGTGAATTCAGCAAATCCTTACAGCATTTCTCTAATGAGGGCAAAAAAAGAAAAATATTTGTAACCAGGGGTGGGTTTCTACCGGTTCTGTCCACCCCTGTAGAACCGGTAGCCCTGAAGAGCAGCAGACATAGAACCGGTTCTATGTCTGCTGATGTTTTTGCCCACCCACCCTCCTAGGCTCTTACCTGATCTTATTTCCTGATTTTTCAACTTCAGCTACGAATGAGGCACAGCTGTAGTTAAAAAAGCAGGAAAACAGGGCTGTTTCAAAGGCTGTGTCTCTGCACACAACATGCTGATGACGAGTTACAGGTGCATGGCTCACAGCATGCTCACAGCATGCAGGGAAGCTCGTAAATCCTGAACCGGTAGTTAACCCTGTCGTATCCCACCCCTGTTTGTAACTCTTCTCTTTTCCTGACCCAGCATTTTTCAAATCACCTTCCTGAATTAGTGACTGTCCCAAATATTGCTTCTTGCAAAGGTTTCCACAAATCTACAAAGCAAACAGTGAAAAATGATTTCCAACCTCTTGCCAGAAAAACTACACAGTGCTGCCATGATGTGTTCCAGGAAATATTTGCTTTTTAAAACTCAGTTGTAAATGCTGGTATTTCTGGGAGCTGTCCTGACTCCTGATTTTAATCTGCGCCTGCTAATACATTTCTTTCTATGTATATAACAATTCTTTCTTCTGCAGGTAGCTTAGTAACTGTTCCTGTTCATTTATTCCTTTCTACTTGTGTTCCCTACTATATGTTGCTGAAAAACCTATGGTACCGTTTCACTGGCATGCACAGTCCTTGAGAAAACTATAGAGACCCCACACACCCACTTTCTGGTCTGTTTTTGTTGGTCCCCCCTGGGAGGAGGTTTCAAAGTGTTTCTAGCAGGACTATCAGAATCTGTAACATTGTTCCCTATGCCATCTGTCTGGTAATGTGGAAGATTTGTTCTACTCATCATATGCATTCTTATAAGGACACTTCAGCAATTCGCACATAATAATAATAACAACAACAACAACAACAACAACAACAACAACAACAACAATAATAATAATAATAATAATAATAATAATAATAATTTATTTATTTATTTATTTATTTATTTATTCCATTTATATACCGCCCTTCTCCCGAGGGACTCAGGGCGGTGAACAGCCCATCTAAAAACCCCACAAAGAATACAAAAGTTAAAAAATATTAAATTTCAATCGGCTGCTTGATAAAACTGACAAACCCCCCCGCCCTTAAAACCCAATTTAGAATTAATAAAATGGAGACCAAATTAAAACCATCTCAGCCAAGGCCGGCCTGCTCAAAGAGCCAGGTCTTCAACGCGCGCCTGAAGGCCCCCAGGTCCGTGCCGGTACGGAGCTCCGGTGGCAGAGTATTCCAGAGGGCGGGGGCACCCACAGAGAAGGCCCTACTCCTCGGCACCGCCAGACGGCACATAGCGGCCGACGGCACCCAGAGCAGACCCTCTCTGTGGGAACGCACCGGCCTGTTGGAGAACGCTGGCAGAATGCGGTCCTGAAGGTAACCTGGTCCCATGCCATGGGTCGCCCTAAAGGTCAAAACTAGAACCTTAAAGCGAACCCGGAGAGCCACCGGCAACCAATGCAGCTCGCGCAGGAGAGGCGTCACATGGGCGCTATGTAACGCCCCCATGATCACCCGCGTGGCTGCATTTTGCACCAGCTGGAGTCTCCGGATGCTCCCTGCAGGGAGCCCCATGTAGAGGGCATTACAATAGTCCAGGCGAGAGGTGACAAGGGCCTGAGTGACCGTGCGCAAGGCGTCCCGATCCAGGAAGGGCCGCAACCGGTAGATCCGACGGATCTGATGAAACGCCCTCCTGGAGACAGCCGCGATGTGATGTTCAAGCGACAGCCATACATCCAGGAGGACTCCCAGGTTGCGAGCCCTCTCTGTGGGGGGCAGAACTTCCCCCCCGATAGCCAGCGAAGGTGTCAGCTGGCTATATCGGGGCGCCGGAAACCACAGCCACTCGGTCTTGGATGGGTTGAGCCGAAGCCTGTTCCCGCCCATCCAGTCCCGCACGGCCTCCAGGCACCTAGACATAGCCCCCACAGCATCGTTGGGGTGGTCCGGAGTGGAGATGTACAACTGGGTGTCATCTGCATACAGATGACACCTCACTCCAAGACCACGGATGATCTCACCCAGCGGCTTCATGTAAATGTTGAACAAGAGGGGAGAGAGGACCGACCCCTGAGGCACCCCACAAACCAGGGGCCTAGAGGTGGACCTCTCCCCCCCCACCAACACGAATTGCGAACGGTCGGAGAGGAAGGAGGAGAACCATCGAAGGACGGTTCCACCAATCCCCAACCCCCCCAACCGTCGCAACAAGATACTATGGTCGATAGTATCGAAAGCCGCCGAGAGATCTAATAGGACCAGGACAGAGGAGAACCCTCTGTCACGAGCCCTCCAGAGATCATCAACCAACGCGACCAATGCCGTCTCAGTGCTATGTCCAGGCCTGAAGCCCGATTGGAACGGATCGAGGTAAGTAGCTTCCTCCAGGTACTGGGGGAGCTGACGTGCCACCACACTCTCAACAACCTTCGCCACGAAGGGAAGGTTGGATACTGGACGATAGTTGTTTAAAATAGCTGGGTCCAGGGAAGGCTTCTTGAGGAGGGGGCGCACCACCGCCGCCTTCAGGGCGGTAGGGAGCACCCCCTCTCTCAAGGAAGCGTTGACAATCCCCTGGAGCCAGCCTCGTGTCATCTCCCTGGCAGCCGAAACCAGCCAGGAAGGGCACGGGTCCAATAAACAGGTGGTGGCATTCAGACCCCCCAGCAACCTGTCCACACCCTCGGCGGTCACAGGGTCGAACTCCCCCCAGATAACACTCACAAGACCTGCCCCGGACACCTCCCCTGGGACCATCCAATTGGAGTCGAGCCCCTCCCGAATCTGAGCGATTTTATCATGCAGAAATCGGGAAAACTCCTCTGCCCTACCCTGCAAGAGGTCATCCCGCGCTCTCGGTTCAAGTAGAGAGCGGGTCACTCTAAACAGGGCGGCAGGCCGATTTTCTGCTGATGCAATAAGGGCGGAGAAATACGAGATTTCGCCGCCCTATCGCCACAAGGTAAGTCTTAATATGAGATCTCACCTGTGTTCGGTCAGACTCAGAACGGCTCGTCCTCCAAATGCCCTCTAGACGTCTTTTCCGGCACTTCATCTCCCGTAGCTCCTCCGTATACCACGGCGCCACATGGATCTGTGCCGGGTCAGAGGTCGCAGGGGCACAACTCGATCTAGAGCCCCGGCGGCCAACCCATCCCAGGTCGCCACCAGGTCTCCAGACGAGCTGTGAGCCAGAGACTCAGGAAACGGCCCAAGCTCCCTCTGGAACCGCTCCGGGTCCATCAGGTGCCTGGGGCGGAACAATCTAAGTGGTTCCGCCTCCCTACGGTGGGGGTGGCGGAACAGAAGTCCAACCTAAGGAGGGAATGATCTGTCCATGACAAGGGTGTAATAACTAACTCCCCAAAATTACAGTCATTCAACCACTGCCCAGAGACAAAAATCAGGTCCAGCATGTGTCCTCCAATGTGAGTGGGGGCAGAAACTAACTGGGTCAGGTCCATGGCCGTCATGGAAGCCAAGAACTCCCGAACCAACCCCGAGGTTTCACCGGACGATGGCAGGTTGAAATCCCCCATGACCAGAAGCCTGGGGGTCTCAACCGCCAGCCCGGCTATCACCTCGAGGAGTCCGGGCAGGGCCGATGAGACGTGGCAGGGAGCCAGGTACGCCATCAAAAGACCCATCTGAACCCCTTGCCCCCACTTCACAAATAGAGATTCACAGCCAGCCGTCTGAGGGACAGTGGCCTCCCTAGGATAAAGGGCTTCCTTTATAAGCACCGCCACCCCTCCACCCCTTCCCTGAGCCCTAGGCTGGTGAAATGCAAGGAAACCTGGTGGGCACATCTCAACCAGAGGGACACCGCCCTCTGGGCCCAACCAGGTTTCGGTAACACCTACCAGGTCCGCGGCCTCCTCCTGAACCAAATCATGGATCAGGGGAGCCTTGTTAATCACGGACCTGGCATTGCACAACAGCAGCCGGGTATTCAGGGCCTGAGAATCTAGACAACCAGGGCTGCAGGATGGGTATGGAGGGTCGGAGCGCGCTACCGCTTGCAAACATCAGGAGCGCGATCCCCTTACTGGATATGGCCCTCTACCCCCAGCATATCTGCCTCTCCCAGTCACCGTGCTGATAAAATTTGCCCCCGGCAGCCCACCTCCAGTCTGCCACCCCGACACGGAAACCCCCGAGGCCCCCCAGGTGCGCGGGCCGGCCCGGCTGCCCCCAACTCCATGTGGGCTGTCTCCCCTGCCCACCCTGGATCCTTTTAACCCATTAAAAAACCCCATTAAAAAATTACCAATCCCGGGTTTCCCGCGTTTCCTCCCATTCCTCCGGCTTCCACGGCCCCACCATCGCTCCGGATCCCAGGATCCCTCATAGCAGAACGTCTTCAAAAGTTTTGAGGGCCACTTAAGGGAGAGGGGGACATCCCTCAAGGCCCAAAGCTCCGCCATGGAGTACATCCGTGGCCCCGGCCACCCCACCCCGACGGTCTTGCAGCGTCCAAGGTCTTTGTGATGGAAAAATCCAGGCGGACTGGGGTAAACCCCTCCCCCCCCCGGCTGCCCCACCCCTGCCACCGGTGGGACCCCCGGGAGAAAAGGGGTCATAGGCAAGGTCACTCCCCCCCTCCCCGGGCCCACCACCCCTGCCACAGGCAGGGGCCCCAAGGAGGGGAGGGGAACGGTCACAACACCATCCAACCCCCAGTCTCTGTGTTGTCCTCGCAGCCATAGGGGCGGCCCCGAATCCAGTCCAGGCCTGCCATGTCCACAGTGGGACCACTCCCGCACTGGTCGGGGCCCCCCGAAATCGCTGCGACCCGAGCGAGGCCGCCGAGCCTGCCACACTGTTGTGCCTCGCTGGGGGTAACAAGACCTCTTCATAACCCCTCGGGACTCCGGGGTTGCCGCGGTAGCTGTTCCAGGGCCTCTGCAGCCTCAACAATGCCGCAGAGGCCAGTCCAGGCCCCCCCAGGCGGCTCCCCCTGGTCCGTGCCGCCCCAGAAAATCCAGGGCCATCGCTCTCTCCAGGGGGCCGCCGGGGCCATACCGCAGTGGTCTCCCCACCCCGGAGACCGCTGAGTCCACCGGCGTCCATATCGCCACGATGCCTCCGGAGGCCGCCGCCACCGCCATCGAGGCCGCCGCCGCCACGACCGCCACCCAGGCCGCCGCCGCCACCGCGACCGCCGCCGCTGCGACCGCCGCCGCCGCGACCGCCGAGGCCGCGACCGCCGAGGCCGCCACCACCTCCGTTGCAGCCTCTGAGGCCGCCACCGCCACCGCAGCCGCCGCCACTGTCGCCAAGGCCGCCATCGTCGTCGCGACCATCGGCGCGACCTCCGCCACCGCCGCCGAAGCGCCCGCAGCCCCCGACGCGATTACCATCGCCGGGGGCCTCGTCTGGCCTCACCAGCCGCCGGGCAAGGCCTCCGAGGCCTCCGAGGCCTCCAGGAACACTTCGGCGTCGCCGGGGTCGCATCCGCGCCACCCTCCGCGCCGCTCCCCCAGCCGGTCCTGCGGCTCCAGCGCACCCCCAACCAGCCTCTGAAGGATCCCGCTGGGCTCCCCCGATCCTCCCCCGCCTCTGCCACCGGCGGGGGGATCCGGGGGGTAGGGGGAGCCGCACCCGAAGCCGCCGCGGCTGGAGGGAGCTCCGACGGAGGCGCGCGGCCGCCATTCGAAACCCGGAACTTGAATCTCTCTAATAATAATAATAGTAATAATAAATATTTATTTATATACCGCTCCTCTCCCGAAGGACTCGGAGCGGTGCATGGGCCATACAATTAAAACAATAAATATGTGAAAAGTTAAAACTAAATTAAACTAAGGCCCTGGCTGTAATCAATTAAAACTCCTCCCTAAAACCCTAAAATTTAATATAAAAAGTAAAACACCCAAATCTAAAATCAGCCCAAGCCGGCCTGGTCAAAGAGTCAGGTTTTCAAGGCACGCCTGAAGGTCCCCAGGTCCGTGGCTATACGTAACTCCGGAGGCAACCCATTCCAGAGGGCAGACGCCCCCACAGAGAAGGCCCTATTCCTCGGGGTCACCAGCCGGCACATAGATGCCGACGGGACCCGCAGGAGACCCTCCCTGTGGGAACGCACCGGACGGTGAGAGAAAAATGGCAGAATGCGGTCTTGTAAATATCCTGGTCCGATGCCATGGAGTGCTTTAAAAGTTAACACTAAAATCTTAAAGCGCACCTGAGAGGCCACTGGCAACCAATGCAGCTCGCTCAGGAGCATTCTATACCAGTTGAAGCCTCCGGATGCTCCCATTCGGGAGCCCCATGTAGAGGGCGTTACAGTCGTCCAGTCGTGAGGTGACCAGGGCATGAGTGACCATGCATAAGGGATCCCGATCCAGAAAGGGCCGCATCTGGCGGATCAGGCGAACCTGATGAAATGCCCCCCTGGAGACGGCCGTAATGTGGTCTTCCAAAGACAGCCGTACATCCAGGAGGACACCCAGATTGCGAGCCCTCTCTGAAGGGGGCAAAATCTCACCCCCAATAGCCAGCGAAGGAATTACCTGGCTATATCGCCAGAAACAGCCACTCAGTCTTGGGAGGGTTGAGTCGGAGCCTGTTCCCACCCATCCAGTTCCGCACGGCCTCCAGATAACGGGACATGACCTCCATGGCATCGTTGGGGTGGCTTGGGGTGGAGATGTATAGCTGAGTATCATCAGCGTACAGATGACACCTCACCCCAAAGCCACGGATGATCTCCCCCAGCGGCTTCACATAAATGTTGAACAGGAGAGGAGAGAGGACCGACCCCTGAGGCACCCCACAATCGAGGGGCCTAAAGGTGGATCTCTCCCCCCCGCCAACACAAATTGCAGACGGTCAGAGAGGAAGGAGGCGAACCATCGCAACACGGTGCCCCCAACCCCCAACTCCCCCAACCTCCACAATAGGATACTATGATTGATAGTATCAAAAGCCGCTGATAGGTCTAATAGGACCAGGACAGAGGAATAACCCCTGTCAAGGTCCTCCAGAGATCA
Organism: Bungarus multicinctus; assembly: GCA_023653725.1. NCBI lineage: Eukaryota > Metazoa > Chordata > Lepidosauria > Squamata > Elapidae > Bungarus > Bungarus multicinctus. The sequence goes on along the minus strand of CM042848.1, from coordinate 78,435,562 downwards.
TCAACCAACGCGACCAATGCCGTTTCAGTAATATGTTTGGGACTGAAGCCCGATTGGAAGGGATCCAGATACATATCTTCCTTCAGGTACTGGGGAAGCTGACCTGCCACCACACTCTCAACAACCTTCGCCACAAAGGGAAGGTTGGAGACAGGACGATAGTTGTTCAAGAGAGTTGGGTCCAGGGAGGGCCTCTTAAGGAGGGGTTCCACCACTGCCATTTTCAAGCCAGTGGGCAGCGAGCCCTCCATCAAAGAGGCGTTAACAATTCCCTGGAGCCAACTCCGCGTCACCTCTCTGGTGGTAGAGACCAGCCAGGAGGGGCAAGGGTCCAATAAACGTGTGGTGGCATTCAGCCGCCCCAGCAACCTGTCTACACCCTCGGCGGTCACAGGGTCGAACTCGTCCCAGATAACCGTCTCAAGACTTGCCGTGGTCCCCTCCCCTGGGACCTCCCAACTAGAGTCCAACCCGGCCCGAATCTGAGCGATTTTATCATGCAGAAATCGTGAAAACTCCTCCACCCTTCCCTGCAAGAGATCCTCCCGCGCTCCCGTCCCAAACAGGGCGGCGGGTCGATTTTCTGCCGATGCAATAAGGGCGGAGAAGTGAGAACGTTTCACCGCCTCTATCGCCACTAGGTAGGTCCTAATATAGGACCTAACCTGTGTTCGGTCGGACTCGGCACGACTGGCCCTCCAGATGCCCTCCAGATGTCTTTTCCGGCATTTCATCTCCCTCAACTCCTCCGTAAACCACGGAGCCGAATGAGATCTCTGCCGGGTCAGAGGTCGCAAAGGCACAACTCGGTCTAGAGCCTCGGCAACCAGCCTATCCCAGGCGGCTACCAAGTCTGTGGCTGAGTTATGAGCCGTAAATGAAGGGTTTGGTAGTCAATCTGGCTCATGTGTATAGAGGAGGGGAGTTCCTTTATCAGGACAACATCAGGATGAATTGCTATGACTAGTAATAGACATCTATTGAAAAGCTTGTTGTAGCTGGAGGATCAGCTATGCCAAGGCTACTGGAAGTCAGTTTGTGTTTTCAATGGTTCTGGCAACAAGAATTTTCTCCTCAGAATGGAATAATGACAGGGGGGTAGAGGTGCAGCATGTATGATGTGATCACAAGGATAAAAAGGCCTAAATAAATAGGTAGCCAGGAATATGTTAGTCTAAGACTACATAGGTTTAGATAGGATCATATTTGGAACTTATTTTGGCTGTGTCATGCAGGAGAATTTACTGGAGAAATCAATTTTGTTGGAAGATTAAGTGGTAAAAGGAAACCAGGCAGCTAAAGAACATGATGGCTGGACACCATGAAAGCTGACACAAGCCACAGCATAGAACAACTCAAAGAAGGAGTGAAAGATCAGAAGATCTGGAGAATTCTAGCCCAGAGAATTGCCAACATTCGGACACACTGAATGTATGATCCTTTTTTTTTTTTTTGCCATGGTTGTTAAGTGAATCACTGCAATTGTGGTTATGCGAATCCAGCTTCCTCCATTGACTTTGCTTGTCGGAACCTGGCTGGGAAGGGTGCAAACGCTGATGCTGCAACCCTCATAAATACATGCCAATTGCCAAGCACTGACATTGGGATTGCTGTCGCTAAGCGATATAGCTGTAAAGCATGACGTTACACGTCCAGACCTCTTAGCAATGACAACTCTGCCATTGTAAACCCAAGACATGTGGGTCCTTAAAGTGGGTGCTGCAGAGGGGTGCTTAGTGCCATCTAGTGGTCATTTGATCATTGACAGCTCTGATCTTCTAAGTAGAACTGAGTCTCAGTGGACTGGAGAAAAGCGAAGATAAGAAAGTGGAAGTGGGAAGCCCAGGAGAGCTGAGAAGAAGGTGCAACTCCTGAGATTATGATCCTAGCATGGAGAACAGGTAGGAGAAAGACTGTAGCAATGATGTCTGCCACAGGAAGAGAGAGAAAAAACCTCTTCCTGAGAAAGGTCTGGGACTTCTGGTTCCAGGAGCAGAAAGTAGAAGTCCCTGCACCAAGCACTTCCTGTGAGATCTTGAGTCTAGCTGCACAGAAGATTAGAGTAACATGGAGCTGGTGATCCCAGATTTAGAATGTTGTGGAAATCTGAATTAACCCACATCCTGAGCGATATGTTGAATCCTAGTTCAATGGGCTGGCTTTGTACAATATACTAAGATACAACAAGCCTTATACTAGCCACTAAAAATATCCTGACATGTAACAAATGTATCACTAGGAACCCCTCTGAGCTCTGACTCTCTGAAGGATTTTGTGCTTCCATGGAGCCTTGAAGTGGGTTGGGCCCACTCATCCATCTTGTCCTGTATTCTGCTTTTGCTACATACCCATAGATATAGTTCAGTGGGTTTTCAGGAGCTCTGAAAACTCCATAAGACAGCATGTCTATTGCTCCCTTTTTTTCTTCCCCTAGCCTTGTTTAGCTACTTAAGATCATCAAAATGCTACTTCTAGCTGTCTAAAGCAGATCAGGTGTAGGGTAGGTAAAAATGCTGGTTTAAAGTTCCAAAGGTTGAAAAGAACAGCCTGCAATAACTTTTAGTAAAACTGAACTCTCTTCAGAAGCCCAAGAAGAGATTTGGGTCACCCTCTAGAAATTCCTTAGGGAGTTAGGGACTGGCCTTAGACTGAGTTTCAGAGATATCTGAACGATTTTATCTGCTAATTTCTGCTGCAATGAAAGGGACACCATCAACCAATTTGGAAAAGTTACATTTCTGCAACATTGGAAGACTTTAGAGGGATTTTTTGTTAGTTTCCAGGAATTTGGAAAATAGTTTTGGTACAATACACAGGTTCTCTAGCTCTGTTTGTGCAAATGCTACATGAGTTATCTATTCTTCATGGTCACTTTGGCTGTTCCTTCCTTCATTTCCTGCTTTTGATAACAACCTGCTTGTTAAAGGCTGTGTTTTCTTTTAATTCTCCAAACAGAACATATGTGACAAGAATGGGCTTGAAGGGAGACGAACGTAACATTGAATACAAGATACTCAGAAGAGAAAGGAGACTTATCAACACTGTGAGTGATATCTAAAATATATAGGGTTGGGAGGTTGGAAGTGGAAGCTCTTGATAGTGCTGTGACTATGTCGTTCAAGTGCACAGAAATGCTGAGCTGCTTATAGGAGGAAAAATCTTATTTCAGAAGAGAAATTAAATGTTTCTTGCCTGGTGCCTGAACATTAGGACTTTAAGACAAAGAGCAGTTTGCGAATCATGCTGCAAACAAGCTAGATAACCTAGAATGTTACTTAAGGAACTGTAAAGTCAGAGATAGAAATTTTGCTAAGAATTTGCTAAGAAAAAGTCAGTTTTTAAATCTGTCTTGGGATTTCAAAACTGGTCTCTGGAAAAAACCTGAATTTTTGTTTCCTCCTTTACACTTTGAAATGCTTTTGTGGATTTGCACTATTTAACAAAAGTAGCAACGTTACCCACTCACAATTTCCATCTCAATAGTGCACAAATAATATTCCCAGGAGTGCTTAGCCTCACTTTCCAGGCAGGCCCTTGGAAGACTACCATCTAAAGTGCAAGAATGCTGAAAACTAAGCTAACTAAATCATTCATTCTTAAGTGGAAATTTACTGATTTATAACAGATTAAATCTTTGGTATAAAAATGATAATGACACAGAAAAGGTGAATAGTTTACTATGCATTGTCCATGCTAACAGCACAGTTTTCCAGAATTTGAGGGTTTGCAACCATCATTTATAAATACCTGGGATGGGGATATCTACTTCAGCCTTACCTGGGCCAATTATTTTTAGTAGGTCAGGTAATTGCAAAGATTTTATACAGATAATCCTCTACTTACAATAGATCATTAATTCAGTTTATTACAGTCATAGACTGGAACAAATAAAAACACTCAGTAAATACAACTGTTCATTTAGTGATCAAGATCATGAGGTCTTTGCCTGGACTGTAATATAATAGACATACAACTCTGGCCCAAATATTCCATTTCCATGATTTGGAGACGTTCCTCATATACTTTAAATCTTGGGCTGATTTAAATTTCTTAGAAATGCAAACTCAGAGAGCTAGCTAGAAATAATTTGGAAAACCACCAGATTCCAATCTTTCTAGGAAGTAATCTCAAGAGATAACACAATTGTCTCTGGATTGTACAAGTGGTCAAGTATGGAAAGGTCATGCAAGGGAAGAGTCATTCATTCAACAGAAAGTTCTTACAAATACAGTAATGTGGTATTCTGTGTAATATTATTTGGTGCTCCTTGGACATAGTTAATGCACTTTAATCTGTATCTTGATTTTAATTCACAGTTTGTTAGATGGAAAGGAAGAGTCAAGGAAAACAAGATTTTTCTGACTCACTTTTCAGTAAAGACTGGAATGCCCTTCAGCTTTATTCCAAGATAAAGGCAACAATTTTCTGCACACTTAAGGGATAAGGAAGCAACCTCCGTTGTCCAGAGCAGTGGATGGAGGCAGGAGGGTTATTATCTGAAAGAAAAATAAAAAGAAGGAAAGTTATGAGAAATAATTACTGAGTGGGTTTCATCATGGGCAATGTTGAGATTTGCACCAGTATCAGAGACGCCTGTGTGGTAGTCAGGGAAAAAAGGGAATCCCCTTTCTGTAAGATACAACAGTTATAGTCATAAGAAAACAAGGAATAGATAATAGAAAAGATGAGAAGGATAATATTAATACAAGCCTAGGTGGTTTGATAATATTGTAGGAATTAGTTGTTTGAGTGATGGCATGGGGAAAAGAACTGTCCTTATGTCTAGTTGTTTTGGCATGCCCTATAGTGTCATTTTCAGGGAAGAAGTTGAAACAATTTATGTCCAGGATGTGAGTGGTCTGTAAATATTCTCACAGCCCTCTTTTTCACTCGTGCAGGTCATCAATGGAAGGCAGGCTGGTAGCAACTGATTTTTCTGCAGTTCTAACTATCCATTGAAGTCTGTGTCTGTCCTGTGGGGTTGCAGAGCCAAACCAGACAGTTATAGAGGTGCAGATGACAGACTCAATAATAACTGGATCAGCAGCTCCTTGGGCAGTCTGAGCTTTCTGAATTGGCACAGGAAGAACAGGCTTTCTTGTGCTTTTTGGATGACATAACATCCAGCAATTTTGCAAGACCCAAACACAACCCATCACCTGACACCAGATAATTATCTGACCGGTTTCATGAAAGTTTATATGTATTGTTATCTCTTGTAGGATTATATCCAACATAAAATACACTGAAAAAAATGTTTTTTTTTTTTTTTGCAGCTCCAACCACACAACTTGCTAATGGATTCCCAACATTCTTATGATTTATTAGTGAAAGGCATTCAGTCCATCAATGTCTCAGGAGATTTCAATCCTTGTGAACTTTTGCTTACAGGAGACTGACCCCAATCAGTGCTTAAGGATTCGGAGGGGCAAGTTCTCATTGCTGCAGCTCAGTATGGGAAAGGTCGGATGGTGGTCACGGCACATGAAGCCATGTTAAAGCTTCCGCAGTTCTTGCCATTCATTAAAAATGCTCTGGAGTGGCTCAAACCTTCTCCAGTGGCACTTGTAAGAGTCCACAGAAGCCTGGATGCCCTCTCTGAATTGCTCCTCAGTAGAGATATTAAAGTGTGTCCGAATGCAACACTTGGGGACTCCCTTGGAGTATTCTGCAGATATGCCTATGATGATGTGCAGGCAGATGATCTTGTGCAGTTTGTAAAAAGGGGTAGGGGGTCTGCTCATTGGTGGCCAGGCCTGGCACTGGTCATATGAACATGGGAAGGAGGAAGTCCTTGACCATTTTCCTGGAAATCTGATGACTGGTGTGGCTGGAATCTATTTCACTGCCAATGTGGGAGAAAATGGGATCTTTCCCATCCCTGAAACACTATGGCAAGATCCTGTTATCACCCGGTAAGTATAATACTGCCTTTAATACTGCTGTCTGTGAATATCTGATCCTTATTCCAAGATTCCTGCACCTTTATATAAAAAAGGTTAAAGTTTCCTACTCTAAGGTGCAGTGCTGATCTCTTTTTCTTGGCCAAGGGAGCCAAGGGTGCAAAGACAATTTCTGGGTCATGAGGCCAGCATGGCTATATTTCAAAGCTACTTGGAATGCTGATACCTTCCCACTGAAATGGTACCTATAAATCTACTCGCATTTGCATGCTTTCAAACTGATAGGTGGGCTGGAGCTGGAGCAAGAATGGGAGTTCACACAGTTGCGTTGCACTCAGGTCTCAAACCCAGGCAGTCAGTTTTCCAGATGACACACTCAGTGACTTTAACCACTGAGTCATTGCATCCCCTTCCTCTATTATTTTTGGGAAAAATCTCCCACAAAAGCCTCACCCCACCATGGAAATGATTGTGTACTGTATATAAAAATTATTTTAGCTTAACCTATCAGCTTGGTTGGGTCCTCTGATTCAGACAATCATTTACTGTGCCAAAGAATTGAGCAACGTTTAAAGTCTGAGTATGGGCCAGTTAAGACAAAGGATCAACACCTATTGAAGTACTTTCAGTATAAATTCCTAACATTTTCTCTCATTTCCCACAATTTCCTCCAGCAAATTCAAACAGAGGTATAATTTTAACACTCTAACTGGACATTCTTGTGTTAGTAAATTGCAGAATAGTTACTTTTGATTTTGATATCTGCATTTTCTAAATGTGCTTCAGCAGACAAGGATAGGGCACTTTCAGTACCACACTACCTCAGGAATAGAGTGTTACTGTAGTCCTTTCCTCAAGATTATCATGCCTATCAGCATAATTTCAAAAAACAAAACACACCAAAGAAATGTGTTTGCATATCAAAACTATTTTAGCCTAATCTATCAGCTTGGTCAGGTCCTCTGATTCAGGCATGTTAAATCTGGCTTCCCCATTGATTTTGGTAGTCACAAGATCACAAAAAGGGGTCATATGACCTCCTGGACATTGAACTATCCTAAATATGAACCTCTTGTCAAACGTCTAAGTTTTGATCATGTGACCATGGGAATGCTGCAACTTTCATAAAATGTGAAAAACGGTCACAAGTGACTTTTTTCAGTGACGTAATTTTGAATATTCACTAAATGAACTGTTTGTAGATCGAGGATTACAATATGAAAAATTAAATGTGGCGATATTTCCCTCTCTTTCAGATCAACAAATAGCTCCATCAACATCCAACATGATTACAATTCTCTATTGCAAGGCATTCAGTCCATCGATGTCACAGGAGATTTTATTCCTTGTGAACTTTTGCTCACGGGGGATCAAGCCTTCCCAGTCCTTGTGGATTTGAATAGGCAGGTTCTCATTGCTGCAGCCCAATATGAGAAAGGCTTGATTGTGGTCATTGCCCATGAAGCCATCCTAGAGCTTCCCCAATTCTTGCCGTTCATTATAAATGCCCTGGATTGGCTTAGGCCTTCCCCAGCGGCACTCATATGAGTCCACAGAAGCCTGGATGCCCTTTCCAAGTTGCTCCACAGTAATGGCATTATAGTGTGTCTAGATGCAACACTTTGGGACTCCCTTGGAGTATTCTACAGAGATGCCTACGATGATGTTCAGGATGATGACCTTGTGCAGTTTGTACAGAGAGGAGGGGGTCTGCTCATTGGTGGCCACGCCTGGCATTGGTCACATCAACATGGGAAGGAGGGAGTCCTAGTTCAATTTCTTGGAAACCTGGTGACAAGTGTGGCTGGAGTGTATTTCACTGCCAAGGAGGGAGAAAATGGGATCTTCTCTGTTCCTGAAAAAATATGGCATGACCCTAGCATCACTCAGTAAGTATAATTCTACCTCTTTATCTGCCTTTAATAGCAAATAGTTCGTTTACTCTGACTGTTGTCCCTAGATTCTCACATCTTTCAGTAACATCTCCAAAGCAAAATAAAACCAAGGAAATGGTTATGAATACAAAAAATATTTTACCCTAATGATCTAGTCAGGTTTTCCGATTCAGATATACATTTTGCTGTGCCAAAGAATCTCACAATGGAGCTGGAATCCATACAAGTCTGATTGTAAGGGGAACAGCATCCAGTTAGAACAAAAGATATACAGCCACTGAAGCACTTTCAGTACAGATTCCCAACATTCCTTCTCATTTCCCTCACTTTCCACTGCCGAATTCAAGTACAGGCATCATGTTAACACTCTAATCAGATAGGCAGAGAAATCAAATCCTTCTTATGTGAATAAATAATTTCAAAATAGGTTCAGTGCCAATAGAGTATTTGTAGCTTAAGGTTGAAATTAGGACTCCTTGTTGTTCTCTGTGTTTGGTGATTTTGTTGCAGATGTTTCATTACCCGACCTAGGCAATGTTAGAATGCAGTACTGCAGGCTAATTCTGCTGACTGCCAACGGTTCAATTCTCACCAGCTCAAGGTTGACTCAGCTTTCCATCATTCTGAGATCTGTAAAATGAGGACCCAGGTTGTTGGGGGCAACATGCTGATTCTGTAAACCGCTTGGAGAGGGCTGTAAAGTACTGTGAAGCGCTATATAAGTAAGTGCCATTGCTATCATCAATGCTAGTTACAATGCACTTTCATACCTGTTTTTTCTAAATATGCTTCAGTAGATGAGGAAAAGTAGGGCATTTTCAATGCTACATTCCCTCAGTAATAGAACTTGTTCAAATCCTGTGTACCACAAAAGATTTCTACCATACAGGAAAAAATAGATATGGAGAAGACATTTTACTCTCTTTCTCTTTCAGACCAACAAATAGCTTGATCCATATCTAATATGATTACAATTCTCTGTTGCAAAGCATTCAATCCATTGATGTCACAGGCCATTTCAATCCTTGTGAACTTTTGCTCACAGGAGATCAAGCCTTCACACTGCTTGAGGATTCAAATGGGCACATTCTCATTGCTGCATCCCAATATGGGAAAGGTAAGATGGTGGTCACTGCCCATGAAGCCATGATACAGCTTCTGCAGTTTTTGCCGTTCATTAAAAATGCTCTGGACTGGCTCAAGTCTTCTCCAACAGCACTCATAGGAATCGACAGAAGCCTGGATTCCCTCTCCAAATTGCTCCTCAGTAATGGTATTAAAGTTCTTCCAGATGCAACACTTGGAGACTCTCTTGGGGTATTCTGCAGAGATGTCTATGATGATGTGCAGGCTGATGACCTTGTGCAGTTTGTGAAGAGAGCTGGAGGACTATTCATTGGTGGCCAAGCTTGGCACTGGTCATATCAACACGGGAAGGAGGCAATCCTGGTTTGTTTTCCTGGAAACCTGGTGACAAGTGTGGCTGGAGTGTATTTCACTGGCAATGTGGGAGAAAATAATGTTTTCTCTGTGTCTGAAAAAATTCCTAGGATTCCCCTCATCACCGAGTAAGTATTGCTCCACTTCTTTTTTTGTGGTTATTAATCCTATATACAATTGTGGATTTTTTGTGACCCTTGTCCCAATAACTTAGGGCTGTGCAAAATGGGTTGCCTCAGATTAAACAATTGTCTTATTCCAAACATTATTTTTGAGAATGTTAGATTGTATGCCATGTGCTTTTCAAACATGGTGGTTGCTTCTACATGCAAAAGCTCCACTTTTGTGGATGCTGAAAGGCAGTTATTATTCTTGTATTTTTTTCTACAATCTTCCTGTAGTCTCCTTTATGCAAGATGGTGGCATATAAATTTAATAAAAAAAATCAAATAAAAATAAAAGATCTCCGATGCAAGTAAATCAGGATTCTGGTAGTCTAGAGACTGCTTGCAGAATGAAACTGTGTCCATGGAAGAGGTTATGTAATTGCAATAATTATTGGCCATGTTCCTCCAGCTCTACCCTGGGAGTTCAGGAACAAAGTTTTGCGTATATAATTTAATGATTATTAGTAAGACGATTAAGGATGACATTTTAATTCTTCTATTTTCAACTTGTGGTTTAGAAGCAAAGTCTTTATTTTTATTTTTCATTTTTGAATCTTTTAGTTTATCCAAAAGTTAAAATATAAAATGCCATAATATTTAAAAAAGAAAACAAAGAATTAAAAAAAACAACAAAAGGGACATTCAAAAGAAAAAGTGTCCTAAAAAAAGAAAATAAAGATTAACACATATACATATAACATTCTCCCTAGTTGAATGCTGATTAGTATAATACAGCAATGCTGATTTCCCATCCCGGCAACACAGGCCAAAAGGATGTTGAATTATTAAACTATTGAATTAAATAGTTTAATAATTGTTAGCCTAAATAGAATTAATAACAAAATAGGATATTGGTCTTTATTCTTCAAACTGGAAACACTTTGTTAGTATCACATACGAGGACTGTATAAAAGAGATTCATGCACCCAGTGTAACTGAGTGGACTGGAGAAAATACATTCAGCCTTATTGCTTTCCTTAATCATTTGACAGAAACCAATGTGGTGCATTTATTCTGGAATCATTTGTATAGATTCTTTAAATTCTATTTGAATAAAATTATTCATTTTTTAAAAAATGTATATTTTTCCCTGTCAAAAATGGCTAACATACTCTACAAATGAGATAGTGTTAGCAGTACAACAGCAGATAGCTCATGAAGAGGACATATTATTCTGGTTTTATGGAAGATTTGAGTCATCCATCCAATTATTCCAAGGAAATTCTGTCAGCACACCTTGCTTTTAATTTGGGGGGGGGGAGAGTTCTTAGGCTCATGACTTACAAAAAACATCCTCTCCCTCCTCCCCTTTTCCCTCCAAGTGCTGGTATTGATATTACAGTCCAATTTAGTAAAGCCACAGGTCCAATAATGGGATCCTACTCCTTCATATGAATATCCTACTCACGGAAAGTATTATAAATTAATTATTGTTGTTTTTTTAAAGACATGGATTAGACATACAAAGGGATTTACTGGTTCTTCTGAATGGAGTGGAGAGATTCAATGTAAAGGGTCTACTGGTACCATCTCCCTTGCTTATCCATGGAGCCTTGGCATTTCCAGTTGGCATAAGTGATACCTACCACTCCTTCCTGGCAGCTGCATACTACGGTCGAGGACGCGTTATAGTTGCCTCTCATGAAGGCTTCCTCAAAATGCCATCAATGAAATCTTTTCTCCACAATGCCATCAATTGGCTTTCTGCTGGAAAGGAAAGAAAGGTGGGCATTGGAGACAGCTTACAGGAACTTTACTCCATGTTAAACCAAGCAAAGATTCTCTGTGAGCTAACCAACTTTAAGAAAGGTTTAGGCATATACTATTGTACGGCCTACGAGGTCAAAGAGATGGAAAGCATTCACAAATTTGTCTCTGAAGGAGGAGGACTCCTAATTGGGGGTCAAGCTTGGTATTGGGCTTCTATAAATCCTGACTCCAGTGCTATTGTAGAATATCCAGGGAATAAGATCCTGAATAAGTTTGGAATTGGGATTGTTGGAAAATCTATTGAAAACAGCTGCCCTGCCGGAGAAACCAGCAAAGTTGCTTCCACTTATTGTTTTTGGAAAGCACTATTGAAGTTCAAGGAACATATTCAAAATGAACAGATTCTACAACCACCATATTCTTTGTGGCTTCAAAAGTTGGTGCAAGACATTATGACATTCCTTGAGATCCCAGCTATGAACTCCCGTCCTTTCTCTTCAGTTCATGAAGAAGTTCTAGAGTTGGTTCAAATTAAAGGTATTCCTGAAGTCAGTGTACATAATCCAATCCAAGCTAATTCAAACCAAGCCATTTTACTTCAATTAGCTTCTGTGTTCTATAATGTTCTATCAGAGTTTCAAGACTTAGTACCCAGCCTGAAAACAAATGATCCAAACTCTTATCCTATAGCACCTCCTCAAAACATTCAAGTAAACAGAAGCAATACAGATAGGAAATGTTGTTCTTAATTTTGCATTTAATGGTTATTATTTCAGAGTAATGAGCTATGTGTGCAGGACATTCTTTTTTATCAAGCAGTATTCAGTTTCACATCTTCCAACGCTAGACTATTTATGAGGAGGACAAATATCTAAATTAACTGAGAAAAGGTGTTTGATTGAAGGATAAAATGTAAGCTAAATCTACAAGAAGAGCCAAATGTCCAAATTAGTTATGCTATTTTGCAGTTAGAGTTGATTTTGGAGAAGACATCTTTTCATTTTGATAACGCAGAGTGTTTAGCGTACCCTTGACACAGCTACTAGCGTCAAATCTCAAGAACGCAGATTTTTCAGTAATCTTATGTGTATGAACATGATCCTCTGAAAGATTTTATACTTTGCTTTTAGGAAATGAAGCTTGGAGAAGCACTGGCATATTTGCTCCCCCAGCATCAGTGGTCACTTCATTATTCCCACTCTCCACCCTCAGTGCAAAATTGCAGGTAATACTAGTTTTAAATTACACATTATGATATATGGTTAAGATTCTGCAGATCATATATACACTAAGATAAGACCCTGCCTCCCCCCACACATGCATTCTGCTCCCTTTCTCTCCATCTTTTTTCATTTTAAGCTAATTGAATGTTACTATTGTTTTAATATTTTTTAAAAACAGGTTTTAAAGATTGTGTTCAGATTTTTATTCCATCAAAATGTTTGTTCAGAGCTTTCAATTTCAGGATAATAGTTTTCCTTTCAGATTGCAAGAGAGAAATGTAATCATACACTGAGAATCCTGCAGCAGTAAGGCAGTTAACTCTCCAGCTTTAGATCTACATTGCCAATCCGTCTACATGAGTGGGCAAAACCAAGATGGTAACAGAAGAAAAGATCGTATGCTTCTGCCACTAATAACTAGACTTAGTTGCCATGAAGTTCATTTGGGTTTCAGCATGCCCCATACCCAGGTCTGAATCCTGGTTGAGAAAGTTTCATATAATTGGCTTCCGCCAAGGTCCCCAGAAGTTGCTGCACAAACCATCTTTTCAAGCACCTTCCCCAGAAAGGGGAGGTTAAATACTAGATGAAAATTACCCAGTATATTGGAGGCCAGTGGGGGTGTGAACCAAGGCCTCTTTAAGAGGTAGAGGAACAACATCCCTGACTTAAGGAAGCTTTTGGCATCTTTTCTCCTTATTTGCTTCTGGATTGGCTTTGGCTTTTTCTTTTTCTGAATCTTGGCTCCTTCTGAGGGAAATGGCTTGAAAAATGTTTCCTTCAGGCCAGATCCTGAGGGAAGGGAGAATCCCACCCCCACTCCAGTTTTCCTCTCCCATTGCCACTTCTCATCAGGGCTTACTGTCTCTTAATTTATTTGAATCCTGGCTTTGGCTTGGTTTATTCAGCCATGTCCTCACGATCTGAGTCAACCTAGTTATTGGTGGTTCAAAAAAGTACCAGCAACATGGCCACAATACTTCAAGACACTGGACAGGAACTATCTGAAATAAAAACTGTTGGCTATATTTAATTGATAAAAGCCTGAGCAGATTCCCCCACCCCACCCCTTCCCTCAGGATCTGGCATAAGGGAAAGATTTTTCAAGCCATCAGAAGGAACCAAGATTCAGAAGAAGAAGAAAGCCAAGAAGCCAATCCAAAAGCAAATAAGCAGGAAAGATGAAGCCATGAGCTCTTCTGTCACAGGCCTCCTGAGGACATGACTGAACCAAGCCAAAACTGGTTTCAGTCTGTCACAGATGAGGAGAGCATGGTTTATCCAGTCCTCACAGGGACTGTGGCGGCAAAGCTCCAGGCAGCCATTTTGTCTTTCCTCCTCCTCACGTTCTGCTTGGCACTTCGATTTAATTGGCCCCTAGATTGCCTTTGGCTTCATCTTTTCTCCTTATTTGCTTCTGTGTTGGCTTCATGGCTTTTTTCTTCTTCTGAGTCTTGGCACCTGAGGGAAATGGCTTGAAAAATGTTTCCTCATGCCAGATCCTGAGGGAAGGAGGGAAAAAAAAAAAACATCTCTCTTTCCCCAGATTCCTCAGTTGCAACCTCCTCCCTGGTGGCCTCTTCTCATCAGAGCTGCCTATATTTTAATTTGCCTCTTTATTTGACTTCTGAACTGTGCCTCTGTTTATTCAGCCTCTTCTTCATCAGTACTTTGGCTGAGATCTCCCAGGCAACCATCTTGTCTTCCTTCTCCAAAATGATTCTGTTTGATTGGTCACTGCGGTTTGATTGGCAGCTAGGTCGTCCTAACAATGGGGGAGGGCTGAGAAGGTGCTTCTTACCTGCTCAGGTATGTTGTTCTTCCACAGGCCTTAAATAAATAAATTAAATAAATAAAATAAATAAATAAACGTGTCCTCCATCCTAAAAGCACTTAACCTCTTTCCCAATGTTTTTCATTCCAGAAATATACTTGGAAGTGCTCAAATATTGATGTGTGCATGAAATACAAGAAAAAAGAGACTATTATTTATTAGAAATATTTTTATATGCATATTCAGATTTTTAGGTATAATTTATATTTTATATTAAATATAGCCATTATTAGCATAATAAACTGCAGGACTATTAGTACTGCTATAGTATAGGTATATAATATAGTAATAGCATAGTATTTAGTATTAATATAGTAGTATTAAATTATACATATAAATCTTATATATAATTTTTCATTCATATCAGTGTTTCTTAGCCCTGAAGACTTTAAAATGTGTGGGCTCCAGCTCCCATGATTCCCCATCCAGTCATGCTGAGGAATCCTGGAGGTTTAAATCCACACTTTAAGGTTGACAAGGTTGAGAAATATTGATTTATTTACCACTTCTAATCATGTTGGAAATGAATCCAAATGACAAAAACTTGGATCGGTGAAAACACAGAGATTTTATTTTGTTAAGCTGTTTGCAAAGAGCGGGGGATCTCAGCTGACTTCAGCATGACGTTTGAGCCAAGAACCGCACCTAAAGATTTCAATACATTACATTTTATAGTTCTTCTACCCCGACGTCCCGCCACCCCAACACCCCTTCTACATCGACCCAGTGACCAAGCACAGCTAATCCAAGATGCCTTATGGAGACCACATCATCTCCTTCAACACCTCCCAATGACCACCCATCACATATTTTGCCAACATGGCTTTTTCTTATCTTACTTGGCATTAAAGAATGTTCCTTCAGCAGGGCCTCTTTCTAATGGTCTGAGAACAAAGAAATATCTATTCCTAATACCACACTTGTTACATATTAATGTTACGTTCAACCCATCTTAGAACAACATGCATCTCTTAACATATTCACCTATGCAAAATAAAAGTCTGGTAAACTTAAGCAGATGCTTTGAAAAACAAAATCTAACTTCAGTTTATTAAAGATTAGGGCAATGGTTTATCTCTTCTCCTATTGTCCTCCTAATCCTGGAGGAAATAGGGGTGGCATTACTTGATACAGGAGAATGTCTATAGAGAACTGTCTTAATGCTATAATATACTATTCTCTTCATCTACATTTTATTTTTGAATTTTTTTATTTCTAATAATTCCACCCTTTCTATTTTTCATACACTTCATAAAATAAAACATTACTTCTGGAATTCTCTTAAGCTTTCTCTAATTTCTTCAACAATTTCAAATTTCATAAGAACAGTGTGTTCATTAACATCATTCACCATCATCATCATATGTTCATCTTTATTTTGTGTGACAGTTATCATACCTTCTATAGTGCTCTGTACTACATATCTTATCGGGGTGCATTAAAAATCCCCCCAAAAAATCCTTCGTTACCTAATAGCCCCATCCATTCCTGTACCGGAACATGAGCTATTTTTCTCATTCTGGCTGTGATTTGTCTAATTACTTCTCCAGTATCATCAATTTCTAAGCAACAGTTGGTTAAATTTATCACATACATCTCTCTCCTTAGCTAGCAAATAATCCAATACCAATCTGTGAAAATTATTAAAGATTGGCTGCTTTGCATACATCAAAAATTACAAAGAAAGAGGATCCCAAATCATGTTTCTGCCCTAACCATTTTTGATTTCTTCTTCCCCTACTTCTTATTTGCATTGTCTAGAATCCTTGTGAAGGTCATAACAGAATATTTCCTTTTCTTCTGTACATTTAGGGTACTGTGTTCCATTATAATTATATGAGACACTCTGCCTCTCGCATCCACAGGCTATGTGATATTTCAATGTTTTTGTGATTTTACCTTTTGTGTTGGTATGCATTCTTCACATTCTTGTTGTAAACCCTCCAAAACTCCAATAGTTCCCCAGAACATTAAAATCTGAGTCATCTTACAATATCACTCTTCCTTCAAAATATCCTTTACCAGTTTCTCAAAGTCCCCACTGCACATGTAACAAATATCAGCATGAAAATTTCTTAAAAGAGAAGTTGACTTTAAACGGTCTTTTTCCCATTCCCTATTTTTAATACGATTAAACCTCATTTTTAATTTTTAACACCCCGTATATGGGTTTCCACTCCTGGTCCCAGCTCCAGGTTTTACTTTTCCACTGGATATGGACTCGCCACCTCTTTTCAGTTCCTTCCACTCGAATTCGGAACCTATGGGGGCAAATCTCATCAGTTATTAGTTTATTGTTTCTGCAAGGTTAACTTCAGTGGGTCCCATGCAAAATGCTGGTCCAGGTGGTTGGTGTAGACACAGGGCCTTTTATGTGAGTGTTATACGTCAAACCCTTCTCGGCCATCTGGATTGCAGTTTCAGAGGTAAGCAGTCCTTCCCATTTCAGGGTTAACTTCTCCTCCTTCCTACTCCGGATAAGCACCAAATCACCGTGGTGGAATTTATGGATTGGAAACTTCAAAGGTGGTGTTTGAGCCACAAGTCCTTGTTTCCTGAAGAAATCAAAATATCTGGACAGTTCATGTACATATTACTTCAATATGTTATCTCGAGTTTCTAGGGAATCAATATGTATATTTCCAGGAGTAAAGGTTACTCCAAACAACAATTAATAAGGTGATAAATCAATATCTTTTCAAGGTAGGGTCCGTATTCTCAGTAAGGCCAAAGGAAAACATTTAGCCCATGGCATATGTGTTTCCAATATCAGTTTAGTTATTCTGCCATTAGCCTTTTCTACTTTAGCACTAGATAGGGGGTGCCAAGGCATGTATGCAGCTTCCAACTTATTCCTAAAGCTTCCATGATGTTCTATAATATTTTGGAAGTAAAATGACTTCCTTGATCACTGTCTATTTGTGTATCGAGGGATGATTTGATCTAATAAAACTCTTAACACCACTGCTGCTGTAGCATTACTGCAGGAAAAAGCTTCTACCCACCTGTGAGGTGGTCCACTATGACCAATAAATATTTTACTCTCCCTACTTTAGGTAATTCCATAAGAGCTACTTGAATACACTTAAAGGGTCTTAAAGCTGATGGCCTTCCACCCATTTATTGTTTCCTGACAGCTTGTTTGTTCAACTTTTTACAAATTAAACATTTGTCATATTCCAATACAACCAAAACATTTCAGAAGTTCATCTACAATAGCTTGAATTCCCCAATGACTGCCTTCATGAAATTTTTCCAACAACTCTCGTGCAATTAGTTTACTTATTATTTGTCTTCCATCTGGGAGAAACCACTTTCCCTTCTCCCCCTCCTGTCCTCCTATTCGTTGTAACTTTTTTCTGTTCTTTCTCAGTGTTCACATTAATTTCTTCTACTGATTCTCCTTTTGGTGTGCATTCACATGTGTCACTGCTGTTTTTCTAGGTTTTTGTAAGGAACTCATTATTTCCTTTATCAGGGTTTGATGTACTAGTTCTTTTCCCTTGCTTGCAGGAGCTCTTTGGTATGTTTTTCCGTGCTTCCCCCTCCCGCCTAGAAGAACCATCTATAAAAATTGCCTCTCTTTTCTCAAGAGGGTGTTCCCCCAAATCAGGTCTTATTTTAGTTTGTAAGTCTATTATTTCAGAACAATAATGTTCTAATCCATATTGATCCACTGATTTGAAAAATGCTTTGAAAAACAAAATCTAACTTCAGTTGATTAAAGATTAGGGCAATGGTTTATCTCTTCTTCTATTGTCCTCCTAATCCTGGAGGAAATAGGGGTGGCATTACTTCATACAGGAGAAATGTCTATAGAGAACTGTCTTAATACTATAATATACTATTCTCTTCATCTACATTTTATTTTTGAATTTTCTTATTTCTAACAATCAGAATCAGAGCTAAGGGGCTGCCACAAAAAAAGAAGAGAATGACCCATTCTCCAAACAATCTGAAGGCAGCATAAGAAGCAATGGATCGAAACTAAAAAAAGGAGAAAACTGGCCTAGATCTAAGGAAAAATTTCTTTACAGTTAGAACAATTAATCAGTGGAACAACTGCCTCCAGAAGATGCTTAAAAACACCACACACACCATTCTAGCACTAGCACCCAGGTAAACACATTACCAGGGTGTTATACATGTGGTTCAAGAGATCACTTTAAGAAGAATTGTCCTAAGGCCTTTAAAGGCAGAGAACCCATTAAGTATCCCCAGCCCTACTATACAAGTTATCAGAGGGAAAGGTCTAACTCTAATAAAGTTATGAAGTAGACACCCCAGTAGCCAAAGACATGATGTAAACCCGAGACGTAGAAAATCACCAAGCCCAAGAAGGAGCAGGGGATCCAGTCGGGAGAACAATAGGACTGACACTGATTCCGTGAATGGGATTAGAGACATAGAACCAAATCTTGGCGTAAACACAAGGGAACAATGTTGGTTAATTGACTCTGGGGCAACAACACATACATCTTGTAATAGAGAACTGTTCACCTCTTTAGACGAGGTGTCATTTAATATTAAAGTTGCCAACCAAAAATTCATGCAGGTGGTTGGGAAAGGGGATGTCCACATCCCAGGTCTTGGGAGAATCAAGGAAGTTCTGTTCATATCTGAAATACTATATAACGTCCTATCTGTAATAAAATTAAGCAAAGGTACCAAAATCAAGGTGTTATTTAAGAGTGACACTGTCCAACTTACCAATGATGGCAAGGAAGTGGGGGAAGTTATAGTGGCCAATGGGTTATTTTATACCCACGATAAATACCACTGCACAAGTCATAGCCAATTTATCAAATGATAGTGTTAAGAATGGGAAGAAAGAGAGGGAAAAGGATGACAATACCGACAGTGACACAAGTGATGGGGAAATAGAAGGGGAAAGTGATAATATTAACAATGTAAGTGTTGAAAATGTTGTAATCAAAACGAATGACTCAAAGCATGTTTCAATTGGTAAACCTTTACAAAATAATTGTGCACATATTTTGCATAGAAAGTTGGGGCATATTGGTTTTCCCGTTGTTAAAAAGATGTTGAATTGTTCTGAAGGACACAAAGTAAACAATTGTGAAAATTATTTAGAGTGTTCCATTTGTAAGAGTTCAAAGTCAAAAGAAAAATAGGTAGAACATGGATCAAAGCGCCACACAATTGTGATTTCCAACCCATCATCAACGGAAGTGTCACCGGAAGTCGTGGCCAGTGCTTTTAAAGGGTTAGAGAGAATTCCAGAAACCTCCCCCCCTCCCATCATCATCATCTTTTAATGACTCCATAATCCTTTGTGGGATGGAGTCTGGGCAACTGAATGGATCTAGCAAAGTGTTTTAATGGCCGGATGCCTTCCCTGTTGCCAATGTGGAGTTTTGTTCAGCAGATACATTCTCAGTGTGCTCAGAGAGAGAAATATTTGCCTCTACCTAGGACTGAACTCACAGTCTCCTGATTGTGACCATCTAAGCCATAGCACCACTCCAGAATTTCAGAAACCCATGTTCCGCATGAATTATCTACATTGTTTATACCTTAAATATTTTGTGTGAGTGACACCAGGAATCATTCTAACCCCTAAATGATAGGGATATTTGCATTTGCTGAATTCAGTGATGAGTACTAGATAGTGATACAAAACAGGAATTTAATGAGGTCACAATAGGCCATGTTCTCACAACTGGATCAATTATAAGTGTCTCCTACAAGGAACTTAACTTTTCTCTGACTGCTGTCTGACTCAGATTTATCTAGACTTCTTTACAAACAATGAATCTTATTAAACAGAAATAGATTAAGTCTGTGGGAGAATATGTATAAACAATAAATATTTCATATGTTGGTTTTCAGTCAATGTCTTTTGCTCTGGGTTGCCAAGGTAGGGGGATATTCCACAGGCAGGGGCTACTGCAGAATAAGTCTATCTTCTAGTTCTGGGACAGTGGCTACTCTTTGATTGATGGGACCAGCAGCATGCCCAGCCTGCTAGTCTCAAACTGGACAGGTTGAGACTCTCAGAAAGAGTCAGTCCTCAAGTAACCTGTTCCCAAGTCATATAGGGCTGTAGAGGTGACAAGAGCACCCTGTATTACATCTGAAAACATGCCAGTAATACAGCCCATGCAGTAGTGGTATCATTATGTGTCTTGTATATTTGGCACAATTTACCACTCACACAACTACATTCTGTACCAGTTGAAGTTTCTGAATGCTCTTCAGGGGCAGCCCCATGTAGAGTGTGTTGCAGTAATTTAAACAAGAAGTTACAAGGGTATAAGTGACTGGGTAGAGCCTCGTGGTCCAGGAAAGGGGACAACTGATACATAATATGAAGTTGTGCCAAGGCCTTTCTAACCATGGCTGCTATCTGCTCTTCGAGCAGGAACCATGAGTCTAGGACAGGTGTTGGCAACCTGCAGCTCCTGAGCTGCAAGTGGCTCTTTGACTCTTTGTCCCCTTGAAGAGCATCCGGAGGCTCCAGTTGGTGCAGAATGCGGCTGTGCGGGTGATTCTGGGGGCTTCTCTTAGCTCCCATATTATACCGCTACTGCGTGAGCTGCATTGGCTCCCGGTGGCCTTCCGGGTGCGATTCAAGGTGTTGGTGACCATCTATAAAGTGCTCCATGGCTTGGGACCCGGCAATCATCCTCTGCTACCATTTGTTAATAACTTTTAATGGATCTAGCCAAAATTAACTTTCAAAAACTGTTTATGGTCAGAGTAATTCTTTTATTGTAGAAATATTAACTTACATTATATCTGTGTTCTCTCTTAGGTATATCATTCTTCCAGGAGGAAAATGAGAGTGAGTGCAAAACCAAAAATGAGTATCTTTTATACCTGGTGGGAGGGGAATATGCAGTGATGCATCATGGAACTTGTATGCTTAACTTGAGGGACAGCAATATCAATGTTTTCTTATATGACTAAAGCAGTTTGACATTTTACCTTAACAGAATCACATTCTTAGAACTCGATGCTAATTGGCAGGTCTTAACTCTCTTCTGGAAAACCTTTGCATCCTTTAGTTAGACATGCCTGGAGGGCAAACCCTTTTTCAGTTAAATACAGGAGCAGAGTGTCATGTTCTTTCACAGGGGATATGACAACCAGGGTAGATGTCATATGGACCCAACCTAATAATGTTCGGGAGATGCCCATTGTCATTTTAAGCATCCTGGTGGCAGAATGTGTTGGTCATCTCCCTGTAAGAAAACCATAGGTTGTCCCTGCAAATCAAAGCAATGGGCTGCACATGGAGAGGAAGACACTGAAAAAAAGAAATATTTTCTTATTCCTCTCCCCCAAATGTCATAGGGTTGAAATTGGCAGCTGACATTTGAGAGGCTTATTCAGTAATTAAGTCAGAGTTCTCTGGAAGAGAAAGAGACAAAATATGCAATTTTCTGTTTTTCGAGGAAGTAAAGCAGAAGAGGTTATTCTGTTGAATATGGGCAGCCTATGTATTAAATTCTAGAGAATTGAAAGTGGGATTTACCCATGAGTAAAATTCTCAAATCTCTTGATAAGATTGAAAAAGAAGCTAGAAATAAAAGAATAAAAGTGTAGTGAAACAAATACCGCATTTTCCACATAAGAAATTCAATACTTGGATTCTAAATGCAAAACACAAGCAGAGGAGAGAAGTTTCAGTTTTAGTTTCACAGCAGAAACCAGCTTTAGTACAAGAGGCTACTTTACTATAGGAGCTACTGCAGAATAAGCATATCTTCTAGTTCTGGACCAATGGATACTCTTTGGTTGATCGGACCAGCAACATGTCCAGCCTGCTAGATCGAATAGGACGGGTAGAGTCTCTCAGAAAGAGGCAGTCCCTCAAGAAACCTGTTCCCAAGTCATATACAGCTGTAGAGGTGACAAGAGCACCTTGTATTACATCTGAAAATATGCCAGTAATACAGCCCCTGAGTAGTGGTGTCATTATGTGTCTTGTATATTTGGCATAATTTACCACTCGCACAACTACATTCTGCACCAGTTGAAGGTTCCGAATGCTCTTCAGGGGCAGCTCCATGTAGAGTGTGTTGTAGTAGTCTAAATGAGAGGTTACAAGGGTATAAGTGACTGGGTAGAGCCTCGTGGTCCAGGAAAGGGGACAACTGATACATAATATGAAGTTGTGCCAAGGCCTTTCTAACCATGGCTGCTATCTGCTCTTCGAGCAGGAACCATGAGTCTAGGACAGGTGTTGGCAACCTGCAGCTCCTGAGCTGCAAGTGGCTCTTTGACTCTTTGTCCCCTTGAAGAGCATCCGGAGGCTCCAGTTGGTGCAGAATGCGGCTGTGCGGGTGATTCTGGGGGCTTCTCTTAGCTCCCATATTATACCGCTACTGCGTGAGCTGCATTGGCTCCCGGTGGCCTTCCGGGTGCGATTCAAGGTGTTGGTGACCATCTATAAAGTGCTCCATGGCTTGGGACCCGGCAATCATCCTCTGCTACCATTTGTTAATAACTTTTAATGGATCTAGCCAAAATTAACTTTCAAAAACTGTTTATGGTCAGAGTAATTCTTTTATTGTAGAAATATTAACTTACATTATATCTGTGTTCTCTCTTAGGTATATCATTCTTCCAGGAGGAAAATGAGAGTGAGTGCAAAACCAAAAATGAGTATCTTTTATACCTGGTGGGAGGGGAATATGCAGTGATGCATCATGGAACTTGTATGCTTAACTTGAGGGACAGCAATATCAATGTTTTCTTATATGACTAAAGCAGTTTGACATTTTACCTTAACAGAATCACATTCTTAGAACTCGATGCTAATTGGCAGGTCTTAACTCTCTTCTGGAAAACCTTTGCATCCTTTAGTTAGACATGCCTGGAGGGCAAACCCTTTTTCAGTTAAATACAGGAGCAGAGTGTCATGTTCTTTCACAGGGGATATGACAACCAGGGTAGATGTCATATGGACCCAACCTAATAATGTTCGGGAGATGCCCATTGTCATTTTAAGCATCCTGGTGGCAGAATGTGTTGGTCATCTCCCTGTAAGAAAACCATAGGTTGTCCCTGCAAATCAAAGCAATGGGCTGCACATGGAGAGGAAGACACTGAAAAAAAGAAATATTTTCTTATTCCTCTCCCCCAAATGTCATAGGGTTGAAATTGGCAGCTGACATTTGAGAGGCTTATTCAGTAATTAAGTCAGAGTTCTCTGGAAGAGAAAGAGACAAAATATGCAATTTTCTGTTTTTCGAGGAAGTAAAGCAGAAGAGGTTATTCTGTTGAATATGGGCAGCCTATGTATTAAATTCTAGAGAATTGAAAGTGGGATTTACCCATGAGTAAAATTCTCAAATCTCTTGATAAGATTGAAAAAGAAGCTAGAAATAAAAGAATAAAAGTGTAGTGAAACAAATACCGCATTTTCCACATAAGAAATTCAATACTTGGATTCTAAATGCAAAACACAAGCAGAGGAGAGAAGTTTCAGTTTTAGTTTCACAGCAGAAACCAGCTTTAGTACAAGAGGCTACTTTACTATAGGAGCTACTGCAGAATAAGCATATCTTCTAGTTCTGGACCAATGGATACTCTTTGGTTGATCGGACCAGCAACATGTCCAGCCTGCTAGATCGAATAGGACGGGTAGAGTCTCTCAGAAAGAGGCAGTCCCTCAAGAAACCTGTTCCCAAGTCATATACAGCTGTAGAGGTGACAAGAGCACCTTGTATTACATCTGAAAATATGCCAGTAATACAGCCCCTGAGTAGTGGTGTCATTATGTGTCTTGTATATTTGGCATAATTTACCACTCGCACAACTACATTCTGCACCAGTTGAAGGTTCCGAATGCTCTTCAGGGGCAGCTCCATGTAGAGTGTGTTGTAGTAGTCTAAATGAGAGGTTACAAGGATATAAGTGACTGAGTAGAGCCTCAGGGTCCGGAAAGGGGCACAACCAACACATAATATGAAGCTGTGCAAGCCCTTTCTAACCATGGCTGCTATCTGCTCTTCAAGCAGGAGCCATGAGTCTAGGACAGGTGTTGGCAACCTGCAGCTCCTGAGCTGCAAGTGGCTCTTCGACTCCTTTCCTGCGGCTCCCTGCCGACTCGGTCAGGTGACCTGCTCTCAACTCCGAGACACTTGCCCAACTCAGCCGTAGCCAACACCAACCTTGCTAACAGGAGGGCTGGTGAGGTGGGAATGGGATCCAGGAGGAGGATATGACGGAAAGGGGGACAGGTCCGCAGCTGAGAAGTAAGCAGGAGATGCAATGGTGGTTTCGCTGAAGATGACCCTCCTCCTCCTCCTTCTCACATGACCCCCTGGCTAGCTGTTGCAGGGCCAGGAGGATGCATACAAATGAGGATACCCTCCTCAAGCGAGCGGTCAGGCTCGTCCAAAGTGCAGCAAAGATGGGTGGAGCGTGTGGGTAGACTGGCTGACAAATGAGCATCTTTGGCAAGGGTACTCCTGCTTTCTCTGAGCACAGGGCAGCAGGAACAGGGGGTGGGCGACTGGGCGTGCAAGGTTCAGTGGGGTCAGTCCCCTTTTCTGCTTCCCTGAGCTTCGTTACTCCTCCAGCTGAGAAGGAGATCTCACTCCCTCAATCAACACTAAGTGGACCTGACTGTGGAGAAAGGAAGAAAACCAGCACAATAAAGTGTTGCTCATTCCTAGTCCTGGAAGCTGGCTCAGAAAAATACCATGATAATTAGAGTAAAATCAAAATAACAATGGAAAGTTTGATAAGGATCAAGCCAATTTTTTTTCCTGCCTTTGGATTTCGAAACAGTTCTGTGGAAATCTGAACTCTGGCTCCTCCTTTGCACTTAAAAACCTTTTGCATTTAATGAAATGAACATGTCATCCACCCACTATTTCCATTCCAACAGTCTATAAATAATGTTCCCAGAAATGCTTAGCCTCACTTTACAGGGAGGCATTTCGAGGAGTCCCATCTAAGTTTCAAGAGCTTCTGAAAAGGTAAGCTAAATCATTCATGTTTAAATCAAAATGCAGAGCATTGTATTTTTTACTAACAAACTGCTTCATAATAATCTTTTTCCAGAATTTTTTCTTGGTATCAATGACGGTCATACTATTTTGTAGTTATCTGGGTCTTTGCCCTTCTGTGCTTTTGAAGACAGAAATATTTGCCTTTTGCAAGCATTGATCATCTCTGATTTTCCAAAAACTATTACAAGAGACTCTAAAATAACAGCCATCTGAATGGAAAAAAAATGTGTTGGAAACTGAGCATGACCAGTAGTTTAGAAATGATGTAGCTGTACAATAATGTCCAGCAATACTGCAAAAAAAATCACAGGCCACCATTTGACACCACGTAGGTATCTGAATGGTTTTGTGAGTGTTTGCATGTCTTGTTATATGCAACATAAAATTTAAACTTCTTTTTTCAGATCCAGCGGCACAACTTTCTAATGGATCCCCAAAATTCTTACCATTCTTTAGTAAAGGGCATTCTGTCCATCAATGCCACAGGAGATTTCAATCCTTGTGAGCTTTTGCTCACAGGAGACCGAGCCTTCCCAGTGCTTGTAGATTCCAAGGGCCAAGTTCTCATTGCTGCGTCCCAATATGGGAAAGGCCGGATGGTGGTCACTGCCCATGAAGCCATGTTAATGCTTCCCCAGTTCTTGCCGTTCATTAAAAATGCTCTGATCTGGCTCGGGCCTTCCCCAACAGCACTTATAGGAGTCCATAGAAGCCTGGATGCCCTCTCCAAATTGCTCCTCAGTAAGGGTATTAAAGTTCAACCAAATGCAACATTTGGAGACTCCCTTGGAGTATTCTGCAGAGATGCCTATGAGGATGTGCAGGCTGATGAGCTTGTGGAGTTTGTAAAGCGAGGCGGTGGATTGCTCATTGGTGGCCAGGCCTGGCATTGGTCATATCAACATGGGAAGGAGGCAGTCCTGATTCGTTTTCCTGGAAACCTGGTGACCAGTGTGGCTGGAGTGTGTTTCACTGGCAATGTGGGAGAAAATGGTGTTTTCTCTGTGCCTGAAAAAATTCCCAGGATTCCCCTCATCACCGAGTAAGTATTAATCCATCTCTTTTTCTATGGTTATTAATCTTCTATATATATATAAATGAATGTATTTACCACTCATGCATCATCACAAAATCTCCAGAACCGTAAAGCCTACAAACTTGAAATTTGGCACATATGTTCCTCTTGGCTTCTAGGTGCTCACTAAGAAAGGATTTTTCGAAATGACCATCAGAGCATTAGTATTTCGTATATTATTATCAAGGAGACCGTGTGGAGTTGGATGGGTTTAAACAGGCTCCGACTCAACCCTACCAAGATCGAGTGGCTGTGGTTTCCTGCGCCCAGATACAGCCAGTTTATTCCATCGCTGGCTGTTGGGGGAGAAACCTTGACCCTCATGGAGAGGGCAAGCAATCTTGGTGTCCTCCTGGATGTACGGCTGTCGTTGGAAGATCATATAACGGCCATCGCCAGGGTGGCTTTTTATCAGGTCCGACAGATCTGCCAGTTGCGGCCCTTTCTGGATCTGGACACGCTTCGTACGGTCACCTCTGCCCTTGTCATTTCCCATCTAGACTATTGCAATGCTCTCTACATGGGGCTCCCCTTGAAGAGCATCCGGAGGTTCCAGTTGGTGTAGAATGCGGCTGTGCAGGTGATTCTGGGGGCTTCTCTTAGCTCCCATATTATACCGCTACTGCACGAGCTGCATTAGCTCCCGGTGGCCTTCTGGGTGCAATTCAAGGTGTTGGTGACCATTTACAAAGTGCTCCATGGCTTGGGACCCGGGTACTTACGGGACTGCCTTCTGCCACCATCGGCCTCCTGCCGGCCTGTGCGGTCTCACAGGGTGGGCCTCCTTGGGGTGCCGTTAGGTGGACGATGCCGGCTGGCGACCCCGAGGATATGGGCCTTCTCTGTGGGAGCACCCACCCTTTGGAATGAGTTACCCCCGGAGATGCGGACTATCCCTGACCTGGGAACCTTCCGGCGTGCATTGAAGACGCACCTTTTTCAACAATCCGATCTGACCCAGTGATATTGGAAGGTTTTAAATTTGTTTTTATCTATCCTGTTTTTATTATTTTTATCATTATTTTAATTCTCTCAGCCATTGGTTTAATTTGTTTTTAAATTTTATATCGTGTATTGTATTGTTTTTAGCTGGGCTGTGCACTGCCCCGAGTCCCAATTTGGGAGAGGGGGCGGTATATAAATTAAATAAAACCCTAAAACTCTAAACATGCTCTGATGCTAAGGAGGTCTACTCCCACTCCCCACCTGAAAAGAAATCTGTTCCAAATGCAAAACACAAACAGAGGAGAGGAGTTTTAGTTTCAATTTTAGTTTCACAGCAGCAAGCAGCTTTAGTACAGAACAGTTGAGCTAAGCCATGCCCAGGCTCCTTGCTGTCTCCTTCTTGCTCACACAGCAAATACTATTTCAGTTTCCAAATAGCCCTCAACTCTATTTAGTCATATTTAGTCAAGCCACTCTTCCAATGTTAGGATTTTAGTCTGAAGACTATCGTACCCATGGAAAATATAATTTTACTGTTTTTTTTTTTAAGACATGGCTTAGATATTCAAAGGGATTTACAAACTCTTCTGAAAGGAGTGGAGAAATTCAATGTAAAAGGTGATGACCTCCAGAATCAAATGGTTCCATCTCCCTTGCTTATCCATGGAGCCTTGGCATTTCCAGTTGGCATAAGTGATACCTACCACTCCTTCCTGGCAGCTGCATACTACGGTCGAGGACGCATTGTAGTTGCCTCTCATGAAGGCTTCCTCAAAATGCCATCAATGAAAACTTTCCTCCTCAATGCCATCAGTTGGCTTTCTGCTGGAAAGGAAAGAAAGGTGGGCATTGGAGACAGCTTACAGGAACTTTACTCCATGTTAAACCAAGCAAAGATTCCCTGTGAGCTAACCAACTTTAAAGAAGGCCTAGGCATATACTGTTGTACAGCCTATGATGCCAAAGAGATGGAAAGCATCCACAAATTTGTTTCTGAAGGAGGAGGACTCCTAATTGGAGGTCAGTCTTGGTATTGGGCTTCTGTGAATCCCGACTCCAGTACTATTGCAGAATATCCAGGAAATAAGATCCTGAATAAGTTTGGAATTGGGATTATTCAAAACTATTTTGAATTAGCTGGAAACAGCTGTCCTGCTGGAGAGCCCAGTGAAGTAGCTTCGACTTATCTTTTCCGGAAAACATTATTGAAGTTCAAGGAACATATTCAAAATGAACAGATTCTACAACCACCATATTCTTTGTGGCTTCAAAAGTTGGTGCAAGACATTACAATATTCCTTGAGATCCCAGCTACGAACGCCCGTCTTTTCTCTTCAATTCATGAAGATACTCTAGAGTTGGTTCAAATTAAAGGGATTCCTGAAGTCAGTGTACATAATCCAATCCAAGCTAATTCAAACCAAGCCATTTTACTTCAAATAGCTTCTGTGCTCTATAATGTTCTACCAGAGTTTCAAGGCTTAGTGCCCAGCCTGATGCCATATGACCCAAGCTCTTATCCTACAGCACCTCCTCAAAACATTCAAGTAAATGGAAGCAATAAAGGTATGAAATGTTGTTTTGAATAAGAAGTGCTTCTTTCAAGATAATAACCTGTGTGGTGCAGGACATTATTTTTCATTTATGTGTATAAACATCACCCTCTGAAAGTTTTTATACTTTGTTTTTAGGAAATGAGGCTTGGAGAAGCACTGGCATGTATGCTCCCCCAGCAACAACGGTCACTTTATTATTCCCACCCTCCACTCTCAACACAAAATTGCAGGTAATATTAATTCCAAATTACACATCATGATATATGGTTAAAATTCTGCAGGTCCTTAACACACTAAGATAAGACATTCCCCTCCTCTCCTCTCACACATCTCACTGCCTCCTCCTTGCTGCCTTTTAAGCTAATTGAATATTACTATTTTGCCCTGATGTTTTAATATTTCTTTTACATGATTGTAAGCCACTTAATGTCATTTCGGGTGAGAGGAGTCTCATAGAAGTTGACTAAATAAATAAAGATAAAATAAAGATGAGCTTATGGCAAATGAATGTTGATGTTTTGTTGCATCTCATAGAAAAAAGGGCAAGTGCAGAAAAAGAAAAGGAGGAATATTTCTATTTTCCAAAAAGAAAGGTTGCAAAAACAATTATAACGCTTTCAAGTAGAGCAGAAGCTAATCTCAATAACAAAAAGATTTTCTATTTTAAGTATTTTCTATAGGCTCTCTATCTACACTACATTCTTCAAAGTCCAATTTCAGTACATTTTCATATATTTATTTTCTTTACCTTCAAAATATTTATTAATGGCCAATTTTTCTATTTCTCTTGTCTTAATTTGTCACTCTCTGTAGAATTATACTTTTTCACCAGAATTTGATCTATCTTTGATCATTTTTTTAGTTTTTGCTTCCTATTTTTATTCACATTTTGGCTTTTTCTTCACCTTTTCTTGGTAGGACTTAAGAATTGTTCGCCTTTCCCCAGTCTTGGCTCCACCTGAAGGAAATGTTTCCCCTCATGATTGGTTTATTCAATCATGTCCTCATGAGGCCTGTGACAATAGAGCTCCAGGCAGCCATCTTGTCTTCCCTCCTTTTAGCTTCATGCCCAGCACTTCTGTTTGATTGGGCACTGGCTCATATTTGGCTTCACCTTTTCTCCTTGTTTGGTCTTCTTGATGGGCTTCTTGATTCTTCTCTTCTTATGAATCTTAGCTCTGTCTGAGGGAAATGGCTTGAAAAATGTTTCCTTCATGCCTGATCCTGAGGGAAGGACAAAACGCACCTCTCTCTCCCCAGTTTCTTTAGTTGCTGCCTCCTTCCTGGTTGCCTTTCCTCATTAGAGCAGTCTCTTTTAATTTGCTTTTTTGATTCCTGAGTTTTGGCTCTGTTCATTCGGCCTTGTCTTCATGAGTCCTTTGGCTGCAGAGTTCCCAGGCAGCCAT
This sequence comes from Bungarus multicinctus, assembly GCA_023653725.1. Taxonomy (NCBI): domain Eukaryota; kingdom Metazoa; phylum Chordata; class Lepidosauria; order Squamata; family Elapidae; genus Bungarus; species Bungarus multicinctus. The sequence goes on along the minus strand of CM042848.1, from coordinate 78,405,417 downwards.
CTTGTCTTCCCTCTGCCTCCTGCCCAATGATTCTGTTTGATTGGTCATTGCTGTTTGATTGGCAGCTGGGTTGTCTAACAATGAGGGAGGGCCAAAAAGGACCACAGGTGCTTCTCACCTGCATAGGTATGTTGTTCTTCCACAGGTCTTAAAAAAAGCCTATGCCCTCCATCCTAAAAACATTTAAACTCCAACATGTACCTGGATGTGCTTGAATATTGAAGTGAGCACAATGTACAAGAAAAAGGAGACTATTATTTATTAGAATAAATAATAAATAAGAATAAAGAATAAATAGAATAATAAATATATATAAAATTTATATTTTATATTAAACATGGTTTTAGTATAAATATAATATACAGTTGTATTAGTGTGTGGGTATGTATATGTTAGTTTGTGTGTATAAAAGACATATTACTAATAGGATAGTATTTATATTAATATAGTAGCATTGAATTATAAGTAGTTTATAACTTATATCAGTATAAGATGGGCTTCAGCCCATCTGGGGAATTCTGGAGGTTGAAATCTACACCTTTTAATGTTGCCAAGATGGAAAAACATCAATTTTTTAGCACTTCTAATCAAAGTCAGAGTTAGTCTTCCTTTTTTTTTAGATGCTTGAAACACACACCACCTCAGCCATTTCTCTTCATTGGGACTTGTTTGTTTCAATGGATGTTGTTCTCCACAGGTGCAGATTGGGTGCCACACTGATAATTTAGTTAATCGCGAGGAATGGAAGCGTCCCCCAGTTGTAACAAGACGGTTTCCAGTGCAGAGGGAGAAAATGGAGATCTCCAGTTTGTGGGGAGGCCTCCTGTACATTATTGTACCAGAGAACTCTTCATTAGGCTACTTCTCTGTCACCATCGAAGGGGCCACCCAGGCTCCTTATTTCAAGCATGGTAAGACAACTTCCTCAATTTATGACATTCAAAACTTTTCTGCTTTGCTGGTTGGCCCCGAACTCATCTGACTATATTCTTCAGGAATTCTGATAAACGTTATACGAACTAATATTTACAAGAAATAATGTCTTCCATTTAAATATTTATTTTGCTTATTATTTATTTATTTAATTAATTTATATGCTGCCCCCTCCTTATCTTGCAAGATGACTTTAGGTGGCTTACAAACAATAAAAAAGTGATTATAGAAAATATTAAAAATAACAACACTGTATAAAAGTAGAACCAAGGAGATGCATGGCATGGAGATGAGATCTTTGTCTTATCTCCAGAAACACATAAACCAACTAGCAAAACCAGATGTTCAAACTCTTCTGAAAGGACAGAAGTGTGAGAACAGTTCTTACTTACTGTGATAGTATGTTGTAGAACGCCATGGACAAAACAGAAAAGGCTGTTCTCCTTGACCCCACCACCCAGCGATTCCTTGGCCAATGGGTTGGACTGCAGGCCCCATCTTCTGGAGCAAGTGGGACAGGCTAGTCTGGGGGGGGGGGGGAGGCAAGATACATGCCATATAGGGCTTTAAATGTAATAACCATCACTTTGAATTGGAAATGGAACCACAAAACTATAGTGTTCTATATGTCACTCTAAAGGCCCCAGAAATGTGCACACTGCTACATTCTATACCAGCTGAATGCTCTTGAAAAATAAAGTGTGTTGCAATAATCCATCTGAGAGAGATGACTAAAGTGAGAGTGACTGTGTGGTGTGCACAGAGCATCATTATCCAGATAAGGGTGTAAGTGGCACACAACACATAGTTGCACAAAGGCCATCATAGCTGCAACTGCCACATGCTTTGAGCAAGAGTCGTGAGTCTAAGCAAAACACCGCTCGGGTTGCACGCTGATCTGTCTGGGGTAATAATACCCTATCCAGAACTAAAGATAACAAACAGGAGGCACCTTGAACCTCCAGCCACTCTACTCTGTTTTACCAGGGCTCAGCTGAAGCCTATTGTCCCTCATCCAGACCTCTTCACAGCCTGCAGGTTCTGCGATAGGATAGCCAAAGCATCACTTTGTCAATATCATCCTGAAATTACGTTGAAGTCCAGAAAAGTTCATATTTAAACCAGGAGACTATAGTATATTGTATTCAAAGGCCTTGAATATAATTATGAATTCTTTATGCAGTCATTGCTCTCCAATGAAAAATTAGAAATATGAAATAAATTCACCTGGATATCCTGGAAAGTTCATTTTAAAAATGGGTGATTCCTCACAATTGCTCTTTCTATGGCAAAAAATGTTAGAGAGTCTGTTTGTATATAGCACTACAGAGCAAAGAGTACAGTCACCATATGCTTTACTGCTCAACTGTTTTTACACTGTAACAGAAAATGGGAAATACTACTTAGAAAAGAAGAGCAGAGACTATATACCATAGATCCAAACCTGTAAACACTGCCATCTACTGGATGAATACTACTGCAATTGTTGCATAGAATACATCCCAACAATGAATTCCAACAAAAAAATATCAATAACATTTCCTAGGACAATGGATGCAGCAGAGATTTGTTAAAGAAAATCGGTGGAAAATAAGGATGAAATTTCCGTACTTCTTTGCCTTTTCTTGGAATGTATCATTGGACACACCTTTCAAAATATTGTGATCAGGAAAGCATTTTCTTTCTCCAATCTATTTTTGGTTGAAGAATATAATGTACCCAGATGTTTTGTTTTAAATGTTTCTTTAGGTGAAACCAGCATCCAGGATTGGCAAGATACCATCCGCCACTATCCCGCTCCCTGGGCAGAGCTTGAAACTGAAAGTATCATCCTCACACTGCCATCAGATGCTGTACGTAGTCACGATGGGATCACTTTCCTTCTCCAGACCTGGGATCAGATGATGAGGGCTATCACCCACTTAGCAACCATCCCTCCTGTTTTTCCCAGACCAGAGAGGATTGTGGCAGATGTTCAGATAGGAGGAGGCAAGTATAAACTAGTTCACATCACAGATTGTAGAGGAAACCATAAAATATTACTGGTCTGCTTTCCTAATTTACAGGTCAATATGTGTTATAATTATTGTACTAATGCTGCAATTCACATCGTTCCCCAATGCACTGCAGCAAACTCACAAGTGCACCACGGGATATTTTACTACTTTATAAATGGAATTATAAAGATCGTTTACTAAAATTTAGTAAAATAACTCACAGTTCTCCTGTGAGATCTGCATTGCCCTAGGTTTCTACAGCATAGTTTGTAAAATCACCAAGGACATCATGAAAAAATTACTGAGATACTAAGGGCATCCAGAACTGGGAAAATTTGGGAACCATGGAGTGGTTGGCCATAGGCTGCTTGCATATCTTTATTGATGGTGTCTTGTCATCTCTGTTTTGGATGCCTGCAAGGTCACCGGCCATTGACTTTTAGTTAGTAGGCAGTCTTGACCACGGTGGAAGGTGCTGCTCTCTGGTTGTGTCCCTACCAGCAGAGTTGGCCTTCTCTCATCTTCTCTATAATTGGTGCCACACCAAAACGTTGTGTAAAGGTGTCATTTGTGATGTGGTCAAGAAGAGAGGTGCCTGATATCCAACGAAGCATTCACATTTCCATGGCACAGAGATAGCTTTCGGTCCCCATTTTTGCTTCCCAGCCTTCAGTACCATACAGTGCAAACAGAGTGAACGGTAGTCTTGTAAATCTTAAATTTAAGACAGGTTTGTCACATAACACTCTGGTGAGTTCTTACCAACGCATCCAGACTGCATTCACGCTTGCTTGCACCTCGCCATTGATGTCGCCATTGCCTTGGAGTGCGAAAGCATGCACATGTGAGTAGATAAATAGGTACCACTTTGGTGGGACAATAACAGTGTTTCATACATCTTTGGCATATAGCCATGCTGGCCACATGGTCATGTGGAAAATGTATCTGGACAACACTATCTTCCTTGGCTAAGAAACAGAGATGACCACTGCCCCCTAGAGTTGGCCATATTCACTGGAAGCCCTGGGAGTATTTGATGAGATAAAGCAAGCCAAAAGTAGTACTGTCATTTTTTTCTTCCTTCCTCTCTTCTCTGTCTTTTTGAGATTGTTTTGAAGAGAAAAGAAACTGCAGGCAGAGATATCTGCAGAAACAGCAGTCAAGAACTACACTGAACGGTTGCAGTGCATTTTGCTTCTTTCCCATATGTATCCAGACATTACATGTTCCGAAAGACGGTTCAAGTCTTAATGGCACAACCCTTATCATTTTGTTGAAAAATTCTGTTTGTATGGAGACTGCAGGGAACAGATAGACAGCCATTTTTGGAAATTTGAAGGGATTTTTTTTTGCAGAGGATACTTGAAAATAGAACAAAGGCCAAATCAGTTAATTCTGGGCTAAAGTTTGCCCACCCAATCTTATTATTTTTCCCTTCTGCAATGAAGAATCTATGTAACTGTATCTATCCCAACTCTTTCCTTAGGTTGGATGCACTCTGGCTATCCAATCATGAGTAATGTAGATGCCCTACCTGAGATCATAGATGTGCAAGCTTTCTATGCCAAAGGAACCTGGGGCCCAATCCACGAATTGGGTCATAATCAGCAGAAAAGTGGGTGGAATTTCCCACCCCATACCACAGAAGCCACCTGCAATCTCTGGTCTGTTTACGTCAATGAGAATGTGCTGAGCATCTCCCGAGAAATAGCCCATTCAGAGCTTCAACCACATGCAAGAAAAGAGAGGATTGAGAACTACATTAGAAATGGAGCTAATCTGGATGACTTTGAAGTGTTCACTGCTCTTGAACCCTATTTGCAGGTAAGAAAGCTGCTCATGGGAGGTCACTGGATAGTCCTCAACTTACAACAGTTCATTTAGTGACCGTTCAAAGTTACAATGGCATTGAGAAAAGTGACATATCTGTTTTTCACACTTACGACAGTTGTAGCATCCCCTTGACGAACATTCGGATGCTTGGCAACTGATTCATATTTATGACAGTTGCAGTGTTCCTCTTTTGTGACCTTCTTAGAAGCAAAGTCAATGGGGAAGCCAGATTCACTTAACAACCATGTTACTGACTTAACAGCTGCAGTGATTTACTTAAGAACTGTGGCAAGCAAATTCATAAAATGGGGCAAAACTCATTTAACAAATATTTCGCTTAGCAACAGGAATCTGGGGCGCAATTGTGGTCGTAAGTTGAGGACTACCTCAATGTAGGATTTTGGGGATGGTGGTGGTGGAAATCTTTTTCAAAAAGATGTTGTTTCTGTTTTTATACTGGTGGCCTTTGATCTAGACCAGGGGTTGCCAACCTTTTGGACCTCAGGGACCACCAAACTCATAATTTTAGAGCCCAGGGACCACTAACTGGTTCTGTGGGCACTGGCCTAATTTGTGGGTGTGGCTTGGTGGTCATGTGACTGGCTGGGCATGGCTTGTATGTAAATATTATAAATATTTATATAAAAATTGAATTTTTTATAAAAAAAAGAGCAACTTTTACCCAAACTCACAAAATTAACTCACAATACACCATGCATGTAAATATTGAATTTTTTATTTTAAAAAAGAGCAACTTTTATCCAAAATCAAGCAAAGCAGGCAGGCAGACTGAGTTGCTCACAGAATCACAGATTCATTCAGAAATCTATCTATCTGCCATTGGCTAGCTCAGTCTGCCACATAAAATTTGCTTGCAAGCAAACTCATAAAAATTGCTAGCTAGCAAACTCACAAAATTAACTCACAACACACCATGCATGTAAATATTGATTTTTTTATTCAAAAAAAGCAACTTTTATCCAAAATCAGGCAAAGCAGGCATATTGAGTTGCTCACAGAATCATTCAGTGATCCATCTATCTACCATCGGCTAGCTCAGTCTCTCAAATTTGCTTGCCACGAATCTGCACTGAATTTGCTTGCAAATAAACCTTCAGTCCTAAGGGAGCTTTGGCTGTGCTTAGCTAGAAAGCAAGAAATCCAACCATTTGCTGCTTCCTAGCTACTCTAAATCTCCCGGTGCAGCAGAACAGATGATGGTCAGAAAAAGGAAAAATAGCAACTTAGCAGACAAGTTTGCCAGGATAAGGAGTGAGTGGGCGGGGAGGGTTCCCGGGTTGCCATATGGGCTGAGTAGCCTTGTGTTTCTGCGCAGCCTGGATTAATTGCTTTGGGGGGGGGGTGCTCTGGGGGTGAGATTTCTCTGCAGCCCACCAAAATTTTCTCATGGCCCACCAGTGGTTGGCGACCGCTGATCTATACAATAAGGTCATATAATGTAAAATAATGTAATAGCTGAGATAAAGATCACAGATCTATACAATTGCCCTATTTTTCTTCAGCTGCAGGAAGCCTTTGGTTGGGACTCCTACATCCACATTTTAGCAAAATACCAAACGATGAGCAACATCCCAGATGACAACCGATCCAAGATGAACCTGTGGGCAAAAACCTTCTCTCAGGAAGTCAACAGAAACCTCGGTCCTTTCTTCAAAACCTGGGGTTGGCCCATTGAGGACAGTGTCTGTGAGAAGCTGGTCTTATCCTACCCTGCCTGGGCTGAGGATCCCATGATACAGTACCGGCACTCTTGAAGGCCCAGAAGCCAAGATCATCCTCATCAGAGAATGCTGGAATTAGGGAGATGTGTTACTCAGAACTGAGTCTGATAATGTGAACAAATTTTTCTATTTAGCTGTTGCACATATAGGAATCCAGCTCCACTATTTGATTGCTACCTTAAAAAACAAATCTCTTTCTTGGGGGAATCCTTTTTCTTGCAATGTTTAAGAACTGAAGATTTTAAATTCATGTGAAACACACACACACAATCCAACCTTATTTTAATCACTGATCCAATATGGGGAAATGGGACCTGTAAACTATTTGCTAGCGATGTGAGGCTAAAAGTTAAGAGAACCTCATGGTTTCATTATAACCTCTAATATTCTGTTAAATTTAGTTCCCAAATTGGCATTTCCTGTATTTTTCACAAAGAACTCTTTCTAATGATGCAACACATTTGAAATGATGATTATTAAGCTCTTTGCTGGTCTAAATAAAAACAGTGTATATTAAAAATATAACCATGTGATCTTTCTCAGTGGCTTGTGCCCTCTGATTTTTCTTGATCTTTTCTGAATTGAGTGGATTCTGGATTCTATCATGTTATTTTATATCTCCTCCCTTCCTCCAGTTTCTATAGTTGCTCTATGGCTGTGTAAAGAATAAACTTTTAAATGCTTTCTTCTTTCTGTGTGCTTTTAGGAAATTTGGAAACGCTATTTTATAAAATGTGTAATTGTTCCAGAATGCCTCAGTCCATTGAATGAATTTGTTTGAGGTCAGAATCAAAGCAGGGCTGAGGTAACAAGAACATGGATAGGAGACCACCAGGAAATCCAAGGACTGTGTAAATCTAGCTTCTGGAGCATCCTCTGTGGCGCAGTGGTTAGAGTGCAGTATTGCAAGCTACTTCTGCTGACAGCCAGCTGCCTACAATTTGGCAGTTCAAATCCCACCAGGCTCAAGGTTGACTCAGCCTTCCATCCTTCCGAGATGGGTAAAATGAGGACCCAAATTGTTGGGGGGCAATATGCTGACTCTGTAAACTGCTTAGAGAGGGCTGTAAAGCATTATAAAGCGGTATATAAGTCTAAGTGCTATTGCTATCCTCTCACATTCGGAATGGGATAATTCATTGCGGCTGACTCGCCCCAGCCGATGTGTCCTGGCATCACCACAGCTGACTTGCCACAGTCAACTCCCTTTGGCCAACTTGCCATGGGACAATTCAACGCGGGACAACTCAAGAGAGGAACGAGTTAATTTCACCTCGCTTTGACGATTTCTAAACTGAGAAGATTCAAACCTAAAGCAAGACAAGGCCCGCTACAATTCACTTGTCTCTCTCTTGAGGTGATAAAAATCCAACCAAGGCAAACTGAATTCCTACTCTCTATTTTATCCCAAGCTGACCCAGAGTTTCTCTGAGTTTGGATAAATTTGTGTGCTCTCATCCAGTTCATGGCCAACAAGAATCACTCATATACTGTGTTTCCCTGAAAATCTTTTTTGCCACCAAAAAAGGCACCAGGTCTTATTTTGGGGGGATGTCATCCACTGACTAACCTCACTTGCATGCGTCGCCCCTGGCCTCCTTTTAGCTGTCAGAAGTCTTCAGGAACTACTTCTGCAGCTGGCAAGGCTTTCCTGAAGGCCTCTGCAGCCGATAACAGAACTCTGGATTGATCTGGAGCTTTGTGATCAGCTCCAGAGGCCTTCAGGAGAAAAAATTGTCAGCTGCAGGAGAAATGAGCCAGCAAGGCAGGTGTCGGGGTGTGCAAGGCCTGGCTACAACTGTCCAAAGGTAAGTAGTAGGGCAGCTCCACTTCCACCATCCCCACCCTAGCTTAATCTCGAGTGGATGGGATCTTAATTAGGGCTTAATTTGGGCTTAATTTGGAGGTAAGGCTTATATAAGAATGAAGCTAGGACTTAATTTAAGGGTAAGTCATATTTTTGGAGAAACAGGGTAGATGTTGTAGAACTTTGAGTCTCTCTTTCTTTGCAAAATGCAAAAACTTGTGCAAGATTTCACTGAGCCCAAAATGCCTCATTCTTGTTAGCCGTTTCCATGTAAATGCCCGCAATTAGAAATCCTGATTTGATCTTAGAAGATACAGTGCAGATAAAAATGGCTACTCAGCAGTTTCCAGGAACTCTGTTGGTATTAAATTGAAGTCAGAAGGTGGCAGCACCGTACCAATGAATTAAACTCACAAGCATCCTTTAAAGGTTTACTGACAGAAGAAGAGGAAGAACAGCAGCAAAAGAATGTAAGAGAGAGATAGATAGAATGGAGAACAGGAAGAGAGAATGAGAGGGAGGAGATGCCTTTGCAAAGAATGGATGGGATAATCCACTGTAGAGTGTGTGTGTTGTATAAAAAGATAGCTGCCCAGCAAATAAGGGTAGTTCTTGACTTATGACTGGTCACTTAGCAACTGTTTAAAGTTATGACGGACCTCCTAAAAATACTTACAACCTGATTCTGAAGTTCTGACAACCAGGGCCCAACTCCCCATGCCCATGTGACCACATTTCAGTCACTTGGCAACCAACATGCATTTATGGCTGTTTGAGGCGTCCCATAGTCCCGTGATCCCTATTTATAATACTTTTACCCAAACCTGGAATTTGCAGGTAGTCCTTGACGTACGATCGCAATTGATTGTACTGCTAAGCAAGGCAACCGTTAAGTGAGTTTTGCCCCGTTTTATGACCTCACTTTGCCACAGTTGTTAAGTGAATCGCTGCGTTGTGACGTAAATCAATTGGTCATTAAAGGAATCTGTCTTTCCCCACTGGCTTTGCTTGTCAGAAGGACAGTGCAAGCATCATAAATACACGCCGGTTGGCAAGCATCTGAATTTTGATCACATGACCCTGGGATACTGCAATGGTTGTAATCGGCCATTGTTGGCCATTGTTCTAACCTAGGCTTCCCAAAATCATGAAGCTGACTCCTTGTCCTGACAAAACCCTTTTTATTTATGTTACAGTGAATTCCTCTCTAGCAAAGCCCCAGTCTTTCAAGAGATTGCACAGCTACAGACCTTTATCAGGCTTGGAGAGTTGCCAGGCCGATATCTTCCAAACGCTAGGCTGTAGCAGCAATTACTTGTCAAGAAGTCAGGAACAGATCTTCACCCTAATGAATTGAACTAATTGTTTCCTGCAAACATCACTCCCCTTTCGCTCCTTTTTATTCCCTATGGGAGGGACCATTCACTGTCCATCTATGCCCTTACTCCCTAGTTGACCCTTGTTCCTTAACTGTTCCCTTCTCCTGGCAGCTCTGCGCATGCGCACACTGGGAACAGGCTCCAGCTGTTCTTCTGCCCCACTGAGGTCTGACACTGAGGTCAGACTATAGTATGCTATGGTATCAAAGATATATCACAAATTGTCTTGGGTTTGCAGTGAAGTGGCATTTCTATAACCATATTGACAAATTAGGAAGCTTTTAGGATTCCAGAGTTGGGTTGGAAATACTTGAGTGGCCAGTAGGTGGCAGTGAAGAAACATGGAAAAATCAACCTCTTTGCTGCCATCAAATGTTTGTCTTCAGTTTTGCAACTCTGGTTTGAATTAACCACAAGTCAAACATGCCCTGGCAATGTTTTTTCCCCCTGTATCTTCTTCACAACATTATCTTTATTCCACCCACAGCCAATAAACAAACGAAGTTCATGTGACAAGCTGGTGACGGTCAAAAATAAAGAGTCATGTTTGGGAGTTGGTCAGCATATCTTCTGATATGAAGACTGTTTTAGAAAGCATGTTTGAGTCCTCAGACTCTGAATGAAGTATTTTCTACTACGTTTGTCAGTTAGGAAAAGAACATTTTTTTTACAAAGATGACTCAGAACTGTAACTGTAACTATGCCATTTTAATATAAAGTTAATATTTGACGTGAAGAACCAGGAAAGACACGCGGAGTTATTTCAAAATAGTTTCTTTTATTATTCCTCACCTACAGACAGAAATCCAAAGTAAAGCTAAACTAAACTAAACTATAGTTACCAAACTAAAGCAACTATTTGTATCAATAATGATATATTCTGAGAATTACTAGGGAGGTGCCATCTTTAACAGTCTTCTTCCCAACTAAACTATCTAAACTTCTTTGTCTCTTGGTCCTCTGGAATGCAGCCCCTCCCTTCTGGGAATCCAAGCTACATTCCACCACAATGATTACTTTTTGCAATAGTCCATCCTTACAGTTCCATAGCTTCAATGTTGGTTACATTTCACCAAAAAGAAGACAAAGATTCCAACCTTTGCTTTACACAGCCAGTCAATCTATCAATGATGTTGGTTGGTCATACAAATAAACAAAAACTACATAACGTCATAACAAAACCCTGACTCTATAAAGCAAGAATAAAGATAGTCATGATTAAAAAAAGGAAGGAAAATAACAAAAGAGGTTGATGAAGAACCTGATCCATTGGAAACTCATATGGAGAAGTCCTTCTGATGTCCCAGAGGCAGCTGGAAAGCAAGCAAGAGATTCTCTATAAGAAGTGAGATGGTTGGCAGCCATTCCTGAAAAGGTTCTGCAAAGCTGGTTTACTTCCAATGGTGGATAGCAAACATGGTTTTCAGGAAAGATTTGGAAACCCATTGGCAGGGTTTCTCTAACACACTCAACCAGCTCAGTTAAAATTCAGGTAGCTTCATTCTTAGAACAAGCTAAGCCTAATTAGCTTTAAACTTGGTTAGGGTTTTTTGTGGTTTGTTAGCCAAATTCAGCCTGTTTCATTAATTTCTGGCTTAATGTATTGCGTAAACTGAGGAAGTGGGTTAACCAGTAACAGTTAAGCATGTGCTATGACCTCAATCGTATCAGGTCATATGACACCAGTACTCAGTTCGGTTCCTGTTCCTGTTCTCCTTCTATAGAACTGAATTACAGAATTATACTGGATAAGTATCTTCCCAGGGAGCTTCCTTGTGCCTGCAGAAACATAAAAAAAATACAGGATTTAAAATTGCCTGCCTTCAGGGCGATAGTTTTAAAGTACTAGTAGGTAGTGCTCAACTTACAACTGTCTCTTAATGACTGTTCAAAGTTACAGCAGACCTCCCCAAAGCTACTTATGACCCATTTTTGAAGTTACAGTGATTGTCCCCTTGTAATTGCATGATCACAGTTTCCAGGATCTATTTCTAGTTTCCAGGAAAAAAAAACACCCATTGGAGAAAACACCCACAACTTCTGGAGGCAAGTTGTCCTACTGATTAATCGTTCTAACCTATCATTGATTATGATTTGTTTGTGCAGTGCTTTTTTTAAATGATTTTTTAACTTTTAGACAAACATACACAAACAAAACATAAAACCATCTTCCAGTTACATACAGTACATACAGTGTGTCGGTTGGTTACAAATTCTTTGTGCATCCTCTCCATAGTCCTCACTTACAGTTGTTTGTATAAATTCTCATATGATCAATCTAATATATATGTATACATTATTATCATTATTAATCATTTATTTGACTAAACTATTATTCCCTCATTTTATATGAGATATTCAAAATTTTAAATTAATTTATATTATGACAATTCATTATATCATCCTAAATCCATCCAATAATAATATATCTTTATATTATATTCTGTATAATTCTATTATCCTTCTATTGTAAAATTCTCTAACATATTTCATGTCCATATTTTTTTGTCTAACCATTGATAAAATAAATCCCATATCTTATAAAATTGTTTATCTTCTTGTTCTTTAATTTCAAATGTCAAGTTACTCATTTCAGCACATTCCATTATTTTCTTGATAACTTCCTCCTGCGTTGGTATTTTCTCATTTTTCCAATTTTTAGCAAATACAATTCTAGCCGCTATTAATACATTTACAATCAAATATTTCAATTCCCTACTGTATATTTCCAGGAAAATCCCCAATAAAAATATCTCTGGTTTAAAATCTATGTGTTTCTTTGTCATTTTTTTTCCAACCATGTGTGGATTTTAGTCCAGTATCTTTTAGCTTCTGTTTGTGCAGTGCTTTGATCTGACAAAGAGGCTCCCACGTGCTAGAAAGGGAATTGCTATGGTGGCTTGCAAAGCATAAAACTAGGTCCCACATGCTCCTTCTGGAACACAGCCCTGCACTGTGTTAATCTTTGTGTTCGGTTTATACACTTATACCAAATGGAATACTAATCATGCAAAATGCTTCTAGGCAGTTCCATGGTAAAGGTAAAGGTTCCCCTCGCACATACGTGCTAGTCGTTTTCGGCTCTAGGGGGCAGTGCTCATCTCTGTTACAAAGCTAAAGAGCCAGCGCTGTCCGAAGACGTCTCCATGGTCATGTGGCCGGCATGACTAAATGCCAAAGGCACACAGAACGCTGTTATCTTCCCACCAATGGTGGTCTCTAGTTTTCTACTTGCATATTTTATGCGCTTTCAAACTGCTAGGTTGGCAGAAGCTGGGACAAGGAACAGGAGCTCACTCCGTTACGCGGCACTAGGGATTCGAACCACCAAACTGCAGACCTTTCTGATTGACAAGCTCAACATTTTAGCCACTGAGCCACTGCATCCCTTAAGCATTTTCATGAGTTCATGCCAAAGAAAAAGTGAACTCCCAGGGACCTTCTCCCTGTTAGGAGTGTTAAGGAGAGATTTGTGAAAAGATGTAGATATTTTTTTTACGTCTCATATAACATTGAAAGTTACCTGAAGCCTTTCTTCTGGCAAGGAACCTTTATAAAATGAAGACCATAATCCCTGCAGCCATAATGAATAAGACAGCTAAGAGAGGAAGGGGGAAAAAAAGAAAGCCATACATTTTATGGTAACTAAACAAAACAGTCATATCACTATATGGGGATAAACATGGTCTAGTGATGAAGACACAAGGCTAGAAACCAGGAGCTGTGAGTTCTAGTTTCACCTTAGTTACAAAAGCCATTGGGATGACTTTGGACCAATCACCAGGAGACTGAGTTCTAGCCCTGCCTTAGGCATGAAAGCCATCTGGGTGACTTTGGGGTAGACCCTCTCTCTCAGCCCAACCCACAGGGTGGTTGTTTTGGGGAAATAAAAGGTGATAGGAGTGTTAAGTATTTTCACCACTTTGAGTTATTTATATAAATAATAAATGCAGGAGATAGATAGATAGATAGATAGATAGATAGATAGATAGATAGATAGATAGAGATATAGAATGATAGATAGAAAATAGATAGATGATAGACAGATGATAGATAGATGATAGATAGACAGACAGATAGATAGATGTGTTCATTTCAATTTTGCTACCTCCTTTCATCAGTATTAATGAGTTAGTTAAACAGACCTGAGGTCAGATAATAGATAACCAATAGTCAGAATTGGAAGGGACCTTGCAGGTCATCTAGTCCAATCCCCCGCCCAAGCAGGAGACCTACACCATTTCTGAGAAATGGCAATCTGATCTCTTCTTGAAAGGCTCAAGGGATGGAGCTCCCACAACTTCCGAGGGCATGTTGTTCCATTGGTTGATTTGTTCTCACTGTCAGAAAGTTTCTCCTTTTTTCCAGGTTAAATCTCTCCTTGTTCAGTTTCCATCCATTATTCTTTGTCTGGCCTTTGGGTACTTTGGAAAATAGCTTGACCCCCTTCTCTCTGTGGCAGCCCCTCAAATATTGGAAGACTGCTATCATGTCTCCCCTGGTCCTTTTCTTCACTAGACTAGCCAAGCCCAGTTCCTGCAACCGTTCGTTGTATGTTTTAGCCTCCAGTCCCCTAATCATCCTGGTTGCTCTTCTCTGTACTTTTGCTTGAGTCTCAACATCTTTTTTTACAATGTGGTGACCAAAACTGGATGCAGGACTCTAGGTCTGGTCTTACTAAGGCTTTATAGAGTGGTATTAGTACCTCTCTTGATCTTGATTGTATCCCTCTGTTAATGCAACTTAGGACTGCATTCGCTTTTTTGGCTGCTGCTGCACACTGCTAGCCCCTATTTAACTGGTTGTCCACTAAGACTCCAAGATCCCTCTCCCAGTTACTGCTACTGAGCCTGGTTTCACCCAGTCTATATGTGTACTTTTGGTTTTTCTTGCCTAAGTGTAGGACTTTACTTTTTTCTACATTGAGTTTCATTTTGTTAAATATGGCCCAGTGTCTCTGTACTTTTTCTAGAGTCTCAACAATTTTTTTGTAATGTGGTGAACAAAACTGGAAGCAGTACTCTAGGTGTGGTCTTATGGTCTGGTGGTACCTTCCATGACAAGCTACTTTATCAGGCAGAAGCCTTCATATGAAGCTGCACATGAAGTTGATACCCTAGGTAATCAGTGCTACCGACTCAATGCCAACTGTACCATAGAGGTTGTTGCTTCCCAGCCCCACACTGCCTGCAAACTATCTTTTTCAAACTTCAGGACTAAAGGACACAGCAAATGTCTTGCATGGCCCTCTTACCTGGATTGAGACACTGCTTCCCCGAAATCAAGCGGATGTCATCGGTGCATTGTGGAATTAAGCTGGACCAGACCGCAATTCCACAAGAGTTCTCACAGGTAATAATACCAGTGATAGGAGCCCATGCTTGAGATTCATTCCAGTATTTAAATGTTAGTTCCTGTCCCACTTTATACTTCATCACCTTAGCAGTGGCGTGCTTCAACGGGACAGGAATTCCACAGAATCCTATTGGGGAGGGGGAGAAGAGAAAATGAGAAGACCTCCTCCTCAAAGAGGGACCATTCTAAATTCATCAGCCAGTGACTAAACCAGTGCTACTGGTTCGGACCGGTTCGGCTGAACTGGTAGTTAAAAAAAAAGCCTCCGAGGATCAGCTGAGAGGAGAAAGAAGAGAAAAGCTCAGGATCGGCCTTCCCCCCCCCCCCCCCACCGCCACCTCTGCACTTTTCTCTTCTTTCTCCTCTCAACTGATTGGTGCTGCAGGCCTCAGCTGGTGTGGGGAAAGCTGCATGTGCGAGTATGGTGCGTGCTCATGTGCGCATGAGCACCAAACCGATAGTGCAACAGGTAGGATCCCACTGCTGGACTAAACATGACAGTCAGAGCAGGATAAATTCATTTACTTACTGTCTAATTAACAGGCTGATATACGGGCAGGGAACATTTTAATAGGGACAATGACAGAGGAAGTATATACTTGTTGAATTTGTAGGACTGGGCAGAATCCATCCAAATTGTTGTGGTTTCACATAACACACTAATTCACACTTCACAAAAACTTCTTGTTGTATTCACTATCCATCAACCACATTACAGCCCAGTGCAATGGCCTAATCCATGCAAGCTGCTATGATAATTGCTGTGTTTCCAACAATTCATTGAACCACAGGTCTAAGGCCAGAGATCATACAGTGACATTCAGGAGTTACCTTCTATGGCTGTTGGGCTGCTGTTGCTGATTTGGGGCCCAATGGAATTATTCTCCCATTTTTCAGTAGGAGACGGTCCTGAAAGAAATTCAATTAACGTAGGGTCAGTTTTGCAGAAATTTAGTAAGAAAAACAAAAAAGCTAGAGAGGTACAGCCAGATTCCCTAGATTGTAATTTCTGAGTTTGGATGAAGTTGGAAGAAGATGGGAGAGAGGTTTGCAGGGAGGAAGGATGTAAAAAGAAATAAATCAAAATGGCTGTCTGATAATTAAATCTGGTTCTAGATTCTTCCTTGGTTTACTTTTTCTAATAAGCAACTTGTTGTGTATTGACTATAGTTCCCACTCAGGTCCGTGCTTTGAGCGGGAAGCACGGACCTCTCCCATTGGTTGATGCTGTTTGACAGCCGGCTATAAAAGGGAGCTGTCAAATGGCATCAGCTGTTGCCGCTCCAGCTGGCTGCCGTGTTAGAGCGGCTGTCGCGGTAACCCTTTATTTTTAAATAAAGTGAGAGCTGAACCTTTTGCCTTGGTGTCGCCTGAGTGACTACCGCCGCTCTACAACACAACTGAATTGGAAGATCATTTGTGTGAATTTCGTCACTGGAAGCTTTCAAGAAGAGGCTGGATTGCCATCTATCAGAAATGGTTTAGGGTCTCCTGCTTGGGACGGAGGGGTTGGACTAGATGACCTACAAGGCCCCTTCCAACTCTATCAATCTGTTAAATTTAAAAGTAATTAATTGGAGTACTCTGATAAAGTAGGATCATCTAAGAAAAGGGAAAACCTCCAGACCCATCCCACATTCCCTTTTATAGTTCAGACTTCAAAGGAAATGGAAGAGAAAAGGTGACTGGACCCGGTAAAAGTAATTTCCCCGTTTGCATAGGCCAGTGGTGGGCAACCTTTTTTTTCAACTGAGCCAAATCTCGCCAAAACCACGATTGAAATTTATTTTGAGAGTCACATTTTTAAAACCGAAAATTCATAGGATGGTACACTGTTTTTGATGACACGCTGCTGATTTGGGAGGCACAGTCTTCTTCTGAGGGCGGCAGACAGAGAGAGGATGCTGCCTCGCCACCGCGGCGCTACACAGAAAGTCACCCCCCTTTATACCACATGACCCGACTGGAGCTGTGTGGAGCCGGCCGCCGGGGCTGCACACAGGGCGCGCACTGACAGAGGCTAGCTGCAGAGTCCTGACTCCTGGGGCGGCCGCCCGAGAGGAGGGAGGGGAGCGGGCGCCCAGCACACAGAAGAGCCGCATTAAAGTGTGTAAAGAGCCGCATGTGGCTCGCGAGCCGCGGCTTGCCGACCACTGGCATAGGCAATCTGTTACCTGTAGTCAACCATGTCACGTATTTGCACCCAATAATACCACACATGTTCATTAAATCGAAGTGTGACAACACAAAGAGGCTGCACATTTTAGGATGTTAATAAGCAAAAAAGGTTGTTTGAAAGTTCACAAGACAAACCAGATGCCATTTAGCGCTAGCAAACCCTCTCTTATCAGGAGGTATTATCCAGACAAGCTATCAATCAATTCATACAGCCAGAGGATAAAAAGGCCTTCCCACGTTCCAGCCTGTAATGGTTTGACAATCCCTTATCGCCATTTTAAAAAAGAGGAAACATAAGCCAAATTAAAGTACAAAGTAACTGTAATGTTAATTAGCAATATTACCAACTCCACAGGGTTCCAATAAAGGAGAATATTTGCAGCTCGGGGTTGAAATGAGAAGTCCTTGGTGATCTTTGATCTTTGCTTTCTTGTAGACGTTTCATGACCCAACAAGGTAATGTCATCAGTGCTATTCAGTTTGGGCAAAGAAACTTCTGCAAGAAAACCATGAATCTCAGAGAACACCGATGATGAAATCCCTGCTTTTATCTTTCGGATTTTGTTTCTACTTAATCTTGCCAACTATAACTACTACTAGGTAATGAAGCACTGATGATGATTACTTAGCAGGATGAAACATCTGCAAGGAAACAAGCCAGCTCAGGGAGCACCAAGGACCCCTCAAATTCCATATCATGCGCTCCTCACATCCCATCTACATGATCAAAGCCCCACCCTCTTATTTACATGCATTGCAAAACCTGAGTGGGGCTCTGATCACGTGAGTGGGGTGGCCATCTTGACTTTTTTGACTCCTTGAAGGTGTCCTTGCTTCTACAGCAGAGCCTGGGGTCCTTCTGGCTGCCAGAATCTTCACTCCCTTGTTTGTTCCATCTTCTTAACCTTACAAAAGCTCTGGTCAAACACTTTTACCCATAGAGAGGGAAGATCAAACTGCATGTCCCAAGTCTTTAAAGACTTTAATAAGTTTGGGTTTTCCTACAATATCTCTTTGAGCATCAGGCTATAATTAAAGGCACAGGTGGTGGGATTGAATTTTTTTTACTACCAGTTCTATGGGCGTGGCTTGAAGGGCGTGGTGTGCAGTGGTGGGATTCAATATATTTTACTACCAGTTCTGTGGCTTGGTGGGCATGGCAGGGGAAGAATACTGTAAAATCTTCAGTCAGAGGTGGTATTGGCTGGTTCTCCAAACTACTCAAAATTTCCACTACTGATTCTCCAGAACTGGTCAGAACCTGCTGAATACCACCTCTGGTGCTGTGGCTTGGTGGGTGTGGCAAGGGAAGGATACTGTAAAATCTCCATTCCCTCCCCACCCCACTAACCTGCTTTCCAGCTCTGCTCTCCTGTGCAAGGCAATCAAAGAAGACCCAGCCAATCAGCTGGGACTCAGGAGGCAGAGAATAGATGGGGGTGGGGCCAGTCAGAGGTGGTATTGGACGGTTCTCTGAACTACTCAAAATTTGAATGTGATTTTGTCAATCTCTTACAAGATAATAGGTATAAGTATATACATAATTATGAATACATGAAATGGGTACATATAAGAAAAATAAAAGAAACAATAGGACAGGGATGGTAGGCACGTTGGTGCGCTTATGCACGCCCCCTAATTTACAATAATATAAACTAGCCATTTCTATAACAACAAACCTACCTAATCGGTAAAGCCCAAACTTTCATTTTTTGCTACTGGTTCTCCAGAACTGGTCAGAACCTGCTGAATACCAACTCTGGGGACAGGGGTAGAAGAACAACCATGACACAGTGGCTTGGAGTCAATAGACAGTGATTGCCATGTGAAACTGTGCA
Organism: Bungarus multicinctus; assembly: GCA_023653725.1. Classification (NCBI taxonomy): domain Eukaryota; kingdom Metazoa; phylum Chordata; class Lepidosauria; order Squamata; family Elapidae; genus Bungarus; species Bungarus multicinctus. Next base: position 78,386,355 of record CM042848.1, on the reverse strand, counting down.
GATTTGGGGGGTGGGGGAACCTGGAACTTTGATGCTATAAAGGTTGATGGTGGCAAGATTACTTTAAATGGAAGGACACTTTGATTCCCACAATGGACGAATGGCTGCAGAACTTGACGAAGTTAGCAGAGATTGACTGCTTTGATAAAAGAGGAAAAAAACCCACAATTGCCTTTGTTTCTACTTGGAAACCACTTCCGGACTTTGTGCTTAAGGTGGGAAAAAAATGAAAGTTTGATTTTGGGCTTTACCGATTAGGTAGGTTTGTTGTTATAGAAATGGCTAGTTTATATTATTGTAATGGAGGTTTGATGTTATTATTTTATTCTACTGCACCAAAGGGACTTGGAAACCAATGTCTTTTTTTATAGAGTACAATAGAATTTTTTTGTTGACCAAGTGTGACTGAACACACAAGGAATTTATCTTCAATGCATAAGCTCCCAGTGTACATAAAAGTTATAAGTGATCAATCATAATCATGGTCATCATAAAAAATACATTCCTCATAAATCGTATTATATAACACCTAGGATGCTAATAAGCAATCAACGTAAATCATACTAGGAATAAAACAAATAAAATAAAATAAAACAATATAAATTGTTTATAAAACAATATAATTGTAAAGATACAAACAACAAAGTTATGTCTATAAGAAGATATGGGTTAGATAAAAAAAGATTAAAAAAACATTAGAATGCGCAGAGATGGACAGATTAACACTCAAAATAAAGGAGAAGGAAGAAACAGAATACTTTTTAACATGGGACTTGTTTTACCAATGTTTAACTAAGAGAAACAGGTTGGAAACAGAACAGTTTAAGAGAATGATTAATTATATAACAAAAGTTTGCTAGTTTGGATAAGCTAATATTACTATTAATATGTGATTATTATTAGTGATATGTATATTATTATTGTTTAGAGTGGTTAGAGTGCAGTACTGCAGGCTACTTCTGCTGACTGTCGGATGTCTGCAATTTGGCAGTTCAAATCCCACCAGGTTCAAGGTTGACTCAGCCTTCCATCCTTCCAAGGTGGGTAAAATGAGGACCCAGATTTTTGGGGGCAAGAGGCTGGCTCTGTAAACTGTTTAGAGAGGGCTAGAAAACACTGTGAAACAGTATGTAAGTCTAAGTCCTCTTGCTATTATTACTATTACTTCTGTTTTGTTTTTTTTAAAAAAAACTAATTGTACTCAGATAACACGTTAAAATGAGGACCCAGATTGTTGGGGGCAAGAGGCTGCTTAGTAAACTGCTTAGAGAGGGCTGGAAAGCACTGTGAAGTGGTATGTAAGTCTAAGTGCTCTTGCTATTATTACTATTACTTCTGGTTTTTTTTTAAAACTAATTGTACTCAGATAACACGTTGTGTAGATATAGAGTTTTTATGTTTATTAAAGAAAATATATATATATATAAAGTAAAATAACAAAGAAGATAAGGAGTTAGGTAATAGGAAAGATGAGAAGAATAATACTAAATAGTTTAACAGTGTTATGGGAATCAGTGGTTTAGCAGAGTGAGGGCGGGGGGGGGGGGAATTGTCCTTTTCTTTTTTTTTTTCCACACACCTTCCCTTTCTCTTTTTTCTCCCCTACCTTTCCTACTATTTTCTTTTGTATTTTTGTATCTTACAGTATCGATACACAAATAAACTAAAAAAATATTAAACAGAAACTGCGCAGTTGAAGTAGCTATAGCTCCCTGCAAAAGCAGACGTACGCTTCCTGGAGACATTATAAGTTAACCACAATGTTCTTCCTACAGCAATGATATCAGCTTCAAATGATTGTCTGATAAAGAACAGCGGAGGTCTCACTGAAACAAGTCTGGGGACAGGCAGAAAATTGTTTGAACACCCATGTTGGTCTACGTTAGCATTACCCACATGTTGGGGTGTTGCATCTCCTTTGCCAAGCTGCCCCAAACTTTTGAGAATTCGTAAGACGGGGAGCCAGATAAAAGCTACCGTTTGGCAGATATTCTTATCAAAATAGCCACTTTTTTTTTTTTTTTTTGCTGAGATCTTTTTCAGATCCATGGTTTGGTGCATGCAAGTTGAGAAATAATGCAAGATGGGTGATGCTTGATGAATTAGAGCTGAATGCAGAGGTAGTATTCAGCAGGTTCTGACCAGTTCTGGAGAACTGGTAGTGGAAATTTGGAGTTGTCCAGAGAACATTTTAACTGTCTCCCGTTTTAAATTGGGTTTTAATTATTTGGGGTTTTTTAATTGGTTATGGGGGAGGGTGGACTTTTAATTTATAACAGCCCAAAATTATTTAATTCATTTTAATTTTTGTATTGTACATTGGGGTAGGTTTGGCTGTACACTGCCCTGAGTCCTTCGGGAGAAGGGTGGTATATAAATGTTTGTATAAATAAAATAAATAAATAAAATAAACTGGCAAATGCCACCTCTGATTGGCCCAGCCCCCATCTATTCTCTGCCTCCCGAGTCCCAGCTGATCGGCTGGGTCTTCTTTTGTTGCCCTGCCCAGAAGAACGGAGCTGGAAAGCAGGTTAGTGGGTTGGGGAGGGAATGGGATTTTGCGGTAACCTTCCCCTGCAATGCCTACCAAGCCATGCCCACCAAGCCACATCACACCCACCAAGCCATGCTCACAGAACTGGGAGTAAAAAATTTTGAATACCCACCATTGGCTTAATGTGGTGTAAAAAGTTTGCCCCCACTCTCCTAGAAGAATGAAATATTTTGAGGATTTTTTAAAAAAATGTAGATTATTATATTTCCCTAAAGGAGAAATGGTAAAACATGCTCTTGGAGACAGAAAGCACCCTCCAAGTCTTCCTTAATAGCCTTAGCAGATACTGAGGCCAGCTTTTAGAAAGGCAGACTTGGTAATCCATTCAAGACAGGATATTAGAAAGGCAGAATGGTAGAATTAGAGTAAGCAGCCCCTCACCCAAGATCCAACACAGGAAAAAGCCATTAAGTCACAATAGGAATTGCCTGATACCCTTTCAGGACACAAGCCCCCTCATTGCATCACATTCAGAAACTTCAACCAAGCTTAGCTCAGACAAACACCTTGGATTTGTACTTTGCCTATAGAGCCAGCTATGACCTCTACATAACCCCTACATGGCCCTATGGGAGTCTGACAACAACCGATACATGCTCTTGCATAGGAACAGGAAGCTCAAGTGCAAAGCTCAAGAGAGGGTATAAAGCAGTGGTAGGATTCTACTGGTTCGGCTCAGTTTGAATGAACTGGTAGTAAAAAATGTTACCATTCGGCTTAACTGGTAGTAAAAAAAAACAGCTATCAGTTGAACCAGTATTTCTTTTTTTTCCTCCTGATGATCAGCTGTTTCAATGATCAGCTGTGCCGGGATCCCCCTTGCTGTTTTATTGCTTTGCTCAGGAGGCTTCCCTAAGGCCCAGGAGGCAAAAGGGGGCACCCAGAGAGCAGCCCTGCCCACCCAGTGACATGCCCACACCCACCTAGCCACTCTCACCTAGCCATGCCCACAGAACTGGTAGTAAAAATATTTCCATCCCACCCCTGTATAAAAGCCACCCACTCTCAACTTCATTTTGTCAGCTGCCCAGAACCACAAACCCATGTGGTTCTGCTTCACCATTAAACCATCTTTCCAATCAGCCTCCATGTTTCCAGTGTCTTTCTCCCAGCTTGGAACGGAACCAGATGGATATTTCTTCCCATGGTTGCACCATTCATTTAACAACTGCTGTTTAATTCACTTAACTTTGGCAAGAAAGGTCGGAAAACAGGGCAAAACTCACGTAACAATTTATTACGCGATTGCCATTGCTTAGCAACGGAAAATTGAAGTTCATTTGTGGCCATAGGTCGAGGACTAACTCTATTCACCAGGTTTCCAAAAGGCTTCTCAGCAACCCCACCTCTTACCTATGCAACCTGGTTGGTCTTTGTACGTCCATTGAGTGACTCCAGAGACCTTCCCGCATCTGATAATGTTGCTTTTTCCTGATTCTCTCGTGTAGCCTTCTTCACAATGATATCGAACCCAAGTACCGACAACATAGTGATCCGTGTAATACTCTCCAAATTTGGTTGCATCGGGTTCAGGACATTCTTCTGGAAAGGAAAGAGAAACTATAAACATGGTGCTGTTTGATCATGTCGGCAGGGGTGGGCTTCCGAAATTTTAGCAATGGGTTCTCTCCTGGTTTTTGAATGGGATCAGTACATTCTTCCACCCTTCTTCCAGGATGGAAAAGACCCAAGGAAGCAGAAGCTCCTTCATATCATTCCTTAGGACAGGGGTCCCCACCTCCTAGGCCGTGGATTGGTCCCGGGCTGTGGCCTGTTAGGAATCGGGCCAAACAGCTGGAGGTGAGTGACAGTTGCATGTGAAAGATTTAGGTTGCATGTCTCTCCTTCCACACCCCAATCCATGGGAAAAATGTCTTCTACAAAACTGGTCCCTGTTGTTAAAAATGTTGGGGACTTCTGCCTTATTATTTAATTCTTCTTCTCATCTTTCCTATGATCTCTATTTCTACTTATGACTATAACTTTGTTGCTTGTATCATTATAATTTATATATTTTTATTTAGTTTGCTGGTATGCTTTATGTTGATTGCTTATTAAGTACCCTATGACTTTCACTAAGTGTTGTATCTTATGATTTATGATGAATGAATTTATGATGATGATGATCATGATTTATCACCTACAGCTTTTATACACACTGAGAGCTTATGCACCAAAGACAAATTCTTTGTGTGTCCAATCACACTTGGCCAATAAAGAATTCTATTCTATTCTGTTCTATTCTATTCTTCTATTCTGCTCTACTCTACTCTACTCCTCTACTCTACTCTACTCTACTCTACTCTACTCTACTCTATTTGTTCTACTCTACTCTACTCTACTCTACTCTATTCTACTCTACTCTACTTTATTCTTCATTCCAATATTCTATTCTATTCCTTCTATAAAATATTTGTAGCTTAAGATTGAATTATAGGGTCCTTGGTGCTCTTTGAGCTTGCTTGTTTTCTTGCAGACATTTCATTACCCAACTAGGTAACATCATCAATGTAAGATAAAAGTGAGGTTTCTCTTCTTTTTTCTTCTCTTCTCTTCTCTTCTCACCTTGTCTCGTCTCGTCTAATGTAATTTAGTCTCTATACTATTCCATTTCAAATAAAGATTCTACATTTCTATTTCCATTCCATTCTATTCTATTCTTAGGATTTGATGGCATTACAGAAGGAAGGAAGGTTGCACATCAATATAGCAAGACATAATACAAATACACAACTCGATCAGGGCAAAGCAATAGACGCAATCTACATAGACTTCTGGAAAGCCTTTGATTCAGTGATACATGACAAACTACTCCTAAAACTAAAATCCTATGGTATCTCTGGATAACTGCGTAACTGGGTAGAAGCATTCCTGTCAAACAGACAACAAATGGTCAAAATTGGGAGTGTCCTATCAAATTCTGTACCTGTCAACAGTGGTGTCCCCAAAGGCAGTGTCCTAGGACCAACTCACCCATGAAAGGACCTAATGGTAAAGACTGCAATGACGACACTATTATAACCAACCTCTTTAACACATTCTTTGGTTCAGTATTTGAAAACAGCAATGGATCATGCCTAGTTGAACCACAGACAGCTACAATGTTAAGGTAAAATGTTGAACTGGTTAAGCATACAAGTCCCATAATGCATCACTGCATATTCCCCTCCCACCAGTTATAAAGGATGCTCTGTTTTGGTTTTGATCTCTCTCTTGTTTTACCTCCTGGAGGAGTAGTATCTGGGGGAGAGCATGGACGTGAATTGGTTTGCTTTTTTTACAATAAAAGAATGATTCTGACTGCAAATAGTTTGGAAGTTAATTTTGGCTAAGATCCATTATAAGTTATCAACAAATGGTAGCAGAGGTCGGTTGCCAAATTAACAGGAACAAAATATGTCAGGATCAGAAAAATCCAGAATTAATACAAGAGCCTTCACCAGACAGATGGCAGCTCAACTGACCCCTATGGGTATGATAATAGGAATCCCTTTGGACAAAGGCAATATAACTCCTACAACTGATAGAAATGAAACCCAGGAGAAAGACAAAATAACTGACAAAAATGAAGATTTAAAATCAACCCTGCTCAGAATCATCGAAATATCAATAAACAGCAAGGACCCGATGGCAGAATTAAGAGGACTTTTTCAAAATATAGACAAACCTCAAACAGAGAAAGAAAATGAAACTGCGAGTGCTGAACCGGTAAGTCCTTTGCAGCCTTTTTTAAACTTACCGGAGGCGGGAAAATATGAAGAGGCGCCATTTTCAAACCCATACAACTCAAAGCCACAACCAGTAAAAATGGCTGACTGGCAACCAATCACTGAAGAGGTTTTGAAGGGGGAGACAAAAAGAAAAGGTAGCCCTGAGAGGAATTCTCCCTCAGAGCAGGAAATATCAAGAGCGATGGAAACGCTCACAGCAGCATTCGGAGCTGCATTCACCCTCCCCCCCCACCACTCCAAGACAGACACAGACAACAAGCACTGAACTCCAGGCAGCTACGTTGTCCCCATGCAACCCAGCAACCACAGGCAGTCTCCCAGCACCTTCAAGCAGCATTCAAAAGGCTTTAGACATGACTAAAAGGAACACAGAAGTCACGATCCCTCTCAACGTGTCTCCAACAGTTATCTCCGATCTCCAAACAACCCAGAGAGGCTCTTCTGCTCCTTCCTCACTCCCGACGACCTCACTGGCTTCCGCAGCGGTCCTAGTGCCTCCAGGTTACTTACTAGCACAAGCCTCCCAAGAAAAATTTCCAGCACAGCTTCAGGATACTACATCTTCCCAGTCAGGAATTAAGAATGAAACCACAGCTCCAATGCAATTTTTTAACCCTTCACTTTCTGCAACAACTCTTCAGGAGACATCCTCCACAGGAAACCAACATAAAGTGAACATGGCACAAATTCAGAACTTCATGCATGTACAGTCAGCTCCAGTCATCTTACAAAAAAAAGGGACAGTGAGTTTTTCAAACTTTACAGCTTGCATACCAATATCCTTCTGCCAATATACACACATCCCAGAACATCAACAACAACAATTTTTGAACACAAACCCTGCTCAACACAACATCTTACCCAATGGTTTTCCAAAGTTATGCGCAACAGGTAATAATCTAATGGACTGGGCGCAGCAATTTCAGATTGCATTAATGAGGGAAAATGCTCTTTTTCTCATACTGAACCCAACCCCAAAACCATGGTCTATAGAGGTAGATTGTATTCATCATCGGGCGTTTTGCTTAATGTTAAGTTCCTCGAACCAGCCATATACCACATCATACCCAATGGGTCCACCATCTCTGAAATTTGGGAGAAGATATTTAACCTGTTTTATAGCAAAAATAGAAGTACCATTAGCAGAATATCTAGGGAGTTTCATTCTGCTAGATTGAGACCAGGAGTAAGCATGAGCGAACATCTGCTCAACTTAAATGCCATGAGATCTGATCTGATACAAAGGGGTGAGACAATCACAGAGGGAAGTTTTATTAGTATCATAATTAATTCCCTCGACTCTAGCTGGGACTATTTTCTTAATCAATTGGATAATCTAAATTATGACAACATTTCGCTTGAAACATTATCAGGAAGGCTGGTGGCTGAGGATAATCTCAGAAAGGATTGAATTTTGCTTCATAAGGAACGCAGGGTTACAAAAAGAGTTAACTTTGTGGAACAGGTAAATGCATTACCAGGGTGTTATACATGTGGTTCGAGAGATCACTTTAAGAAGAATTGTCCTAAGGCCTTTAAAGGCAGAGAACCCATTAAGCATCCCCAGCTCTACTATACAAGTTATCAGAGGGAAAGGTCTAACTCTGAACAAAGATATCAAGGTAGACACCCCAGTAGCCAAAGACACGATGTATACCCGGGACATAGAAAATCACCAAGCCCAAGAAGGAGCAGGGGATCCAGTCGGGAGAACAATAGGACTGACACTAATTCCATGAATGGGATTAGAGATGTAGAACCAAATCTTGAGGTAAACACAAGGGAACAATGTTGGTTAATTGACTCCGGGGCAACAACACATACATCTTGTAATAGAAAACTGTTCATCTCTTTAGACGAGGTGTCGTTTAACATTAAAGTTGCCAACCAAAAATTCGTGCAGGTGGTTGGGAAAGGGGATGTCCACATCCCAGGTCTTGGGAGAATCAAGGAAGTTCTGTTCATACCTGAAATACCATATAATGTACTATCTGTAATTAAATTAAGCAAAGGTACTAAAATCGAGGTGCTATTTAAGAGTGACACCGTCAAACTTACCAATGATGGCAAGGAAGTAGGGGAAGTTATAGTGGCCAATGGGTTATCTTACTTTATACCCACGATGAATACCATAGCACAAGTCATAGCCAATTTATCAAATGATAGTGTTAAGAATGGGAAGAAAGAGAGGGAAAAGGATGACAATGCCGACAGTGAAACAAGTGATGGAGAAATAGAAGGGGAAAGTGATAATGATATTAACGATGTAAGTGTTGAAAATGTTGTAATCAAAACGAATGACTCAAAGCATGTTTCAATTGGTAAACCTTTACATAATAATTATGCACATATTTTGCATAGAAAGTTGGGGCACATTGGTTTTCTCGTTGTTAAAAAGATGTTGAATTGTTCTGAAGGACTCAAAGTGAACAATTGTGAAAATTATTTAGAGTGTTCCATTTGTAAGAGTTCAAAGTCAAAAGAAAAACCCCGACCAAAAAAATCAGAAGGGAACACCACACACATTTTTCAGTTGGTACACATGGATCTAGTGGGCCCCTTGAAGCCCTCTATTGGCCACAAAAATATTTTCTCACAATTGTCGATCACCATAGTAGATACGGTTTCGTATACACCCTCAAACAGAAAGGGGAAACATTCACCAAGTTTAAAGAGTTCTATAAGAGGGTAGAAATCCAACACAACATTAAAATGAAACAGATCATGACAGACCGTGGTTCTGAATTTCTTTCCAAAGAATTCAGTGACTGGATTAATAAACATGGTTTAATACACTTTACAACTTCGCCATTTTCTCCATTTCAAAATGGTGTGGCTGAACGCAGGAATGGCGTATTACAGACTATGGTTAGATGCATATTAGAAGATGCCGGATTAAACTTTTCATATTGGGGAGAGGCCATCTTGTATTCAAACTACACCCTTAATAGAATATGGTCAAGTGTGATACAGAAAACCCCATATGAAATAATGTACAATCAGAAGCCCACACTAGCACATCTTCATGGTTTTGGGGTAACTGCCGATGTACACATACCCAAGCAACTCAGACGAAAAGGAGACAATGTATCAAAAAAACTCAAATTTGTTGGTTATGAACCAAAAACCAAAGCTTACAGATTCATGGATATAAATCACAAGATAATCATATCGAGATCAGCAAATTTCCATGAAAACACAAACTGGAGTAAGATACACTCAAATGAAATAATAATTGGCAAGGATAAATTTAAAACTGATCAGAAACAAACACAACTTCACACACACACTACAAAAACAAAATCCAACAGAAATAGCATTAAGGTTAGGGCATGGAAAGAAGGTCATCACATACTCAAAACCAAAGGTATAGATGAGTACGGCTCAGATGACTCATCGGAAAACAATATCCCAACCGAAAACATACCCAGGAAATCACTAAGATCTAATAAGGGCAAAATCCCAAATACCTTAAGGGACTATGTGATGTCAATTGATACCACCATAACTACACCCAAAAATTATAATGACATACACGCACTCCCACCAAATGAACAGTTAAAATGGAAAGAGGCTATGCAGAGGGAGATAGAAAGTATTAAAAAACTAGAAGTATATACCCCCTCAAAGGTCCCAGAGAACAAAAAAATTATCGGTACCAAGTGGGTATACAAAATAAAACCCTTAGAGGATAACAAAAATCTATACAAAGCAAGACTGGTGGCACAAGGTTTCTCACAAAAATTTCCAGACGATTACATAGACACTTATTCACCTACAGTGAGGGCAGAAAATGTTAAGACAGCCTTAGTCATTGCCTCAATTCTAAATGAACACGTATACCAATTCGATGTACAAACAGCATACCTACACGCACCACTAGATAAGGAAATATATGTCAGAGCACCACCAGGAATTGACTGTAATGAAGGACAAACTTGGCTACTCAATAAGAGTGTCTATGGTCTGCGACAATCAGGTAAGAGATTTTAACTGTTCATTTGGTGGGAGTGCGTGTATGTCATTATAATTTTTGGGTGTAGTTATGGTGATATCAATTGACATCACATAGTCCCTTAAGGTATTTGGGATTTTGCCCTTATTAGATCTTAGTGATTTCCTGGGTATGTTTTCGGTTGGGATATTGTTTTCCGATGAGTTATCTGAGCCGTACTCATCTATAACTTTAAGGCTAATAGGTATTTATTAAAAGGGAACAAAGTACATGTGAAAAAGTACTTGTCTATGTAGATGATATATTATACATATGTAAAAGTAAATTTAAATGTGACCAATTCGTCAAGGAACTTCAAAAACACTTTTCATTGAAATGTTTGGGAAAAGTCGATAAATATTTAGGAGTTCAGATTACCGAATCAAGTAATGGTTTTATACTATCACAAAAAGAAAAAGATATTAGAATTACTGGAGAAATGCAATATGTCTGATGCAAAACCGTCATATACCCCTATGCAAACTGACTTTCTAAAGAATATGTTTAATGATGATGAGGTATTTACAGACAATACAATCTATCGATCTACAATTGGTTCGTTACTTTATATAGCCAATTGGACTAGACCGGATTTAGTATTATCAGTCAACATACTTTCAAGACATGTGAATAATCCAAAAATATACCATTGGAATGCGATCAAAAGATTAATGAGATATTTGAAACACACCGCTGATGCAGTTTTGTCACTTAATCCAAACACATCGAGCACCCCTAGACTTTCATGTTACGCAGATGCCGATTGGGCTGGAGATGTTAAGACATGAAAGAGTACCTCAGGGTATGTTATTTTTCTGAATGATAGTCCCATCCACTGGTATACCGGAAAACAAAAACTTGTATCAACTTCAATTGCAGAAGCTGAATTTGTTTGTTTATCAAAGGCCGCAAATAACTTAATTTGGTTTGACGATTTACTAATGGACATTTGGAAAGAACCTTCATATCCCATAATCATTCAGGAGGATAATAAAGCAGCAATAGATATATCCAAGGCCGATGCTGTAGGCCACAGATCAAGGACATTGACATAAAGTACAAACATGTGAGACAATTGTCAGAAATTGAATTCATAAAAGCTGTACACTGTGAGACTAAGGAACAAACTGCAGATATTTTGACCAAACCTCTTCCCCAAAAACAACACTCATACCTGACAAAGAAACGGTGTATAAATATATAAATGTTATATGATAATGTCTATGTTAATGTTTCCTCAATGATTAATCAGTTCGACCTTAGAAGGGGAATTGTTAAGGTAAAATGTCGAACTGGTTAAGCATACAAGTCCCATAATGCATCACTGCATATTCCCCTCCCACCAGTTATAAAGGATGCTCTGTTTTGGTTTTGATCTCTCTCTTGTTTTACCTCCTGGAGGAGTGGTATCTGGGGGAGAGCATGGACGTGAATTGGTTTGCTTTTTTTACAATAAAAGAATGATTCTGATTGCAAATAGTTTGGAAGTTAATTTTGGCTAAGATCCATTATAAGTTATCAACATACAATGCTCTAATACATATCAATTTTACAGAAGACAATGTTGAAAAAGTACTACGCAATCTAAAACCATCTCTATCTATTGGACCGGATGGAATATGTGCCTACTCCTTAAAAAAGCTATCCACTGCCATAGCAGAACCTCTAAGCATAATCTTTGAAAAATCTTTCAGGACCAGCTCCTTGCCAAAACTATGGTCACAAGCCCCGGTCATCCCCATCTTCAAAAAGGGAGACCCCAGCCTAGTTGGAAATTACAGACCAATCTCTTTATGCTGCGTCACCTGTAAAGTCATGGAATCAATTATTAACCAATCCATCATTCTCCACTTAGAAACAAACAACCTACTCTCTAATAAACAATTTGGTTTTTGGAAAAAACTATCATGTAATCTGCAACTCTTACATTGCAAAAACATATGGACTACACAACTCGATCAGGGCAAAGCAATAGACGCAATCTACATAAACTTCTGGAAAGCCTTTGATTCAGTGGTAAATGACAAACTACTCCTAAAAATAAAATCTTACAGTATCTCTGGAAACCTGCATAGCTAGATAGAAGCATTACTGTCAAACAGACAACAGATGGTCAAAACTGGGAGTGTCCTATCAAATTCTGTACCTGTCAACAGTGGTGTCCCCCAAGGCAGTGTTCTTGGACCAACTCTTTTCATACTCTACATAAATGACCACTGTGATCATATCAAGAGCAACTGCGTTCTCTTAGCTGATGATGTAAAGCTATTCAACACCACAGAAAATACCGCTACCCTTCAAAAAGACCTTGACTATGTATCAGAATGGTCAAACAAATGGCAACTTCAAATCTCAACAAATAAATGCTCTGTCCTACATATTGGCAAAAAAAATCAGAAAATAAAATACAGGCTGAATAGTCAAGACCTTGTTGATGATCCAAACTCTGTCAAGGATCTTAGAGTACTCATCTCAAATGACCTAAGTGCTAGAGCCCACTGTAACTACATAGCCAAAAAGGCATTAAGAGTTGTTAACCTAATTTTACATAGCTTTTTCTCTGATAATGTTACACTAATAACTAGAGCATACAAAACATTTGCTAGACCAATACTCGAATACAGCTCATCAGTCTGGAACCCACATTACGTATCTGATATTAACACAGTTGAGAAAGTCCAGAAATATTTCACAAGAAGATTTCTCCACTCCTCTACTAGTTGCAGAATTCCTTATGTCACCAGACTTGAAATTCTAGACCTAGAAAACCTAGAACTACACCGCCTTCGGTCCAATCTAAGTATAGTACATAAAATCATACATTGCAATGTCCTACCTGTCAATGAATACTTCAGCTTCAACCATAACAATACAAGGGCAAACAATAGATACAAACTCAAGGTTAATTGCACCAAACTTGATTGCAGGAAATACGACTTCAGCAACAGAGTGGTCAGTGTCTGGAATACTCTACCTGGCTCTGTGATTTCTTTCCCAAACCCCAGAAACTTTAACCTTAGACTTTCTACCATTAACCTCACCCCTTTCCTAAGAGGTCTGTAGGGGGCGTGCATAAACGCACCAACGTGCCTACCATCCCTGTCCTATTGTTGCTTTTTATTTTTCTTATATGTATCCATGTATTCATAACTATGTTTTTACTTGTACCTATTATCTTGTGAGCAATTGACAAACCAAATAAAATAAATAAAAATAAATAATCCTTGAGTTACAACGACCAGTGAGGCCAACATTTCTATTGCTAAGCAAGACAAATGTTAAATGAATCTTGCCTCATTTTACGACCTTCCTTGCATGGTTGTTAAGTGAATCCCTGCAGTTATGAAGCCAGTAACAGTTGTGAACTGAATCTAGTTTCCCCACTGACTTTGTTGGTTGGAAAAGTCACAAAAGGTGATCACATGACCCCAGGATACTGCAGCCATCATAAATACATGCCAGTTGCCACATTTTGTCGAATTTTGATCCTGTTATTATGGGGATCATGCAACAGTCACAAGTGTAAAAGACAGTTATAAGTCACTTTTTTCAGCACCATTGTGACTTTAAATAGTCACTAAACAAATGGTTGTAAATCAAGGTCTACCTGAACTATAAAAGATGGTCATTCACATATCCTGCAAGAATACAGCGGTAACTCGGTACCCATCATTAACTGGTACCAGGAGGAACAATGACTACTAAAAACAATGAATACCAGACTAATTTTTCACATAAGGCATGATGTAGTAAATCACAAGGCAGCCAACAGTAAGAAGTTCTACCTTGTGCGTTGAGTACCAAACAAATTATGAGTACTGGGACAAAATCTTCCCATCAAAAATGTGTTGAGTACCAAATTGCATGAGTTTCTAAGCAGTTGCGTACCAAGGTACCAACATGAAATGAAAGCAAGACAAGGCGAGGACAACATCCATTCTTCTCTCCCAAAATTGCTCCAGGGTTCTCTTCTCCATTGCAAGTTTCCTCTCATCAAGACAAAATGGGAATTGACCAAAACAGGAAGAATGATTTTTGGTGCTTTGCATGACATGAAACTTGAGGAATGGGGTTGGGAAGAAAAGAAGGAAGATAGGATAAGATAACTGTTATTGTCATTTTTTTTACTGTAAGTACACTGGCACACATTAAAAGTGAAATATATATACATATCCATACACATACAGTACATAACACACATATACATATGCTACACACACACACAAAATCATTGCCCATTTTGAATACATAGCGGAAAGGAGAGTATTGGATACATACACACAAATATATGTGAAAAAAACTGCAAAAAAACCAGGACTATAAAAAAACAGCTTCCAATCTTAGCAGTTATAGATGAGAGAGAGAAAGTGAAATGAGAAACAGAGAGAGGGAGAAAGAGAGATGAGGAAGAAAGAGACGAGACAGAGATGAGAAAGAGAGAGGGAGAAAGAAAAAAAGACAGAGACAGAGATGCCTGTTTAAAATAAACTCTTTGAGTGTTTAAGGTTGCAGACCCCTGGGTTAGGCAAACACCATGGCCGTTAAGTGAATCTTGTAGTCATTAAGCAAACATTGGTTGTTAAACAAGTCAATTTTCCCCAATGGGCATTTTTCACTAGAAACCAGAAGGAATTGTTGGAAACTGGCAAAAAACACAGACAACCTCAGTCACAAGACTATGTGGGGTATTGTAACTGGTTATAAGTGTGTGTGTATGTATGTATGTATGGCTGTCAAAACACCAAAAACAGGTCAAGTAGCTCTGGGGAGGTCAGTCGTAAATTAGAATACTTACTAAGCAACTGGCCATTAAGCAAGAACCACTTATGTTTGGTTTAAACATTAGGATTATACGTAGTTAATTGGCTATAATTATTGTATATTTATTTATTTATTTATTTATTAAACTTTTATACCGCTCCCTCTCCCAAAAAGGGACTCGGGGCGGTGTACAGCCTACTAAAAACATATAATAAATACCCAATAAATACAATTAAAATAAATTAAACCAAATTGATCCGGCTGTCTAACCCAAAAATTCAGTTAAAAATTAAAAACTAATAAAACCCCGATTAAAATTAAGTTAAAACTAAAATACAGTTACTGGGCCAGGCCAGCCTGTTTAAAAATAGGGTTTTAACTGCGCGCCGGAAGGTCAGAATATCCGTCATATATAAGATTTATTATCGGTATGTAATTAAGAATGTAGAGATTACACCCAGATGGTATACTGTTACTGTGAATAATGAAATCCTATACATAACCAAGAAAATCGTACAATAACAAGTATTAATATGCCGGAAGGTTAATAGGTCAGGACTA
Source organism: Bungarus multicinctus (assembly GCA_023653725.1). Lineage (NCBI taxonomy): Eukaryota > Metazoa > Chordata > Lepidosauria > Squamata > Elapidae > Bungarus > Bungarus multicinctus. The sequence continues at coordinate 78,370,754 of CM042848.1, read as the reverse complement.
TCCCTGACCTATTAACCTTCCAGCACGTGCTGAAGACCCATCTATTCCATCAAGCCAGTCTGGCCTAGAGTTACTTGTAGGGCTTTTAATTGATTTTAAATGTTTTTTAGCTTTCAATCCCTTTGATTGTTTTATTCTTCAGCCATTTATTTAATCTTTTTACTTCTATTTTAAATATATTTATAACTGTGTTTTTATTCGGCTGTACACTGCGCCGAGTCCCGTTGGGAGAGGGGGGCAGTATATAAAATCGATTAATAAATAAATAAATAAATAAATAAATGTATAATAAAGGAAAAGTACAATAAAAATATTTGGGAAAAAAAATATATATAATATATATAATGATTTCTGCAGGCTGGCTCTTAATGAAAAAAAAAATATAGTCAAAGATGATAAAATGAAAAAAAAAAAATTATCTTCAAGTGAAACCCAGCCGTGTGCGTAACCAATTCTCACTTTCCATCAAAGACAGCCGCATTTCTCTCAAGACTTCAAACAGTTCTTTGATCAAACCACATTTTAACTTTCAGTCCTGTCATCCAGGGTCTTACTTTCAGCCCCTTCCCTTTCCCCCGAAATCATCACTGTGAATAAAAATGAAAAAAAAGAAAGAAAAAAAACACGCCTTGTGAGACTCCTATCACCAGCCTTGTAGATTTCCTGAACTTCTTAACGAAGTCAAGAATCCACCTTCCTTTGAATTCTTTGTGATTTTTTTTTTTAATTAAAGTTCATTGCGAGATAAGAAAAGAAAATCAGAAAAGTGAAAGAGGAAAGAAGAAAGGTACAGAGAAAAAGAAAGTTTTTTTTTTTTAAAAAAAAAAGCCCAGAATAAATTTCCAGGTAGAAACAAAACTAGGTAAGTTCTTGTCTTTCATTTTGCAATTTAATTTGCTTTTCCTTTGCAATGTTTCTGGTTAATAAAACTCTGGAAATCTACTTTTCTTGTCTGTAGGTGGCTGCTAGAGGCTTGCCATTAATTAGATGTTGGTTTCCTCCTCCTGCAACTGAGAAGATTGCTCAGGTTCCTCATTTCTCCTTGTCCTACCAAAATACATGAAATTGTGGATGAAAATCTAACAGAAACTCCCAAGGCTGTTGGTTGAAAAGGATAAAGAAAAAGCATCTAGGAGTAAGAAAATTGCAGTGCATGTACTCTCTAATCTCGATGAGAAAAGGTTCCTGGATAGAACAGAACAGAATAACAGAGTTGGAAGGGACCTTTGAGATCTTCTAGTCTAACCCTTGCTCAGTCAGGAGACTATATCATTTTAGACAAATGATTGTCCAACTTGTTCTTTAAAACCTTCAGTGATGGAGCACCCACAACTTCTGTAGGCAAGCCACTGGTTAATTCTTCTCACTGTTAAGAAATTCCTCCTTAATTCTAGGTCGCTTCTCTCCTGGTTAGTTTCCATCCATTGCTTCTTCTCCTGCCTTGAAAATGTAAGTTGACTACCCCCCCCCCTTTTCTTTGTGGCAGCCCCTTAAATATTGGAAGACTGCTACTATGGCTCCCCTAGTCCATCTCTTTGTTAAACAAGACATAATACAATTCCAGCAACCGTTCTTCATATGGTTTAGCTTCCAGTCCCCTAATCATCTTTGTTACTCTTCTTTGAACTCGTTGTAAAGTCTCAGCATCTTTTTTTACATCATGGGTACAGTCACCAAAGTTGAATTTACCTCGAGGCTAACTTTACCTTACATTTCTTTCTCTTTCTCTCTCATTTTCAGGAATGGGCTAAATCTGATCTACCAGTTATTTGTGAACTACAATTCCCAGCACCCCTTAGCAGGAGACAAACTGATGCTGCTGGAAATGATAGTTCAGCAGTAGATTCTCTACCAAGAATAGGACAAACTTATTAATAATCAATCAACTAAAAACGTCCTCAGTGACAATTAGACAACAAAACATTAGATAACAAAATGTCATTGTATATGTGTACAATGACAATAAAGTTCATTATTATTATAAAATATTATATATTCCAGGATCATTGTCTGGTAGAAGCAACATTTGTAGGTGGATAATATTAAGCTGCCACCTGATTTGCCTTCCTGTGAGACATAAAACAATTCTCCCATCCTGCCAACTACGACTAAATCATCTGGAGAGAAAAAAAATCTTAAATTCTTTGGTTGAGAATTTTGATTCCATTCACGGGCATGTTCAGAGGCAAATCCATCCATGGGGAATTGCTAGAATATTTTACCTTCCCCTACATATTTTCAGATGAGAATTGCAACAGAAGACAAATTCACTTACCGTTTTTAACCCCTTCACTATATTGGAAAATGCTGCTTAACAGAAGGAACCCAAACTCAAGAGATAAGCCAGACATGTCTTCTCGGGTTGAACTTCAGATCAAGTTGAAAGGGAGTTTTAACTAACAAATTCAGAGTCTGTAGATCTCTCTTCTGGAGGTCCAGAGCAGAAGGCAGTTTGATGGTATCTTGCCAACTCTACATCCCTTTCATCCTCCCACCCACCCTGCAAGGAGCTGAAATTGAAAACAGGCATAAGTTCCTACTCATCTAGGAAGTTGCATTTTCAAACAAGGTTGTTTCAGCTGAGCTACGGTTGAAGGAAGTGGTTTGCCCATGCGGTTCAAAAACCTGACCAATGGAGTGGACAATTTTTACTGCCTCTTGTACCAACTCCTTCTAAAATCAAGAGGCATCGTAGCTGAAGTTGCAAACCAATTTCCTTTGGTCAATTCATTTACGTGCTGGGCCAACGACAAAGAAGGAAAACGGGTACACCCAAGGACTGCAATATGCAAATAGTGATATTCCTGCCTTTATGTTTTGCATTTCATTTTCAATTCATTCTATCATCTCAGGCCATAAGGATTATTGTAATCTAGGATACAGTAGTCCCAGATTTGTGACCACAACTGAGCCCAAATTTTCTGTTGCTGAAGGAGCTGGTACAACAGATGGTAAAAATGTCTGCTCTCTTGGTCAAGTTTTTCAACCGCATGAGGAAACCACTTCCTGTGAGACATTTGTTAAGTGAGTTTCGCCTCATTTTATGACCTTTCTCGTTAAATGAATCCCTGCCGTTCTTAAGTTAGTAACATGGCTGTTAAGCGAATCTGGCTTTGAATATGCTTGTCAGAAGGTCACAAAAGGGGATCATATGACCCCGAGACCCTGTAACCACCATAAATCTATGCCTGTTTGCCATGCCAAGTATCTGAGTTTTGGTCATGTGACCCTGGAGATGGCTGCAACGGTTGTAAGTGGGAAACAGATCATAAGTTACTTTTTTTCAGTGCTGTTGTAACTTTGAGTGGTCACTAAACAAACTGTGGTAAGTCGAGGACTATCTGCGCTATATTTCATCTAATGAGAGAGGGTGCAGTCCATGAGACCTGGGTCTACAACTTCCATGATGTCACTTAGTTGGGTAATGAAATATCTGCAAACAGAGGTGGTATTCAGCAGATTCTGACCAGTTCTGGAGAACTGGTAGAGGGAATTTTGAGTAGTTCGGGGAACCAGCAAATCCCACCTCTGACTGGCCCCGCCCTCTCTATTCTCTGCCTCCTGAGTCTCAGCTGATTGGCCTTCTTTTGTTGCTCTGCATAGGAGAATGGAGCTGGAAAGCAGGTTAGTGGGTGAGGAGGGAATGGGGATTTTGCAGTAACTTTCCTCCAGGAGTGGGAGGGAATGGGGATTTTGCAGTATCCTTCCCCTGCCACACCCACCAAGCCATGCCCACTACGCCATGCCCACAGTACCGGTAGTAAAAAATTTTTGAATCCCACCACTGATCTGCAAGCCAGCAGCCAAGCTCAGAGAGCATCAAGGACCCCACAGTTCGACCCTGAGCTATTCTATTGGAACTCTATCCACATTACACAGGTAGCAACTCAGTGCTGGATTGGCAGGATACTCTAGACCAGGACTGTGAAACTTGATTTCATTGAGGGCCATGTCAAGGTTGTGTTTGACCTCAGGGGGTCGGGATGGGCATGGCCATGGTGGGCGTGGCCAGCTCAATGTCACTCGTGTCGGGGTCGCCTGTGGTGCCCAAGTCCTCTGTCAGAGAAAACGGGCTCCAGAACTTTGTTTTCAGCTGCAATGGTCTCCTGCAACCCTCTGCCAGCGAAAACGGAACTCAGGAGAGCTGCCGGCGGCCCTCGTGAGCTTCGTTTTCAGCTGTGACTGCCTCCTGAAACCATCTGACAGCAAAAACGGAGCTTGGGAGGGCTGCATGCAGGAGCAGGCCGAGTCAGGCCAGGGTCTTTCAGGATTAGGACAGCTTGTAGGCAGGGAGGAACAGGGGCAGGATGACCAAGAGAGGGCAAGCAGTGAACCTGAGAGACAGAGCTAAGGTGACGAGCAAGGACCACCCCCTCCTGATCCTCAAGCACAGAGAGTGGAGAGAAGGTGAGAACAGCGCAGGCTCACCCAACGACTCGGGAGGAGAGCATCTCACCCTTTTTCACAAGATGCACCTGGGGACTGAGACTTAAGGAAGCAATGTGGGGAGGGGCATTGGTCAAGAACAAACGCTGAATTCATGGAGGGTTGTGTGCCATTGTCAACGTTTGAAGTTTCCTGGACTTCTTGCTTTCTTTCTGGCTTCCTGGATTAATTTCCTTGTTCCTTTGCTTTCTGGACTCGTTGACTTCTTCCGTTGCCCTGCTGGATTTCTTGCTTTGCAGCCGTTGTGCTCACAGCATTGTGCTGGACTACTTGCAGCCAGAGGCTGCTGGAGGTGTGTGTGTGTTTTTGTGGAATCACTTTGCTCTGGGACTTGCCAGAAACGTTTGGGGGAAATTTGGAACAATATTTATTTTATTGGTCTTTTATACCACCCCCTCTCCCAACGGGACTCGGGGCGGTGTACAGCCAGATAAAATACAATGAAAAATACAATGTTTAAAATAAAGGGATGGTTTGAACTATCAGCTGACTGTGTTGCATCTGTGCCATCCCCAGGTCATCACGTAGAGCTTGATAGTCTTCTCATTCCATCTCCTTGTATTGGCCCACTTGAGCCAATCATTTCTTAGCATGAGAATAATCTCTTGGAGTCCTAAAGGAAATGAAGCTGAAGCTCAAATACTCTGGCCACCAAATGAGAAAAGAGGACTCCTTGGAAAAGACCCTGATGCTAGGAAAGATGGAAGGCCAAAAGAAGAAGGGGATAGCAGAGGATGAGATGGTTATAGAGTGTCATCAACACAACGAATATAAATTTGGTCAACTCTGGGAGACGGTGGAAGACAGAGGAGCCTGGTGTGTTATGGTCCATGGAGTTGCCAAGTGTTGGATATGACTTAGTGACTGAACAACAACTATCTCTTTTGGAATCTTCATAGAAGTTTTCATTCTGGTCTTCCTCCAGGTACTATCTAATAAAGAAATCTTCCCGAGCAAGTCCTTGTACCTCTAGGTTTTGTGGTTTTCATGTGCTCCGACATTTATTCACACCCCTATACAACTTCATGCAACAAGGTCCACTGTTTACATAGAAACCAAACAACTACAAAAGAGTATACAACAACAAGGTGGTAAGAACGGTAGTTTGTGGTTCACCATCTGTGGAGAACCAGCAAATGTGTTGTAATGATCAGGGTGGGATACAAGGCAACAGAGTCACAAAAACAGGTGAAGTCCCTTTAATTCCTTCAACTTGGCTTTAAAGGTCCAATTATCTTTTTTTTAAATAATTTTTATTAAGTTTTCAAAATTTAAAAACATAAAATAAAACGTTATACATTGTTATCAACATCAAGACATCTTTTGTATCTCCTTACATTTTTCAGTATATGTATTTATTTATTCCTTTACCATTACATCTTACTCTTGCTATAAATCAATATCTTTTATCCTTACACATCAATCTTCTCCATGGTATATTTACATATTCCCTCATTCTTTTCCTGATTGCCATTTTATTTTCTTTTTATTTCTAAACCACTCGATTAAAATTAATACAGGAAATAGAGGAATTCGGCAAGGTCACAGGCCTTAAGATAAATAAAAACAAAACAAAATTATCGATTAAAAATTTAAAAGATAAGCAAAAAAAAAAAAAAGAATTAGAACAAAAATTGGGAATGCAAAGTGTGAAAAAGATAAAATATTTAGACATTTGGTTAACAGCAAGATGCTCTTCAATCAAAAAAGATAATTATGACAAATTAATAATACAAATTAAAAAAGAATTGGAAATGTGGGGAAAATTACAACTATCATTACTGGGGAAAATTGCAGCAAGTAAAATGTCTACTCTACCAAAAATACTATATCTTTTTCAAACTGTACCATAAAGATCGGATAAAACCGTTTTTAGAGAATTAGATCGAATAATAAGTAAATTTGTTTGAGATGGGGAAAAAAGCCAGGATAAAAATAAAGGTCCAATTATCATTGACTGAAGAAAAAACTCCCCCACAAACAGTTGCAAAAAGGAAGAACTTCCGTTCAAACTCAAAATACATATAAATTATAAATAGAAAAACAACACCACAAACCACACTGAAGAATTAATGAGACAAGGCAGGATAAGGGCTTGAAGACATCCACAGATATCGAAATACACACAGGGAAGGACGCTAGAACTCAGAAAAGAACTGACAGACTAGAAATATTTCCAAGCTTTGCTTCCAGCACTGGCCCATGCACAGTTTGTCCTTTTAAACAGTCCTCCCAGCTGCAGCCCATGAAGGGGATCAAGGCCCTTTCCTCCCCCATAGACCATGCCATTCACATTTCTCCCTTATCTGCTCATCCCTGCATGCCCTAGGATGAAGAGTGGATGGGCCTGGGTCTTCCTCTGAATGCCCATCCGGCCTGTGCCCTTCCCCAGTTTCTTCCACAACCTCTGGAGCCACACTCCCACTCCCTGTCGGCTATTCCTCCTCTCCCTCAGAGTCAGATTCTAACAGGTTCATGACATGTGTTAGGATCTTAAAAACTTCCAGTGTTGGAGCATTCACAACTTCTGGAGGCAAGTTGTTCCACTGATTAATTGTTCTTACTGTCAGGAAATTTCTCTTTAGCTCTAGGTTGCTTCTCTCCTTGATTAGTTTCCATTTATTTATTATTTATTTATTTGTTTAAACTTCTATACCGCCCCCTCTCCCAAAAAAGGGACTCGGGGCGGTGTACAGCCTACTAAAACATACAAGATATACAATAAATACAGTTAAAAATAAATTAAATAATTTAATCCGGCTGTCTAATTCAGATTCAATTTAAAAGTTAAAAACTAAAAACCCCAATTAAAATTTAATTAAAAACCTAAAACACAGTTACTGGGCCAGGCCGGCCTGATTAAAAAATAAAGTTTTCACCGCGCGCCGGAAGGTCAGGATATCCGTCATAGACCGTATCTCAGGGGGAAGATCATTCCATAGGGAGGGAGCCCCCACAGAGAAAGCCCGAACTCTCGGGGCCGTCAGCCGACAACGGCCAGGTGGCGGTACCCCAAGCAGGGCAACCCTGTGGGAGCGTACTGGGCGGCGGGAGGTTGACGATGGCAGCAGGCGGTCCCGTAAGTACCCAGGTCCCGAGCCATGGAGCGCTTTAAATACCATCAGTACCACCTTGAATCGAATCCGGTAGGCCACAGGGAGCCAGTGCAGCCTGCGAAGCAGCGGAGTAACGTGGGAGCTCCGAGGGGCACCCACAAGCACTCGCGCGGCTGCATTCTGGACCAGCTGTAACCTCCGGAGACTCTTCAAGGGGAGCCCCATGTAGAGAGCATTGCAATAATCCAGGCGGGAAATGACGAGGGCGGACGTGACTGTGCGAAGTGCGCCCAGATCCAGAAAGGGCCGCAACTGGTAAATCAGACGTATCTGATAAAAAGCCCCCCTGGCGACGGCTGCAATATGCTCTTCTAAAGACAGCCGCACATCCAGGAGGACACCCAGATTGCGCGCCCTTTCCACGGGGGTCAAAACCTCTCCCCCCACGGCCAGCGAAGGAACCAGCTGGCTGTATCTGGGCGCAGGAAACCACAGCCACTCGGTTTTAGTCGGGTTGAGCCGGAGCCTGTTACGACCCATCCAACTCCGCACGGCCTCCAGGCACCGGGACATCACTTCGACAGCTTCGTTGGGGTGGCCCGGGGTGGAGATGTACAGCTGAGTATCATCAGCGTACTGATGGAACTCCACCCCGAAGCCACGGATGATCTCACCCAGCGGCTTCACATAAATGTTGAACAGCAGGGGCGAGAGCACCGACCCCTGAGGAACCCCACATAGTAGGGGCCTCGGGGCCGACCTCTGCCCCCCTGTCAACACACATTGCGAACGGTCGGAGAGGAAGGAGGTGAACCACCGTAACACGGTGCCCCCCACTCCTAACCCCTCCAACCGCCGCAATAGGATACTGTGGTCGACAGTATCAAAAGCCGCTGAGAGATCTAATAGGACCAGGACAGAGGAACAACCCCTGTCCCGAGCCCTCCAGAGATCATCAACCAGCGCGACCAAAGCCGTCTCCGTGCTGTGCCCGGGCCTGAAACCCGATTGGAGGGGGTCAAGATAACTTGCTTCATCCAGGCACTGCGGGAGCTGACGTGCCACCACACTCTCAACAACCTTCGCAACAAAACGAAGGTTGGAGACGGGACGATAATTTGATAACAGTGCTGGGTCCAGGGACGGTTTCTTGAGGAGGGGCCGCACCACCGCCTCTTTCAAGGCAGCAGGTAGCAGCCCCTCTCTCAAGGAAGCGTTTATAATACCCTGGAACCAGCCTCGTGTCACCTCCCGAGTGGCCAAAACCAGCCAGGAGGGACACGGGTCCAACAAACAGGTGGTGGCATTAAGCCCCCCCAGTATCCTGTCCACATTCTCTAAAGTAACAGGGTCGAACTCAACCCAACCAACTCCACCGATATCCACCCCCACCTCCCCACCCGGAGATGGCCAGTCGGAGTCCAGTTCGCTCCGGATCTGAGCGATTTTGTCCTGCAGAAACCTAGAAAACTCCTCAGCCTGTCCCTGTAAGGGGTCCTCCCGCGCTCCCACCTCCAGGAGGGAGCGGGTCACCCTAAACAGGGCGGCTGGGCGGTTTTCCGCGGACGCGATAAGGGTGGAGAGGTAAGACCTCCTCGCCATCCTTATTGCCACTAGATACGTCTTAATATAAGAACGCAGTAGTGTTCGGTCAGACCCAGAGCGGCTGGACCTCCAACTGCTCTCTAGGCGTCTTTTCTGGCGCTTCATTTCCCTTAGCTCCTCAGAAAACCAAGGAGCCAGATGGGATCGGCACCGGGTCAGAGGCCGCAAGGGCACGACTCGGTCAAGGGCCCCAGCAGCCACCCTATCCCAGGTGGCGACCAAGCCCTCAACCGAGTCGTGTGAATGAGCTTCGGGAAATGGCCCAAGCTCCGTCAGGAACCTATCAGGGTCCATCAGGCGCCTGGGGCGGTACCATTTTAATGGCCCCGCCTCCCTGCGGTCAGGGGGCGCGGAACGGAAGTCGAGCTTCAGGAGCGAGTGATCCGTCCATGACAGGGGTTCCACAACTATATCCCCTATACCCAGATCACTCTGCCACTGATCAGAGACAAAAACCAAATCCAAGGTGTGACCTCCCACGTGAGTAGGGTCCCGAATTAACTGGGTCAGGCCCATGGCCGTCATGGAAGCCATGAACTCCTGGGCAATCCCCGAGGTACCGCCGGCAGATGGCAGGTTGAAGTCCCCCATGACCATAAGCCTGGGGGTCCCAACCGCCACGCCAGCTATAACCTCAAGGAGCTCAAGCAGGGCCGCTGCCGCATAGCAGGGAGCCAGGTATGCGACCAGCAAGCCCACCTGAACCGTGGAACCGAACTTCACGAAAAGGAGCTCACACCCGGTCGTCTGAGATACAGTGGCCTCCCTCGGACACAGATCCTCCTTAATAACTACCGCGACCCCCCCTCCCCTCCCCTGGGCCCTCGGCCGATGAAAAACCCGAAACCCGGCTGGGCACATCTCCACCAGAGGGACTCCCCCCTCTTGGCCCAGCCAGGTCTCGGTAACTCCCACCAGGTCCGCGCCCCCCTCACAGATCAAATCATGGATGAGGGGGGCTTTATTAGCGACGGACCTGGCGTTACACAGCATCAGCCGAAGGCCCAGGGCCCGATTTAATGTTTCTTGTCCTGCCTTCAGGTGGACCAGAAGCAATAGATGGAGAATTTGGAAAATAGGCTGACCTCCTCTTCTCTGTGGCAGCCCCTCAAATATTGGAACACTGCAGTCCCATTAACCTTAATCCAGATGCAAAAACTCTAGTGTGAAATGTCAGTGTTCTAAAGAAACTCCTCATATCCACTCAACACTCAGAGACAAAATCCACCCAAGTAACAATTTATTAAAGAAGTCATGTTGGCACATCTGGGAAAACCTAAATCTGAAACTTCCGGGTTTTCCCTTCCCCAAGTGAAATTCAAAGATCCATCCCCTGTACCCATCAGTTCATCACATGGCCCAATCAAAGGTCGTTGAAACAAAAACCACTTCTTCCGTTCAACCACCTCCAGGTGCAGGATGACCCACCCTTGACATTTGATAAGAATGTTGTTTAGTCTAAATTACTACTCACTAAGAATTCTCCCCTCCCAAACTCCCAGGCACTAACTGTGGCAGCCTCGAAGCTTCTGCAAAACTTTTATGGCTAATAAAATATGGTTTCCATAGCAGACACCAGAAGCAATGGATGGAGAATTTGGACACTAGGCTGACCCCCTCTTCTTTGTGGCAGCCCTTCAAATATTGGAACACTCAGTCCCATTAATCTTAATTCAGATGCAAAAACTCTAGTGCAGTGGTGGCTAACCTTTTTGGGCTCCTGTACCAAAAATTGTGCGTGTCAGCACCCAAAAGGCATTGCACGCCCGCCCCCCTGTGCATATGTGTGCAATTCCCCCCAACCGTTGCCCTCTTACCTGCTCTGCATCTCCCAGCTGATTTTTGGCCTGCTTGAGGCCTTTTTTGGCCTCCCAGAGGCTTGAGGACAGCTTCTGCAGCTTTTGTAGGCCAAAAAATAGGCCCATTTCGTCACTTCCGGTATTTCTGAAAATACAGGAAGTGACAAACGGGCCTATTTTTAGGCCTGCAGAATCTGTCCTCAAGCCTCAATCAGGCCGAAAATCAGCTGAGGTAAGTTTGTTTGCTGCTCGCGTGCCGGCACAAATGGCTCTGTGTGCCACCTGTGGCATGTGTAAAAGGCTCTAGTGTAAAATGGGATGAACATAGCCAAGAGGACAAAAGAGTGGCCAATCTCAAAAAAAGAGAAAGAAAACCCATTCAGTTTGGTTTAATCATGTCAGCAGAGATAGCAATAGCCACAGCATTTAAACTTATATACTGGTTCACAATGCTTTACAGCTCTCTCTAAGCGGTATACGGAGTCAGCCTATTGCTCCCAACAATCTGGGTCCTCATTTTATCGACCTCGGAAGGATGGAAGGCTGAGTCAATCTTGAGCTGGTCAGGATCGAACTTCTGGCAGTTGGCAGAGTTTGCTTGCAATACTGCATTCTCACCATTGCGCCACCAGGGCTCCTTTGTAGATGTTACAAGGCCCTTAATAAATTGTAGGCTTATGCAGGGCTTCAAATTTGAAGATGAAAAGATGTTTAGGAGCACAAAGAAATCTTTCACGCCTGTTAGCTTTTCCTTAAACTAAATATTTTCCCCACCCATTTTAAGATCCCTCTCTACTTCCTGTGGAGGACAAGTGGACAACCCAGGAACATAAACAACTGTTTTAAGAAGTTACAAACGGATAATATATCACTGTTCAGTATTCGGTATTTAGTGTTCATTGTCATCTGAACTGGTTTTTGTCTTCAAATTCAAAATCTGCTCAATCAGTACTATTGGTACTCATTACCACAATTGAACCCAACATGCTAAGAATGACTGTGAGTTTTTCCCCATTTTACAACCTTTCTTATCACAGTTGTTAAGTGACCCACTGATTAAGTGACTCACGGAAGGTTTTTTTTTCAGTTTCAAGTTTTTTATTTTATTTTATAATATATCCATATCAATGTGTGAACAGTATGGCACCTGGGTATCATATTATTTTAGTACAAATAAAAATAGTGCTATTCATATTTATTACATTCCTCAAGCTTATGTATTATATATTTTGATACACAAAGCTGACACACATATTTGTATTAAATTATAGACTTTCATTATTTAATTATTCGATGTTTCCATACATTATTCCAAAGCCAATCACAATTTTGTTTAAACAATAACACCATCATTCAATTTCTAACCTTCCTTCTTATTATTACTTTTGTCTTATTATATAAAATGTGTATACTAATATTCCCACTCTCTCTTATTTCTATCCCTATCCTAACTTTTAATCATACCACCATTATATTCAAAAGCAAATCTTTTCTATCCGTCATCTCTTGATTGCTTTAAAGCTTTAATTGTTCATTTTTTAACTTGCATCCATATTCCTCTCTTGGATCTTGATCCTTATCTGCATATACATTTTGGTACAAATAAAAATAGTGATATTAATCAAAATTATTATTATTATTATTATTATTATTATTATTATTATTATTATTATTATTATTATTATTATTATTATTATTATTACTATTATTATTAATTTAATTTATGTACTGCCCCTCTCTGGACTCGGGGTGGTGTACAACCAGATTAAAAAACAATACAGAGAAATTTAAAATTTAAAAACAAATTAAATAAGTGGCTGAAATTAAAATAATAAAAACAAGGACATATAAAACAACAAATTTAGAACCCCACAATACTACTAGGCCAGACCGTCTCGTTGAAAAAGATGGGCCTTCAAGGCGCATCTGAAGGTCCGCAGGTCAGGGATAGTCCGTATCTCCAGGGGCAGCTCATTCCAAAGGGAGGGTGCTCCCACAGAGAAGGCCCGTATCCTTGGGGTCACCAGCCAACATCGTCCAGCTGACGGCACCCCAAGGAGGCCCACCCTGTGGGAGCACACAGGGCTTTCTCAGGCTTATATACTTCTAGTGTATCTATATTAATACATATCTGTATTAAGTTATAGACTTTCAATATTTAATTATTCAATGTTTCAATACATTATTCCAATGCCAATCAGAATATTGTTTAAACATACATAATGATACCATCATTCAATTTCTAATCTTTACTCTTATTATTACTTTTGTCTTATTGTATAAGAATGTGCAGTGCAGTTGTTAAGTCAGTCATATATTTGTTACTGGCTTCCCCATTGTTTTTGCTCATCAGAAGGTCACAAAAGGAGATCACATGACCCCGGGGCACTGTGACCATCATAAATACATGCCAAGTGTCCAAATTTCAATCACATGACCATGGGGGCACTGCCATGGTTATAAGTGTGAAAAATAGTTGTAAATTGCTTTTTTTCAGTGCTGTTGTACCTTGTTTCCCTGAAAATATGATCTACCCTGAAAGTAAGTCCTAGCTTGATTTTTACATGTGCACCCAATATAAGCCCTACCCCCAATAAGCCCTAATTAAGATCCTACCCACGCCAGAGTGGACGGGTAAAAATTAAGCTAGGGTGGGGATGGGGGGTGGAGCTGCCCTGCTACTTACCTTTGGACCGTTGTAGCCAGGCCTTGCACACCCCAACACCTGCGTTGCCGGCCCATTGCTTCTGCAGCCAGCAAGGCTTTCCTGAAGGCCTCTGGAGCTGATAACAAAGCTTTGGATCGATCCAGAGCTCTGTTATCGGTTGCGGAGGCCTTCAGGAAAGCCTTGCCAGTCACAGAAGAAGAAGTTCCTGAAGGCCCCTGACAACGAATAGGAGGCCAGGGGATGATGTATGCAAATGAGGTTAGTCAGTGGATGACAACCCCTCTCCGAAAATAAGACCTGGTGCCTTTTTTGGTGGCAAATTAATAAGACAGGGTCTTATTTTCAGGAGATACGTTAGTTTCAAATGGTCACTAAATGAAAGTTCGTTAAGTCTACCTGTAAAACATTCCTCCATCACCCCATTTTTACTATTTTTTTTTCAGAAGAGAGTGTATTTCTAAGGAAATGAAAGCAATGATTCATTACAGACTGTGGTATGTACCTTAATTCCTTTGTTCATTCTCACCACTACTGAGCTGTATTTTTCCTTTGTTCGTTATCACCTCTCTTGAGTTACACCACTGTGGAAACGTGTAGTATCTGCTTAGCCAAACTGAGAATCAGCAGATGAATAAGTACAACCAAAGACATCTCTTTCCTTATTAGTAACTTGTTTTCTCCCATATATTTTTTTACACTATAGTGAAATTTAATTAAAATATCAAGTACAGATAATACAACCATGATATCTTTAAAAATACTGTATATACATTATAATTAAATAAAGGAAAACCTTTTCTAAAAGGAAAAAAGGACAGTTCTTTATAGTATTAATACAATATTAACATATTATCAAACTGTCTTTATATTCAGCCAGCAATTTAAAGACAGAAGAGTGAAAATATCGTTATCTTCGTCCCATAACAATGTAGCAAAAGGAAAGACACCAGCACGATGCTGGGGTCCAAGCAAGAAAAAAAGAAACTCCCCCAACCCAACCAAGGGTCAATTCAGTGACCAATCAGGATTACAGATGTGACCACATGATATGAACTACATTTTCCATGAGACATTAACTACATTCCCCATGAGGCATTCCCTTAAGAGGACAGCTCCCAATTCCCAATCAACTATATACTGTCTGAATAGCACATATCTAATTGTGTCTTATCACATATTAAATCTTTCTAGAAACATATTGTTTATGTTCTTATTTTTATAATATAAAACATTTAAAACACATCTTTTTGATCCATTCTTTGATATCTGGAATATCTTTTCCATCTACATAGAATAATTCTCTTATATGAAACCCAGTTTTGATAGTTTACTATTTTAGTTGCTTAATTTTCACAATGCACTAAGCTATGGTTTGTTATATTATAGTTTACTGAATCAAGCTTACGGGTTATATTCATGCAATAGACTAAGCCATAAACTATGGTTTACAAACCAGTCTGCTCCAGTTCAGGCAGGAAGATGAGCAAAATGAAAAATACATTTTCCATTCAGGTATGTTAGAATTTTAGCAAAGTTTGAGAACTTAAGAATCTGAAAAGTGTATTAAGTAAATACCAGTTTTTGGTTTCTTCTCCTTGTAAGTATCATCTATATCATCATCATTTTTACTCCCCAGGTTTTGATCCATTGTAGAAGAAGTCCAGAGCTGAGCAGGGCTATGTAACAAGGGTGGGATTCAAATTTTTTAACAACTGGTTTTGTGGGCATGGCTAGTTGGTGGGCATGGCTTGGTAGTCATGTGACTTGGTGGATGTGGCTTGGTGGTCATGTGACTGGCTGGGTGTGGCCAACTCAATATCACTCACATCGAGGCATGCATCTCCTCGCCTGGACTCTCATGATGGTGGGGATGCTGCAACAGTCGTAAGTGTGAAAAATGGTCATAAGTCACCTTTTTCAATGCCATTGTAACTTTGAATAGTCACTCCACACAAGCAAAGTACCAGCAAAGGAGGGAAAAATAACTCCAGAGAAGTTCCTGAGACAGGAAGTCTAGTCCTGCCAAGAATGTAATAAGGGTTAACGGAGAGGCAGTTTCTTTAAGCAACACCAGAATGTTTCCTTCCTGCCTTCCTTACAGGATTAGGCCAGTCATTTCTTCTAACAACTGGTTCTCCGAACTGCTTAGAATGTTAACAACCGGTTCTAGCGAATAGGTGCGAACTGGTAGAATCCCATCCCTGCTATATAATGAACACTGAAAACATTATTAGGATTATTTTTTAATGCATTAGATTTAAAGCCTTGAATGAGAAGCACCAATCATTCTAAGACTATAAATAATGAAGCATATTTTGACCCACCTCATCTTGGTGAATGGGACTTGGGAAAATTACTCACTGTCCATCATTCTAAAACCAACATAATCAGGATCTAACCTTGTTTTCTTTCCCAATTTTAATCTGATTCGTTTGGGAAAAGAAAGCTAGTTTGGTCTAGTAGTGAAGGGCCTATGCTAGAAACCAGGAGATGATGAGTTCTAGTTTTATCTTGGGCATGAAAACTGGTTGAGTGTCTTTAAGCCAATCACCAGGTAGACGGCAACTTCTAGTTGAATAACAGCCAGCTGGGTGACTTGGGGCCAATCACCAGGGGAGATGGTGAATTCTAGTTCTGTGTAAGAATGATAGCCAGCTGGGTGACTTTGGGCCAATCACTCTATCAGCCTAATTTACCTCACAGGGTTGTTATGGGGAAAATAGAAGGAGACAGGGGTGAGCTGCTACAAATTCCCCGGGTTCGGAAGGACCTATAGCTAATGTTATGGTTGGTTTGAAAAACCACCAAATCCCACCCCTGGCTGGCCCTGCTCACCCCTCCCCTCCCATAATGCCCCTCCCCTCCCAGGAGTCTCCATGTGGCCCATTTTGGATGAGAGGTAAGTGCAGGGCCCATGAGGAGGCTTGGGGAGGGCAAAAAACAGCCTCCCGGAAGTTCCAGTACTTCGAAAACGAGCCCGTTTCCAGTCTCCGGAGGGTCTCCAGAGCCCGGGGTGGCCGTTTTCGCCCTCCCAAAGGCTCAAGGAAAGCCTCCGGAGTCTGAGGAGGGTAAAACACCCCCCCTCTGGTGCAGGAGGATGACTAGTCCACACCCACCATGGCCACGCCCATCCAGCAGCCGGGCAGAGAACCCGTTGCCGAACTTTTTGAAGCCCACCCCTGGAAGGAGGGAAGAAGTATGTTTGCCACCTTATTTATAAAAATAACAAGATGGGATAAAAATAAAAATAGATAGATAACTAAAAGCCCAAGCTGGACCACTTTTAAAGCATCTGCTCCAGTTTGAGCATGGTGGGACTTAAAAGGTGATGGGCAGTTTTACAAAACTGAGTGAGCAATGTCATTTAGTGGCATTTGAACTTGGCTCCTCATAGATTCAGTAATCAAACTTGGTTACAGTTTAGTCCAAGTGGGAACAGATATTAACCCATAATCAGAGTTGGAAGGGACCTTGTAGGTCATCTAGTCCAATCCCCTGCCCAAGCAGGAGACCCTACACCATTTCTGACAAATGGCAGCCCAATCTCTTCTTGAAAACTTCCACTGATGAAGCTCCCACAACTTCCGAGGGCAACTTCTGTCCCATTGGTTGATGGTTCTCACTGTCAGGAAATTTCTCCTTATTTCCAGGTTGAATCTCTCCTTGTTCCGTTTCCATCCATTATTCCTTGTCTGGCCTTCAGGTGCTTTAGAATATAGCTTGACCCCTTCCTCCTCTCTGTGGAAGCCCCTCAAATATTGGAAGACCTGTATCCTGTCTCCCCTGCTCCTTCTCTTCACTAGACTGGCCATGCCCAGTTCCTGCAACCGTTCTTCATATGTTTTAGTCTCCAGTCCCCTAATCATCCTAATTGCTCTTCTCTGCACTCTTTCTAGAGTCTCAACATCTTTTTTATAATGTGGTGACCAAAACTGGCTGCAGTGTGGTCTTACTAAGGCTTTAGTTCCTGCAACTGTTCATCGTATGTTTGAGCCTCCAGTTCCCTGTTCATCCTGGTTGCTCTTCTTTATACTTTTTCTAGAGTCTCAACCTCTTTTTTTATAGTGTGCTGATGAAAACTGCATGCAGTACTCTAGGTGTGGTCTTACTAAGGCTTTGTACAGTGGTATTAGTACTTCCCTTGATCTGGATTGTATCCCTCTGTTAATACAATTTAATACATTGGCTTTTTTTGGCTGCTGCTGCACACGGCTGGTTCCTATTTAGTGGGTTGTCCACTAAGACTCCAAAGATCCCTCTCCCAGTTACTGCTATTGAGCCTGGTTTCACTGAACTCAAGCACTGGTTTATTTCGATGTCCAAGAAGCCAATTGATCCTTCTCAGCCCAAATTACTGTAAAAAGAGACCCTTGAGAAAAACACAGTCGCAATATTTTTAAAATCCCAAAAATGGCCAAGGAGGAATTTACCTCACGCAGTCATCCATGCGTTCAGGAAGCCATTTTCCCCACAATTTTATTATCCCATCTCAAGTTTCTTCCCATCCCCTCCACCCCTCCCCAATAAGGGAAAGTTGTTTTCAAACTGAACAATTACTTCTCGTTTTTTGGTGACGATCAGTCGTTTTGATAAGGAGTGTGTTTCACCCACAATCTGATTCTGCAGTGCACAGATATAAATGTCATGAGCCCATGCTGCTATGGCTGATGGCAAAATAAACAAAATATCCTTTAAGAAGTCCACCAAGGGAGCTTTGAGTACAGGTAGTCCTCCACTTACGACCATAATGGAGCCCCAAATTTCCACTGCAAAGCAATCCAGTTGTTAAGTAGGGCTGTGGCATGTTTTATGACCTTTTTGCCACCGTTGTTAAGCAAATCACAGCCATTGTTAAGTGAATCGTGTGGGCGTTAAGTGAATCTGGCTCTCCCCCGCCCTTGACTTTGCTTGTCTGGGAAGGTTACAAATGGAGATCACGTGACTCTGGAAGAGAGCAACCGTCATAAATATGAATCAGTCGCCAAGCGCCTGAATCTTGATCACGTGACCATGGGGATGCTGCAACAGTCATGAGTGAGAAAATAATAGAAGAGAGACTAATAACTTTATTGTCATGTTGGAAGTTAAAACCCACCCCTCTCTTAGGAAAATGAAATATTTTAGGATATACCAAAAAGGCAGAAAAGTAGAAACTCAGCCCCCATTTTTGTTAATGGGCCAATTACTCTGGCCTGGGCCAGTCTATTCTACATAACAAATATCTACTCCAGGTAGAACCATAATAGGAATTGCCCAAAGCCCTTTTCATTACATCATCATCCAGCAAGGCTCAACCAAGCCTGGGACTCAGGACAGCCTACAGAGTTGCCCCTGCACGGCCCCATTGGAGTCTGACAACCAATCAGAACACAAGCTCAAATTCAAATCCCAACAGAGGGCATAAAACCCAGGGTCTCTCAGCATCTTGCTCCTTCTTCTTTATGTGCCTACTTCTTAAAAAAGCTGACCATTTGTTGTCTGTTTGACAGGAATGCTTCCTGTCAAACAGACAACAAATGGTCAAAATTGGGAGCGTCCTATCAAATTCTGTACCTGTCAACAGTGGTGTCCCCCAAGGCAGTGTCCTAGGACCAACTCACCCATGAAAGGACCTAATGATAAAGACTGCAACGACGACACTATTATAGCCAACTTCTTTAACACATTCTTTGGCTCAGTATTTGTAAACAGCAATGGATCATACCCAGTATGTCCTAGTCGAACCACAGACAACTACAATGATCTAATACATATTGATTTTACAGAAGACAATGTTGAGAAAGCACTACGCAATCTAAAACCATCTCTATCTATTGGACCGGATGGAATATGTGCCTACTTCTTAAAAAAGCTATCCACTGCCATAGCAGGACCTCTAAGCATAATCTTTGAAAAATCTTTCAGGACCAGCTCCTTACCAAAACTATGGTCACAAGACTGGGTCATCCCCATCTTTAAAAAGGGGGACCCCAGCCTAGTTGAAAATTACAAACCAATCTCTTTATGCTGCGTCACCTATAAAGTCATGGAATCAATTATTAACCAATCCATCATTCTCCTCTTAGAAACAAACAACCTACTCTTTAATAAACAATTTGGTTTTAGGAAAAAACTATCATGTAATCTGCAACTCTTACATTGCAAAAACATATGGACTACACAACTTGGTCAGGGCAAAGCAATAGAGGCAATCTACATAGACTTCTGGAAAGCCTTTGATTCAGTGGTACATGACAAACTACTCCTAAAACTAAAATCTTACAGTATCTCTGGACACCTGCATAACTGAATAGAATCATTCCTGTCAACAGACAACAAATGGTCAAAATTGGGAGCGTCCTATCAAATTCTGTACCTGTCAACAGTGGTGTCCCCCAAGGCAATGTTCTTGGACCAATTCTTTTCATACTCTACATAAATGACCTTTGTGATCATATCAAGAGCAACTGTGTTCTCTTCTCTGATGATGTAAAGCTATTCAACACCAGAGACAATACTGCTACCCTTCAAAAAGATCTTGACTATGTATCAGCATGGTCAAACAAATGGCAACTTCAAACCTCAACAAATAAATGCTCTGTCTTACATATTGGCAAAAAAAATCAGAAAATAAAATACAGGCTGAATAGTCAAGACCTTGTTGATGACCCAAACCCTGTAAAGGATCTTGGAGTACTCATCTCAAATGACCTGAGTGCTAGAACCCACTGTAACTACATAGCCAAAAAGGCACTAAGAGTTGTTAACCTAATCTTACGTAGCTTTTTCTCTGGTAATATTACACTACTAACTAGAGCATATAAAACATTTGCTAGACCAATACTCGAATACAGCTCATCAGTCTGGAACCCACATTACGTATCTGATATTAACACAGTTGAGAAAGTCCAGAAATATTTTACAAGAAGAGTTCTTCACTCCTCTACTCGTTGCAGAATACCTTATGCCACCAGACTCGAAATTCTAGACTTAGAAAACTTAGAACTATGCCGCCTTCGGTCCGATCTAAGTATAGTATATAAAATCATACATTGCAATGTCCTGCCTGTCAATGAATACTTCAGCTTCAACAATAACAACACAAGAGCAAACAATAGATACAAACTCAAGGTTAATCGCACCAAACTTGACTGTAGGAAATATGACTTCAGCAACAGAGTGGTCAATGTCTGTAATACTCTATCTGACTCTGTGGTTTCTTCCCCAAAGCCCAAAAACTTTAACCTAAGACTGTCTACTATTGACCTCACCCCTTTCCTAAAAGGTCTGTAGGGATCGTGCATAAGTGCACCAACGTGCCTACCATCCCTGTCCTATTGTTTCTTTTATGTTTTATTTTTCTTATATGTATCCATGTATTCATAACTATGTTTTACTTATACCTATTATCTTGTAAGCAATTGACAAAAATAAATAAATAAAATAAATCTTGAAGCATGGGATCGTCCTTTTCACTTTGGAGCTCCAAGCCAGGTGGTCCTGTCCCCCATTAAACCATCTTTCCAAGCAGCGACCATGTTTCCAGTGTCTTTCTTCCCCACTTGGAACTGAACCCAGAAGGGTATTTCTTCCAACAGTCACTTTAAATGTACACTAATTGGCATACATTAAAATGAAATTTCGTTGCATGCAGCTCTCAAAGGGTCTCCAACTCCAATAGACCCTACATAAACACAACAAAATAAATACTGTAAATATGTAAATGCAAACTTATGCATGAACCAACATATATTACATAACACAGAGGAACAACACAATCCAGTTTGGATGTATACACATGATGAGAAAAACAAATCTTGACCATAATAAATGAATAATAAAACCATTGTGATGTTTTGAAACACCAGATCTTTGATATATTTCACCAGGCTACCATCTTCTCGTGAAACGCTCACAAAGTCTACAGAGAATAAATGAGACTCACTCTTATTCAAGTCAATTCTACATTTTGCGGGGAGTTTTCATTGTCTGCAAATGGTAATTGGGAGAAAGAAGATAGCAGAATAACAGAGTTGGAAGGGACCTTAGAGGTCTTCTATCCAGGGGTCGCCAACCTTTTGGACCTCAGGGACCACCAAACTCATAATTTTAGATCCCAGGGACCACTAACCAGTTCTGTGGGCGTGGCCTAATTTGTGGGTGTGGCTTGGTGGTCATGTGACTGGCTGGGCATGGCTTGCATGTAAATATTATAAATATGGTTGACCAGTTCCTACTTAAAAGCCTCCAGTGATGGAGCACCCACATTGGAGCCTTTACAACTTCTGGAGACAACCTGTTCCACTGATTAATTGTTCTCCCTGTCAGGAAATTCCTCCTTAGTTCTAGGTTACTTCTCTCCTTCATGAATTTCCATCCATGGCTTCTTGTCCTGCCTTCAGGTGCTTTGGAGAATAGCTTGACCCAGGGGTAGGATTCAAAATTTTTAACAACCAGTTCTGTCGGCATGGCTTAGGTGGTGGGTGTGGCTTGGTGGTCATGTGACTGGGTGGACATGGCTTGGTGGTCATGTTATTGGCTGGGAGTGGCAACTCAATATCACTCACATCGAGGCACACCTGGCCTCTCATGACTGTGGGAATGCTGCAACAGTCATAAGTGTGAAAAATGGTCATAAGTCACTTTTTTCAGTGCCATTGTAACTTTGAATGGTCACTCCACACAAGCAAAGTACCAGCAAAGGAGGGGAAAAAAACTCCAGAGAAGTTCTTGAGACAGGAAGTCTAGTCCTGCCAAGAACATAATAAGGGTTAACAGAGAGGCAGTTTCTGTAAGCAACACCAGAATGTTTCCTTCCTGCCTTCCTACAGGATTAGGCCAGTAATTTCTTCTAACACCGATTCTCCCAACTGCTTAGAGTGCTAACAACCGGTTCTAGCGAATAGGTAGAATCCCACTCCTGGCTTGACTCCGTCTTCTTTGGGGCAGCCCCTGAGATATTGGAACACTGCTCTCATGTCACCCCAGTCCTTTTCACTAGACTACACATATCCAATTCCAGCAACCATTCTTCATGTATTTTGATCTTTTGATTATTTTGTCTATTCTTTACAAGGCCCTTCCTTCCTTCCTTCCTTCCTTCCTTCCTTCCTTCCTTCCTTCCTTCCTTCCTTCCTTCCTTCCTTCCTTCCTTCCTTCCTTCCTTCCTCCCTCCCTCCCTCCCTCCTACCCTTCCCCTCCCTTTCTTCTTTCCTTTCCTACCCTTCCCTTTCCCTTTTCTGTTCCTGTTTCCTATTCTTCCTCTTTTTCCTTGTTCCTTCCTTCTTTCCTCCCTCTATTTCCATTCTTTCCTTTCTTTTCCTATTCCTTTTCCCTTCCCTTTCTGTTCCTGTCTTCTTTCCTTCCTCTCTTTTCCCTTCCTCCTTTCCTCCTTCCTCCCTTCTCCTCCACTCCTTCCTCCCCTCCCCTCCCCACTTTCCTATCTTGTCTGCTCACCCATCTCTTTCTTATATTTTCATGTACCTGCTCTCTTCTGTCACAAAACTGTTGAGATAGGCTGGTGGGTTTCATTGATTGGGGAGGTGCTGCCACCTTCTGTCTGCAATTGTCATTTGCAACATTTTTTTAATATTTATTTTTAAACAATTAAACAGAATTATTCAATTGTCTTGCAGTGAGTTGTCCAGCGGTGAATAGGCTGCGGTGTTGTGGTTAGCTGGCAGCAGGTGCAGACAGCTGAGGAGAGTGAGGACTCAGATGAGGGGCCAGGACCATTAGGGAGTAGGCTGCTGCCTTCAGAGATTGTGGGGGCTGGCAGCAGCGATGAGAAGGTTCCCGAGGAGCCTGTGCCAAGTGCGCATGCACACAGGATTTCTTGCAGGAAAGACCAGCTGCAACAGCACGGGTGACTCAGGAGTAAGGCTGCAAGGTAATGGCACCTCCTTCAAGAAAATAAAAGCCAGTTGTGAATGAAGGTACTTTGCAGAAGGCAAAAATATTTTGAAACTCCAGCCTCATGGATGTTCCAGTATCCTGAGTTTGTATTTGAAAATTCTTGTATTGCAAATTATTTCTTGTCTGTTATCTTTTGGCAAGTCTTGCACAGTTTGACAAGGCTTGTGCTTATCACAGCTAATTATTTTGCAGAAGCGTTACAAGGTTTCTGTTCTATTTGGATTATGTTTGATTTGTTGGAAAAGGGCATAGGTCAGAACATGCGGTGAGTTGGCTGTGGTGATCTGGCTGTGGCATGCTTGTCCATTTGCCAAGCAAACGCAGCTAAAGACTTAAAAACCAGCCATCAACATACCCTGGTCAACATCTAAACAGCCACATACAATAGGCACTATAAATAACACACCCAGAACAGCCCACACTCTGCTAGAGTGAAGTTGCCTGAAGATGGGTTCCAGCATGACTCCAAAGCTTGGAAAACAAAACCTCTGGTTCCAGCGATCGACCCAGATTGGATCCTATATATATTGCTACTCCACGTATGATATGCCATGTGCTAAATGTCAGGGCTCTGGCAGTTACCCCCATTTAAATCATGAGTCTCTAGGCAAAAGGCCAAAACTTAAAAGAAGATTTATTAGGAGTAAACATATCCTGCACGGCCTGGGTGTAGCCGACTCTGAGACATATTATTCATTGTCACTCTTGACCCTGGTTTTCCCCCACCTCCTGGGTGTATCAGAATTCACATTCTCCAATGGGACACATCCATAGCCCAGAGTCATCAATCATACTCTCCAGTTAGAATTTTGCACGGCAGAAACTTCGGTCACCTAGAAACCATCTTTGAAAACATTTATGGAATGCAAGCTGCCCGCTGCTCCCCCTTTCTGTTGGCAACTCTAAAAAGACCATAGATATGTTTTATGAGTTGACACTAATAAATAAATAACCCAGTGGTGGGATTCAATTTTTTTTATTACCGGTTCTGTGGATGTGGCTTGGTGGTCATGTGATTGAGTGGCCGTGGCTTGGTGGTCATGTGACTGGGAGGGCTTGCCCAACTCAACACCACTCATGTCAAGGGGCACTCTGCCCAGCCCCTCCCCTCCCAGCCACTCCTTGTCACCTCCAGCCTCAATGTAATTATAGTTCTATAAAAATGTTGTTCATTTTTTTTTGACTTTATTATATGCAGCTATATACTATAGATCAGCGGTCGCCAACCGGTGGGTCGTGGCCCACTGGTGGGCCATGAGAAAATTTTGGTAGGCTGCAGAGAAATCTCACCCCTGAGCATCCCCACAAAGCAATTAATCCAGGCTGCACAGAAACACAAGGCTGCACAGCCCACATGGCCCGCGGGAACCCTCCCTGCCCACTCACTCCTTACCCGGCAAACTTGTCTGCTAAGTTGCTATTTTTTCTTTTTCCGACCATCATCTGTTCTGCTGTGCCGGGAGATATAGATTAGCTAGGAATCAGGAAATGGTTGGATTTCTTGCTTTCTAGCTAAGCACAGCAGAACCTCCCTTAGAACTGAAGGATTGCTTGCAACCAAATTCAGTGCAGACTCACGGCAAGCAAATTTGAGAGACTGAGCTAGCCGATGACAGATAGATAGATTTCTGAATGAATCTGTGATTCTGTGAGCAATTCAGTCTGCCTGCTTTGCCTGATTTTGGGTAAAAGTTGCTCTTTTTTTATAAAAAAATCAATATTGACATACATATTTATAATATTTACATACAAGCCATGCCCAGCCAGTCACATGACCACCAAGCCACACTCACAAATTAGGCCACGCCCACAGAACTGGTTAGTGGTCCCTGGGATCTAAAATTATGAGTTTGGTGGTCTCTCAGGTCCAAAAGGTTGGTGATCCCGCTATAGATCCATGATGGCGAACCTATGGCATGCATGCCAGAAGTGGCATGCAGAGCCACTTCTGCTGGCATGCGAGAGGTCACCCGGAACAGCCCCACTGCACATGCGTGCGCATCCCTGCCAGCCAGCTGATTGTCAGGTATCTGCTGTGCATGCGCAGGGGGAGATGCACGTGTGGGATATGCGTGCGCATGTGCAGAGGCAAGAGGTGTGTGGGAGGGGTTGCATGCGCATGCGCAAGTGCAGAGGTGTGCACACACCTCTGGGATCACACACGCATGCACAGAGGCACACAGTGCATGCGCAGGGGGCGGGAGGAGTCCCGCACGCATTGCATCATGGGTGCGGGCACGTGAGCGCACCAGCATGTGCACGTGAGCGCAGCAGCATGTGCACGCGAGCACACTTTTTGGCACGCAACGTGGAAAAGGTTAGCCATCACTGCTATAATGCTGTACTTTCATGGACCACTGAAAGGAGGAAATTATTGCTACCGGTTCATGAGAACCGGCTAGAACTGGCAGAATCCCACCACTGAAATAACCCCAAACTCAAGCTGGAATGTGTTTGCAATGGGTGTTCTCCCTGCCACCACACCTTACCCACAAATCTGATTGATTGATAATATTGTGCAAAATGGAACGGTCAAACTTTTCTAAGATGGATTTACTGAAAGTCACGAGAGGACAGAGATCTCGGATAAGCAAGTTCATTGCAAGACTTAAGAAAGACATTGAGAAAGAATTCTAAGAGCTATTGCACAGGTAATCCTTTCTTCAGAGCTATTGTAACTTCGGTCACTAAATGAACTGTTGCAAGCTGAGGACTAATTAAATGCATTCATTGAAGGTGTCGTACAGGTAAGCTGCTGGGTTTGTACCAGGGGTGGGCTTCAAATTTTTTAAACAATTCTTTTTGGCCCTAATGACTGGCTGGGTGGATGTAGCTGAGTGGTCATGTGACTGGGTGGGTGTGGCCAACTCAAAGTCACTTCTTTGCTCTAATTACCTAAAAAAAGATATATACCAAAAAGTTATTTATTTATTTTAGTTGTTTATAAATAAAAGAGGGATCTTGGGAGTCTTAGTGGAGTTTCTGGTGAGTTACGTGATTCTTATTATTTGGGAATTATCCCCCTCGGAGGCTAATGGCTATGTATTCCAATTTTCTCAATGGCTCTCCCTCACAAGCGCTGAGTGGATTGTTCATCTAGCTTGCAACACTTTGACAAGGTGTGAAAGGCTCTTGGCTGAATGCCCAGAAGTTCAATTAAACCTATTAAGAGCTTTCCCTTGCTGCTTGTCTTTCTGAGGTTACTGGGGGCTCTTTGAGCCCCGCAGAGTCTTAGCTAGGGGCTCACCCGAGTCCCTGCGAGCCCTCAGTAGCCCACTCCTGGTTTGTACCCTGGATGTGTTTGTTACATGAAGCTGTTTTGCGGTATAGCAAGCACCATTGAAAAGGTCAATTTCCTTCTTTCCATAGCATTTAGCAAGTTGTATTTCCAGTTGCTTCAGGCTATGCTGGACTATCTGAGCTTGATTATTTTCTGCAATGACTCCCCAGGATTTTTTCTGCTTCTGTTCATACACACAACAAGCTGCAGCCCAGATATGACCTGGTATGTTCACTCTTCTATCAGCAATGAATTCACTCCTGGGCACCACGCCCACAAGGACATAGGTATGAAGGCACCCTTTGGTAAGTTTTGTCATATTTCTTTCATATTCTGCCCATTTTCCTTGATTGAGTCGGCGAAACTGAGGCACGACGTTGGTTAAGGTGAAGGTTGCAGCTTTTTTCTCCCGGTCCGGTTGATGGAGCACAGGTAGCAAGTGTCCTCGGTTGTATACAGCCTGTTTGTAATCCTCAGATACAGCCTGGCTGTTTTTGAGGAGCTCTCGGTCGATTTTACAAGTCTTTTCCAATTCCATGCTTTTTCGTCTACACTCCCTAGGCAGGGCAAGCTAGGAATAAAGAAGGACAAGCAATGGGTTTGGTTAGTATTCACACAGCACTGAATTGGATATCCTGAACCTGGAGGAATGATCTACCATGTTTCTGTCAGGGTGTGGGATATGCGATAATCTACAATAGGACTTTGCGCACTCAGTGGCCTTCAGGTAGATAGAGTAGAGTAGAGTAGGATAGGATAGGATAGAATAGAATATAGAATAGAATATAGAGAAGAATAGAATAGGAATAGAAAGGAGTGGAATAGGAATAGGAATAGAATAGAATATAGAATAGAATAGAATAGAATAGAATAGAATAGAATAGAATAGAATAGAATAGAATAGGACAGGACAGGACAGGACAGAACAGAACAGAATAGCAGAACTGGAAGGGACCTTGGAGGTCTTCTAGTCCCACCCCATTGCTCAGGCAGGAAACCCTACACCACTTCAGACAAATGGTTATCCAATCTCTTCTTAAAATCTTCCAGTGTTGGAGCATTTACAACTTCTGGAGGCAAGTTGTTCCACTAATTAATCGTTCTCACTATCAGGAATTTTCTCCTTAGTTCCAGGTTGCTTTTCTCCTTGATGAGTTTCTGTCCATTGCTTCTTGTCCTGCCTTCAGGTGCTTTGGAAAATAAATTGACTCGCTCTTCTTGGTCTCAAATATTGGAAGACTGCTATCATGTCACCCTTAGTCCTTCTTTTCATTAGACCAGACATATCCAATTACTGCAACTGTTCTTCATATATTTTTGATCATTTGATTATTTTGTCTATTCTTTGCAAGGCCCTTCCTCCCTCCCTTCTTCCCTTCCTTTCTTCTTCCCTTCCCTTCTCTTTCTCCTTTCCTTCCATTCCATTCCCTTTCCCTTCCCCTTTCTGTCTGTTTTCTATTCTTCCTTCCTTCCTTCCTTCCTTCCTTCCTTCCTTCCTTCCTTCCTTCCTCCTTCCTTCCTTCCTTCCTTCCTTCCTTCTCCATTTCCATTCTTTCCTTTCCTTCCTTTCTTCCTTTCCAAATGTGTGCTTACCAATGCATTATAAAGCTGTACTACCACTCCACATAATCTTGATTCTATCCCTTCTTTCTTTTTGATAGCATCTTCCAAGCATCCCAGCCAACAGGGCAGTTAAGAGACATGGTGGCGTAGCTGTTAGAATGCGGTATTGCAAGCTAATTCTGCTGGCTGCCAGCAGTTCGATCCTGACCAGCTCAAGTTTGACTCAGCCTTCTATCCTTCCAAGGTCAGTCAAATGAGGACTCAGGTTGTTGGGGGCAATAGCTGACTGTAAACTGCTTAGAGAGAGCTGTAAAGCACTATAAAGCGGTATATAAGTAAGTGCTATTACTATATTTGGCAATCATTTCACTGGGATGGTATCAGGCTCCTGCCTTTATGATTCTAGGATGGCCTTCAGATAGATTGGAATAGCATATTTCTTTTTTTGCATTTTTTTTTATTACAGCAAACATCATTATATGAACAGTGTGGTTCCGGAGTGTCTTACATTTTAGTACAAATATGACAATATTCTTCATATTTAATACAGTTGACAATCTTTTAAAATTTGATAATAATACCTATATTTTGTTAAATTATCAATCTTAATTCTTCAATATCACAGCATGTTATTTTTGTGTCAATCTCTATATTCTAAATATCACTCCTTTTACTACAGATTATATATTAATAATCATATTAGCAGTGTTTAACAGGAAGTACTATTAGTTAAGATATATAACCGCTAAATGTAATAAATATGAATATTAACATTCTATTGTAAGAAAAAGAATGATATATGGAATTCGATTGATATAAAAATAATATTGTGAAGTATTGTATAAGATAACAAAAGGTTATAATATAATAAAAATGACTGCATTATTAGAATTGCATAACTTGTCAAATGTAAATATGATGAATACTATTTTACTTGTATTAAGATGTGATTAGAAAGGGGAATTTTTAAAAATATATAATAGTGGCATAATTAAAAAGGGGATGAACAATGGAAAATTATAATTTAATATAAATTTGTGAATTTTTATTAGAACTACATAAATTGTTAAGCACTGGAGTAGCATTTTTCATGCTTCCCTGAGAATTCTGGAAATTGAGGCCCCAGATAAAGTCCACATTAAACTATCCTCTAGTAGAGAATACACATTGCTTGAGTTTGGAATCTGGGGGTTCTGGGTTCTCTCTGAGTTTAGTTTTTTTGGGAAACGAATCAGATGGAAGTATTACCTTGCCAACATGGATAACAGAATTCTTACCACCTAGCTCCTGATAAACTCTAGGGTTAATTATGTACAAATGATACTTTAAAAAAAAATAAAAATGACTCTTATTAAACAAATTCTACAATTAAAAACAATTAAAAACACATTTCCATTCATTGCAGCACATTTGTAGTAGTGTTCATTCACTTTGACATATTCTTAAGTATGTAGAATATTATTAAATATTATTACAATTATTTTATGTTCTATTTATATCATATTTATGTTCAATTTATGTCATACATAATTATTTACATAGTTATACATAGTTATACTTAGTCATGCTTATTCATACCATATTATTTCATCTCACCATAATTACCTTTCATTCATCTCTCTATTTGTGTCCACCTTGCAACCAATTATATCATAAATTCCAAATTTCATGGTGCTCTGTCTCTTCTTCCTCCTTCATTTCCATTGAAAGCCTATCCATTTCTGCACATTCTAAAACCTTTATTATTATCATAGTATTGGAGGGAATGCTGTCACAAATAATGTACAAATCTTAAATTCATGTCTTTCCGTATTTCCTAATATCTGATTGTTCCTTTAAGGTGGCCTCCATTGCATGAACATTTCACTTCAAATAGGAACTCTTTTTACCTGTGGTTCGATCTTCCAGTTGTTTCTTCTTCCGCTCCCACCTGGTTGATATTTATACACCGAGAATATAGGGATGTGCCGATCTCTGTCATATAGTGTGGCAAACCGATACCTACCCTGGTAGAACTGGCAGATTGTGGCCAGATCCTTTGGTACCAGTGACAGTTTGGGGGGTTTATGTTTTAAAAAAAACTGAGTGCAGGTTTTGAAACTGTTCACTACCTCCCCAGTTGTAAGCAGGAGAAAAGAGGCAGCCAGGAAGAGGGTCCATAGAGGCAACATGGCCGTGTGCTTGGTGGGTTGGTCCTTCTAGATAAAAACAGAGAGAAAGCTCTGATTCAGCAATTCTTCCTTTTCCATGCAGAATGTAAGAATGGCTTATCTTGAGGTTGGGCTTGGCCATGGGCACATGAAGTCTTACCAGCAACCTAGTAAGAGGGCAGCCAACCAACTCGACCAACAAATGCTCTATCCTACACATTGGTAAAAAAAATCAGTACACCAAATACAAACTAGGCGGATATGACCTTGTTGATGATCGTCACTCTGTCAAGGATCTTGGAGTTCTCATATCAAATGACCTAAGCGCCAGAGCTCACTGTAACAGCATTGCCAAAAAGGCATTAAGAGTTGTAAATCTAATCTTATGAAGCTTCTCCTCTGGAAATATCAAATTGCTAACTAGAACATACAAAACGTTTGCCAGACCAATACTCGAATACAGCTCATCAGTCTGGAATCCGCACTGCATATCGGACATTAATACAATCGAGCAAGTCCAGAAATAATTCACGAGAAGAGTACTACATTCCTCTGCTCGCATCAGAATACCCTACACCACCAGGCTTGAGATTTTGGCTTTGGACAACCTTGAACTATGCCACCTATGGTTAGACTTAAGCATAGCATGCAAAATTATATGCCACAATGTCCTACCAGTCAATGACTACTTCAGCTTCAACCACAACAATACAAGAGCACACAACAGATACAAACTCAACTTCAAACTCGATTGCAGAAAGTACGACTTCAGCAACTGAGTGGTCAATGCCTGGAATGTACTACCTGACTCTGTTGTTACATCCTCCAACCCCCACTCCTTTAACCACAAACTATCCACTATTGACCTCACCCCATTCCTAAGAGGTCTATTAGGGGCGTGCATAAGTGCACTATTATGCCTACCATCCCTGTCCTATTGTCCCCATTTATTTGTACCTATTTCCTGTAATCTTACTCATGTTTATACTTATGCCTCTTATCTTGTAAGCGATTGACAAATCAAATAAATAAAATAAATAAACCAGATTGCTTACAGTCTAGATGGGAGAGCCAGAATGTAGGAAGAGAAGAGCAGTGTTAAAAAGGTAAAGTAAGAGAAGGATGTGGAAAGAAATGGAAAGGAAGAGGGAAAGGAAAAAAGGAAAGGAAAGGAAAGAGGGAGCAGAGGAGAAGCAGCAGTGAACAGTAGCTGTAAAGTGGTAAAGAAGAGAGGTGCAGGGAAAGGAAAGGGAAAGGAAAGGGGAAGAGAGAGAGGAAGGAGGAAGGGAGAGAAAGAAACTGGTCATTGCACCTCGTACAATGAAATCTAACACCATCTTCAGTGCACATCATGACCATGAAAATAAACACAAACACATACCCTTCACACTCCACACATTGAACCGAAAACCCCCGACACCTCGCCAACACTGCACTATATGTTAGAATTCAAAAGAGCTACTGCCCTGTGATAGAAGCTGTTTTTCAGCCTATTTGTCATTGTTTTTATTATTCCGTACCATCTGCCAGATGGTAGTAGTTCAAAAAAAAAAGAAAGGAAAGGAAAGAAGAGAAAGGAAGGGGAAGAAAAGGAAAGAGGGAGAGAGAAAGGAAGAAGGAGGAAAGAGGGAGAGAAAGAAAGTGAAAAAGGAATGAAGGGAAGGGAAGGGAAAGGAAAGGAAAGGAAAGGAAAGGAAAGGAAAGGAAAGGAAAGGAAAAAGAAGAGGAGAGTTTCCCAAAGAGGTTCTAATGAAGAACAAACAGAAGTTTGATAGGAGAAGGCTCAGCTGAGGAGAAGGGAGAGGCAGAAGGAAGAAAAACAGTTGAAAATGGTGAAGAATTTGTTGCTAATTTTAGATTGCAGTTGACAGCTTCCAAGTTACTGCTTCAATTTTCCAATTGGGATTGATCAGATCATGGTTTGCTACTGAATTAGCGGAGACAGCTTCAGGAGACATATAGGGAAGCCAGATAGAGAGAGCTTAATAGGAAAGGTATTCTTGTTTTGTTTTTCTTTAATTGTCTGTTGTACATTAAAAAAAATAAAGAAAGAGAAGTTGGCTTCTCTTCCCAGATGTCTTTCTTTTGTAGTCAGAGCTATACCAGACTTCCTGGAAGAGGAAGGGGCTAGAGGCAAAAACTGCAGAAACACACAAACACATCCACCACCACCCCACAATTATAGGTGAAGATTGGTATTCTTGAACAAGCACAGGAAGCGAGAAGCAGAGCCAAGTGAAGGTCTGAAGAAATGCAGAAAGCCCAAGATGGTTATTTATTTATTTTTATTTTATTTATTTATTTGATTTGTCAATGGCTTACAAGATAATAGGTGTAAGTTTAAACATAATTATCAATGCATGAAATGGATACATATAAGAAAAATAAAAAAGAGACAATAGGACAGGGACGGTAGGCATGTTGGTGCGCTTATGCACGCCCCCCACAGACCTCTTAGGAAAGGGGTGAGGTCAATAATAGACAGTCTAAGGTTAAAGTTTTTGGGGTTTGAGGAAGAAACCATAGAGTCAGGTAGAGTATTCCAGATTAAGAAGACCTCCATTAAATTCTAACTAACCAAGGAGAGAAGCAACCTTAAACTAAGGAGAGATTTCTTTTTTTTTTTTAATTTTAAAAACAATTTAATTAACAAGATTAAAAACATACAAATGCAAACATATAAAACATTAGTATATAACTAATCCAAATGTTTTAACATTTGTTGTCGAGTTTGGTAAGTCCTGGTTTTTTCTTTAGGCATTGGTTTAAACACTATTCTACAGTCAATAGAAACATTCATTTAGTATGTTATAGTATTTATATATTATTTAACTATTAAGTCAAAAAAAAATATAATCCAAGATACTAATAATGCCACTATTAAATAACAGGAAAGCTTTGCTAAGGTAAATTCTACATTCATATAAAACATTAAATATGTAACTGATTTGTGTAATATTTCTTCCTACAATCATTCATTCGTTTCCGCCACCCGTTTTGTGTGTTTTCTACCCATCTATTGTCCCATATTCTATAATATTCTGTATCCTCCTTTCCATAGATCTTTAATGTGAGCCTCTCCAATTGAGCACAGTCATACGCTTTCTGAATCATGATGTGTATCGGTGGGTGTGTTAGAACAAATTAAGGAGTGAAGCAACCTAGAACTAAGGAGAGATTTCATGACAGTGAGAACACATGGAACAGCTTGCCACCAGAAGTTGTGGGTGCCCCATCACTGGAGGCTTTCAAGGAGAGTCTGGACAGCCATTTGTCTGAAATGGTATAGATTCTCCTGCTTGAGAGGGGTGGGGGTGGACTAGATGATCTCCAAGGTCCCTTCCAACTCTGTTATTCTATGTTCTATGTTAAACGAGCTGAAACTAATTTGACCCTTTCAACACCTTCCTCCAATATTTTATGCTTCTATGATTTTCATATATTTTCTTTGGTGGAATCTCTTTGGCTACCAAATAACACTCAATGTCAAGTTCTTATCATTTTTATCTATTAGTTCTAATATTATTCCATCCTAACCCAGGACAGGTTGCGATATTAATTATTGAGTCTGTCATCTGCATCTCTGGCTTGGTTCTGCAATGCAACAAGACAGACACAGACTTCAGAGGATAATTAGGACTGCAGAAAAAACAATGGCTACCAACCTGCCTTCAAACAGAGGGCTGTGAAAATATCTACAGACCACACACATCCTGGACATAAATTGTTTCAACTCCTACCCTCAAAGCGACACTATAGAGTACTGCACACCAGAAAAACTAGACACAAGGACAGTTTTTTTCCTGAACGCCATCCCTCAACTAAACAAATAATTCCCTCAACACTGTCCAACTATTTACAAGTCTGCACCACTATTACTATTAATCTTCTCATCGCTCCTATTACCCATCTCCTCCCACTTGTGACTGTATGACCGTAATCTTGTTGCTTGTATCCTTACAATTTATATTGACTGTTTCCTAGTATGCTTTGATTGCTTATTGTACCCTATGACTATCACATAGCCAAAAAGGCATTAAGTGTTGTTAACCTCATCTTACATAGCTTTTTCTTTGGTAACATTACACTAATAACTAGAGCATACAAAACATTTGCTAGACCAATACTCGAATACAGCTCATCAATCTGGAACCCACATTACGTATCTGATATTAATACAGTTGAGAAAGTCCAGAAATATTTCAGAAGATTTCTCACTCCTCTACGCGTTGCAGAACACCTTATGCTACCAGACTCGAAATTCTAGACCTAGAAAACCTAGAACTACGCTGCCTTCGGTCCAATCTTAGTATATAAAATCATACATTGCAATGTCCTACCTGTCAATGAATACTTCAGCTTCAACCATAACAACACAAGAGCACACAAAAGATACAAACTCAAGGCTAATTGCTCCAAACTTGATTGCAGGAAATACGACTTCAGCAACAGAGTAGTCAATGTCTGGAATACTCTACCTGACTCTATGGTTTCTTCCCCAAACTCCAAAAACTTTAACCTTAGACTGTCTACTATTGACCTCACTCCTTTCCTAAGAGGTCTGTAGGGGGCGTGCATACGTACACCAACATGCCTACCGTCCCTGTCCTATTGTTTCTTTTATTTTTTTATTTTTCTTATATGTATCCATGTATACATAACTATGTTTTTACTTATACCGGTTATCTTGTAAGCAATTGACAAAAATAAATAAATAAATAAAATAAAAATAAAATAAGTGTTGCAACTGATGATTCTTGACTTTTGATGAATGTATCTTTTCTTTTATGTACACTGAGAGCATTTGCACTAAGAAAAATTCCTTGTGTCTCTAATCACACTTGGCCAATAAAGGAATTCTTTCTTTCTTTCTTTCTTTCTTTCTTTCTTTCTTTCTTTCTTTCTTTCTTTCTTTCTTTCTTTCTTTCTTTCTTTCTTTCTTTCTTTCTTTCTTTCTTTCTTTCTTTCTTTCTTTCTTTCTTTCTTTCTTTCTTTCTTTCTTTCTTTCTTTTATATATTAAGACAATCATATATTAATTTACCTACTTCTTTGAAGCGTTCCTCCTTTTCAAACGACTCTAGATATTGTTCTTCTCTGGATATGCTCTGCTGATGTCCTTTTTAATGTGCTACCCAGAACATCAAATCTGATTGAACCTGTCCAGAAAAGGGGAGGGGGGCGAAAGAGATTTTGGACACCATATTTCCGTTGCAGCATTCTAAAGTTACCAGAATTCTTTTCCAGAAGTGACAAATCTCCACATAGGAAGACCAGGCACTGAGGCTAGGTTCCTGTCATTGAAGGAAGAGACTATTGAGAACTATTGAGAAGAACTACTGAGAACCCTAGCTGCAAGCTTTCATCTCTCAATCTCTTTACCCACACTCACCACAATTAGTTTTAACTGCTTTAAAAGAAAACAGTGACATAAAAGCTGCCTCATGTGGAATAAGTGGTTGAATATATCCGGGGTTTGAAAAGCTCAGCTCAGAGATTTGCACAAAATGATCCTGACAATGTAGCATCATTGATTGGCAGAAGACTCACAAATGTAAAGAGGTACAATTAACCTACAAATCACGAAGCCCACATAAGAACCCACTGTCAGGATTCCGGCAGTTACTCCCATTTAAATCACAAGTCTCTAGCCAAACTTCCAAAACTTAAAGAAGATTTATTAGGAGTAAACATGCCAGCGCTGCCTGGGTGTAGCCGACTCTGAGACACATCATTCACTGTCACCCTTGATCCTGGTGTCCCCCCACCCCCTGGATGTATCATGATCCATATTCTCCAATGAGACACATCCATAGCCCAGAGTCATCAATCATACTCTCCAGTTAGAATTTTGCATGGCAGAAACTTCAGTCATCTAGTTACTATCTTTGAAAACATTTATGGAATGCAAGCTGCCTGCTGCTCCCCCTCCCTTTCTGTTGGCAACTCTAAAAAGACCATAGAAATATTTTATGAGTTGACACCCACTCCCTCACCAGACTGTTTTATCAGCTGTCCCAGAACTAATTGCTGTGTCACTTCATTTCTGATTCAAGCAAATGGAGACCTCCTTTCTAACTACAGTCTGCCTCCAATTCATTTCTCCTGGCTTGGAGTGAGACACCGACCAGATTTTAATTCCAACAGTTTGCAAATGCTTCTATGGTCATGTGACCAGCATGGTTACATGCCAAGGCACACAGAGCACTGTTACCTTCCCACTGAGTGGTACCTATTTATCTACTCATATTTGCATGCTGTAATTAGAACAGCTAGATTGCGTAATCCTTAAAGCTTAAGCATAGTAAACACAATTATCTGCTACAATGTCCTACCAGTCAATGACTACTTCAGCTTCAATCGCCACAATACAAACTCAATCTTAACTGCTCCAAGAAGGCAATACACAAGCCTGAGGATGGCAGATGAGATTCTGCCAAAACATCGCTATAATAAAGCCACAAATATTAAGACATGGGAAAATACCCGAAGAAACCTAAATACCATACATATAAATACCCATGAAAACATAAGAAAACACACACACACACACACACACATATATACATACATACATGCATACATGTATGCAGGTCTTGGCGTGTTCGGGTCTTTCCCCGTGTAAGATTGAGACTATCTTGGCAACGTTTCAAGGAGATCTCCCTCGTCATCTTCAGGCTGGTGCTTTCGGCTTTGTGCTTGTGTGAGCAAAGCGTGATGTGAGCTGCTGTCTCCCTATATATATTGGTGTGGAGGTTGTCTGTGTCGTCATTTCTTGATTGGTTGATGGAGTTGATGTTTGCAGATTGGCTGGCTTTTCCTTAGTAGCATGTGTGGCTGAGGTATTGGCTATGTGTCTATCAGCCTCCTATGTTGGAACAACTTGGATAATGGGCTGTATGATGACCTTCTGAGTTCTATTGTTTTGACAGCCTGGATCTTGTGCTGTAATCTCCTGGGTCGTAATGACCTGGGTAATGGTCTGTGTGATGACCTTCTGAGTTCTAATGTTGTGATATCCTGGGTCTTGTATTGTAATCTCCTGGGTCGTTTGCTGTGTTGCAACATCCTGACAGCCAACGCAGCCAACACATACATATATGATTGGTCAAGAAATGACAACACAGCCAATCTCCCCACCAGTATATATAGGAGAAGCAGCTCAGATCACGCTTTTCTCACAGAAGCACCAGCCTGAAGATGGCGAGTGAGATCTCATCGAAATGTTGCCAAGATAGTCTCAATCTAACATGGGAAAAGACCCGAACATGCCTTTACCCCGGGGACAATGCAATCATCATAAATACGAATCAAACACCACCCTGATGCGGCCCTCAATGAAATCGAGTTTGACACCCTGATATAAATGAAAGGGAAAACGTAACAGAGTCAGGAAGCCCCAAGCAATTCCCTTTGCAGAACAAAGAAAGATGAAAGGAATAAAGAAAAATTTAGCTCCTGCCCAAACAAAAGGATGGCTCTGGGAAGTCAAAGAATAGGAGTTGCTACAACTGTGAGAAAAGGGGCATTAAAAAAGACTGTAAAAGAGAGAGAAAAAAGAAAACATCCCCAGTAGGATATTCCTGGGTTTATGGTTAGCAGATGTTTCCTACACTACTACAGGCAATCCTTGATTTACAACAGTTCGTTCAAAGTTACAACAACACTGAAAAACATGACTTATGACAGTTTCTCACTGTCACAACCAGGGGTGGGCTTCAAAATTTTTAGCAGCGGGTTCTCTGTCCGGTTGCTGGGTGGGCGTGGCCATGGTGGGTGTGACCCAGTTAGCCTCCTGTACCACAGCTTCCGTTGAGCCTCCGGGAGGGCGAAAAGAGACTCCCTGGGCTATGGAGGCTCTCTGGCCTAGTCAGCCTCCTGCACCATGGCAGGGAAGGGCTGTTTTTGCCCTTCCTGTGCTCTGCAGGCTTCCCTTAAGCCTCTGGGAGGGCAAAAATGGCCTCCCTGGGCTCCGGAGGCTCTCTTGAAGCTGGAAACAGGCCCGTTTCTGGCCTTCCCAAACTTCCAGGGTGCCTGTTTTTCACCCTTCCCAAACCTCCAATTGGCCCTCCACTTACCTGCATCCAAAATGGGCCACGTGGAGAGTCCTGGGAGGGGCTGGGTGGGCGGAGCCAGCCAGGAGTAGGATTTGGGGGTTCTCCAAACTGCCCAGAATCTTAACTAGGGGCTTTCCTGAACCCCAGTGAACCCCCAGCAACTCACCCCTGGTCACAACTTTTGCAGCCTCTCCACGATCGTGTAGATGCTTAGCAACTGACTCGCATTTGACGGTTGCTGTGTTCTGGGATCCTGTGATCCCTTTCTGCAATTCTCTGATAAGCAGTGGGGAAGCTGGATTCACTTCACCACCATGTTACCTATCAACCGCGGTGATTCACTTCGTAACTGTGGCAAGAAAAGGCCTCCTAATGGAGCAAAACTTACTCAACCTATGCCCCTCTTAAACACAGAAATGTTGGCCTCGATTGTGGTCGGTACGTTGAGGATTACCCACACCTGTTAACTGCATTCATTCTGCATCTTATACTAGCAAGCTGCTAAGTTTGTAGCCTGCGTGTATTTGCTCTGTGAAATCGTTTGGCAGAGTCTCGCCCGAGTAACAAGCACAGTTGAAAAGATTAATCTCCTTCTTGTAAAGTTTAGTAAGTTGCATTTCCAGCTGCTTCAGGCTATTGTGGACTATCTGAACCTGATTATTTTCTGCAATGACTCCCCAGGAACTTTTGTGATTGGCTTGAGTCACACAACAAGCAGCAGCCCAGATATGACTGGGTATGTTCACTCTGTTATTGAGAGTTTGAATCCCCGGTACTGCACCCACAAGGACATACGTCTGACGGCACCCTGTAGTAGATCTCTTCATACTTCTTTCATATTCTGCCCATTTTCCTTGATTGAGTCGGCGAAACTGAGGCATGACATTGGTTAAGGTGAGGTCGCAGCTTTGCTTCCCAGTCTGGTTGATGGAGCACAGGTAGCAAGTGTCCTCGGTCGTATACAGCCCGTTTGTAATCCTCGGAAACAGCCTGGCTGTTTTTGAGGAGCTCTCGGTCGATTTTACAAGTCTTTTCCAATTCCATGCTTTTTTGGCTACGCACCCTAGGCAGGGCAAGCTAGGAATAAGGAAGGACAAGCAAAGGGCTTGGTTAGCATTCACACGGCACTGAACCACTCGCCCTGAGTCTAGGAAAGATGAATCAGGTATGGAATGGAATACTCTATAATAGGGCTTTGCATATTGGGTCACATGTTTTGCATAGACTGGACAACTATTTGACTGGGATGGTATAAAGCTCCTGCCTTGAACAGGGGGTTCGACTAGAAGGCCTCCAAGGTCCCTTCCAGTCCTACAGGTCTATGATAGTATGATGGTTAGAGGGACACGGTGGCTCAGTGGCTAAGATGCTGAGCTTGTTAATCAGAAAGATCGGCAATTCAAATTCCTAGTGGGTTTGGAAACTTTGAAGGACAGTCAGTGAATGGAATGTAGATAATGTTTATCTTGGGTGAACTAAAAGAGCCAGGCTGTATGTGTGTGTTTTTTAAATTAAATATTTAATATTAACAGATGCTTCAAT